>CALSBV010000075.1:748439-862917 GCA_943590825.1 Bovichtus diacanthus | reverse complement strand
TGTGTGTGTGTGTGTGTGTGTGTGTGTGTGTGTGTGTGTGTGTGTGTACAATAGAATAACTTAAATTTTTTCTTTTTTTTCAGCATCGAGCGTATCATCACCCCTCGCCTGGCCCTCACTTCAGCGGAGTACCTGGCCTACCAGTGTGAGAAGCACGTCCTGGTCATTCTGACTGACATGAGTTCCTATGCTGAGGCTCTCCGAGAGGTACGACTACCATCTCATCTGTCTTAGACATATTGGTGACACTCTCCCTGCACCATCTGCACCAAGCTGTGAAACAACAGATTTTACATCTGGTTATACGTAGTGTTGTTAACGTAGAAACTAAACGGAAGGAACCAGTTGTGTTCCAGTTCTTGGTAAGTAGACGCCGCTGAAGATGTGATTTATTATGTACCGTAAAAACTGCATTTAATAGCCCAGGCTTCAATCGCCAATGACGTATGTTTGGGACAGTCCTTTGATTCCGTCACACAAAACTCTTGCTCAGCAAAGATGGAAAATACTATCAAATTGTTTATTTAAACTAGTCTGAATATTAATTGTATAAAAATTGGGCAATGGAATAACATCGATTACGAACCATGCATTTGATTTAGCTCTGAGACGGTTAACGAGGCTTCTGGCATACTGACACACTGCCTCTCTTCATCCTCTTTAACACTGAAAAAGGGTGAAAACTAAACCAAGAGAGGTGGGGACACTTACCCGGTGTAAAAGTTACCCGGCGTCTAATTAAGACCTGTGTTTATTTGACAAAATGTGTAGCAACATCCGGCAAGTAAAAAGGGGCTTGTTTAATTGGGGCTCAGGTTTTAATTGAAGTGTTATGGCATGTTGTTCTATTCTCAGCATGAGTGATGTGCTCAGCAAATGTTTTACCAATTCTGAAAGGATTGTCTGGCTTTTAAAAAATATTTATCTTCCTGTTAAGAAAGTTAATGAACCCTAACCAGCAATGTGTCAGTCGGTCCTACTTTCTGAATTTCTGTGGCTCAGCCCAAAGCCCAATTAAACACTCATTCTCACACCAAGTTCTACCCTCAAATGTAACAAAGTTTCTTAAAAATATATTTTAAAAAATATTTCTCCGCTACTTTTCGGAATCCGCGTGAACCAATCTTCACATCGGCATTAACTAGATTAATCGTGCAGCACTTATTTAAAAAAGAACAGACTTTTAAAGTTATTTCCTTCTTCCAAAACAGTGTTGAAGAACAGCAGGAGCAAATGCCGGGAGTTCAGTTTTCATTAAAACAAAATAAAGACTGGTGTGTTAACTGCATTCCAATGGAGTTGGGCGCAGTGCTCCCTCCACATAAAAGGCACCGGTACATTACATCACTTCCAGCAGACTTCACGGACAACAATGGGAGCAAAACGGCCTCACCGATCTGATTCAACAGAATGTTCTAAAAACACAGAATCCGTCAGCACGTTAGCGCGATGTTCACTGCCTGTTTGAAAGCTGTACCGACAACTCGGTGTGTGTGTGTGGAGAGGAGAAAAGCCCCGCAATCTGGTGAAACATGAGAGCAGAGGATATTAATGATTCTCTTAATGAACAAAGACCAAATGTCCAGTGTATTCAGTATTCTCTTCAGGAGGGTAGAGTGCGTGCTGAATCCTCTGTAGACTCCAGCAGCAGCTCAAGCACTAAACAGTGTGGCAGCATGTCAACATAACACACCAATGTAAATTCTTTGCAGCGTTAGCACAAAGGTAATAGACTGACTAAAGTCATGTGGTCTTTGCTGAAAGGGAGGATAATGTGTCCTTCATTCATACCTTAACTTCATTTTTGTCTGCTTGGCTTCTAAAGGAAATGCCCCCTGCCAATGTCCTCCTCTCTCCTTGTGGCGAGGAGTCAGGCCCCCTCCACTCACTCTTTTGTGTCTCTAGTAATCCTTTTATGTTGTACAGTTTGCTGTCTCAATGTGCTAGCAGCACAATGCAGGTTTTTAAATGGTGCAGGTGCATATGCGTTTTCCCTTCTTGCATTTGCTGTCCATAACCTTGGCAGATGTACGCTGCACCAATATTCAGCTAAGACTACGGCAGCTCGATGGGTATTTCAGCACCTACAAAGAGCCAGGAGGACATTAACATTTAACTTCTGCTCCCATTCACGCATGCTAAGGTTGAGTTTTGCATTCAATATACAGTTCACAAGTGTTTAGCCTGCTCATCAACCTTTTGAATCCAAGGATGAATGGGACACATTTTCTTTCCCTCTTTCGTTTAATTCATTCCACTTTGGGAACAAGGAGTTGCTTTTGGTCATTTTTGTAAAAGGTCTGAAATCATAAGGCAACATTTCCAACCAGCTTAACTCTTGTGAAACATACTGAAGGAGTTCACATCACTTGACTCCAACAGTAAATGCTTTTATTCAGTGAGATTAAGTTTTAAGATTTATAAAAAAAAAAAAAAAATATATATATATATATATATATATATATATATAGTTTGAAGTGGATCAACCTCCCTTTTTTAAAGCCGGTTTACCCCAAATTGTGAAACATGAAGACCTTAGAGCTTTAAAGCTGCACTTGTTTTTATTTCTATAAACCAAAAACAACTGGGGGAAATGTAAAAGGTGTTTCTTCTAGTGAATAATCCATAGAAAACTGACCCTTTACTAAGCTCCGCCCTTACATGCTGTTGTGCATCTGAATCTTGAAGGATCTTCTGCTAGACTGTAAGAATATTGTTTACTAAGTTAAAGTGTATTTGCTTTTAATAGGTGTTTCTGCTGAAAGTGCACTTTGTTTACTGCTAGTCTTGAAAGCTGAGTAAGTTTCGATTGTTATCCGTCAGTCAGGGCATCTGGGTGGCTGATTGCAGTGGGAGTGGCGAACACAGCTGAAGTTGGATAAATACCCTCTGTATCACCAGATTCAGTGCTTCTGAATCTTGAAGCATCTTCTGCTAGACTGTAAGAATATTGTTTACTAAGTTTAAAAAAAAATAAATAAATAAAAGAATAGTTCTTTGTATGTTGCACATTGGTTGGCTTATTTGTAGCCAATGGTTGAATTGTTATTCTATTGTTTCTCTATGTTGCTCTTACTCTGGTTTGGCTTATCTGAAGCCGATCTGCACTTGTATGATTTCACCTATGAAGCTTTAAGCTGATGTACTTGCAAGATTCTCACTGTTTAGAGTTGTGTCCTCATGATTGTTTGCACTTATTTTAAGTCGCTTTGGACAAAAGCGTCTGCTAAATGAACTGTAATGTAATATCAAAATGTCCATTCTAACATAGCATGTAAGCAGTTTACAATGACTAACTGTATGCTAACTAGTAAACATAGTGGAGCATTTAGCAGCTAAAGAGACAGATATTCTTGTAAGGAGTTGATGCAGACCAAAACAAATCTAAAAGACAGTGATTATTGGAATAACATTCATCATGTGGACACAAAAATGACTCTAAATGAATGATGGAGTTGCTCTGAGTCTGCTGGGTTTGTAGTCAGACAATAGTTTGCTAATGCTTTCCACAGAAATTGTATAAGGTGAGCATTGCTTCCTTTATATTCCAGCTCATTCTGCTGCTCCCAAGTTGTCAAAAATGAAATAATGCAGTTTTAAAATCTTCTCAAACGTGAGGAAATGTAAACGCATGTTAACAACCTTGTTCCCTTAGTTGCTGGTTCTTACAGCTCTCCCTTACCTCCTACTCCTCACCTTTAGGTCTCTGCTGCCCGAGAGGAAGTGCCCGGCCGTAGAGGCTTTCCTGGCTACATGTACACCGATCTGGCCACTATCTACGAACGTGCCGGCCGAGTGGAGGGCAGAAATGGCTCCATCACCCAGATCCCTATTCTCACCATGCCCAATGACGGTGAGAAGAGAAGCTTAAGTGCTTTAAGTTGGACCAAAATGACATCCTCACCACGTGTATATTAATTCTGAACGTACATGTTACATGAATTCAAAGCAGCGTTAATGGTTTATTTGAGTTATTTAGTTGGAATAGTTAGATATCAGTGTGGTTGTGTAGATTATACTTTTTATATTTTTTGTCCATAAATGCTGTCTCCTAAATCTACTGGCAAGTCCATGTTTGAATTACTAGAGTAGGCATCTCAAATGGACTGAGGAGACATTTTTGATGCCTGCAGTTGCCATGGCAACATATGAAGAGCCTACTCCTATCTAGTTGAACAGGAGTCCCCCATTACAGCATCGCAGGGAGGTGATTGTGTCAGCTTTTACTAAACACTGCTGGTGTTCCCAAAAGCTCTCGGGCTCTTGATTTAGAGTAAAGGTCTTTAAAATGGGAAGCTAACAAAAATTCTGTCTATTTCTGTCCTATGTGTGATTCCCATTATTTTAATGCCAGCAATTCACTGAGTGATTTGAATTGTCTCAATTGTAGATGTTCTTCACTGTAAATGTAAACTCAACGGAGGCATTATATGTACTGCAATATGTAACAAATGCACAATTATTTGTGGTTTGTGTTGTGATTAAATACATTTTTGTGCCTATCATAGACATCACCCATCCAATTCCTGATCTGACTGGATACATCACAGAGGGTCAGGTCTACGTTGACAGACAGCTGCACAACAGACAGGTATTCTTCAGTTCTTTTTAAAGCCACGTCTTTCCAAAACAACACTCATCCGACTCGGGGCAAAGAGCTGGTACTCAATCTTAGGTTAGATGGTTCCAGTGTTCGCTTTGATTCAAGATGCTGATATTATACTTGGGATTTCTCTGTGCATTTCCATATATACATGGAGCGATTACTAGCCAAATGCTTACTCCTATGGTTGGGCCATTTAACCAGGTGACAGCAAAATACACACTCTCACTCTTTATGGAGTCAAATTATGTTTGTCGATGGAGAAACACAGATCTTTCATGTGAAACTGCTTAATTCAGTGATCAGACAATCTCGTACTTGTGTTTCAGATCTACCCACCCATCAATGTGCTGCCCTCTCTTTCCCGTCTGATGAAGTCGGCCATCGGCGAGGGGATGACCAGGAAGGACCACGCTGACGTTTCAAACCAGCTGGTAACAAATCTTTCGTATTGTAACTAAATAATGCATCCTGTAACCGGGACATAGGGTTTTTCTCTCTGAACAAAAGTCAGAACCAAAAGCCAATAATATACAGTGTGTGTATATATAGAGAGGGAAGTGACGCTTGGTGAGAATTCTGTTTTAACCATCTTATGAAGTGTCATCATTATTAATATGAATGTCTCTCCTTGTCTCCAGTATGCCTGTTATGCCATTGGTAAGGACGTCCAGGCGATGAAGGCTGTGGTGGGGGAAGAAGCCCTCACCTCTGATGATCTGCTCTACCTTGAGTTCCTACAGAAGTTTGAGAAGAACTTCATTGCTCAGGGTAAGAACATGCTTAAGGAACCATTCACACAACCTCATGTCCATGTATTAGTCACAGAGGTAGTACTGTATGTCTACATCATTCATAATAGTTAGGGGGCCACCACTGCCACTTCACAAAGGCAGCCATTACTCACTTTCTGTGTATTAGCTGATTAATTGATTGACAGAAAATTAATCGTCAACCATTTCTATAATTGAAGTCCTGTGTGGGTGTGATTCCTTCCCAGTCCTGGAATTTTGTAATTTTAGGAGCAAGGCCACTTGGCCTGCAGTGGTGCAATTGTATTGAGGGCACAAAGGTTAAAAAACGAGATTTTGATTCCACTTAAATGGACAAACTCGTTTCTAAAAGCAGTAATGCTATTGACACAGCACTTTGATTGGTAAATACTTTTTTGAAACAAATTTTAATACAATAATAACATTTAATCAACAACATTCAGAATTTAAAAACGTCTTTTTTTTTTTTCTAGAGCTGATGATGGAAGTAGGTAAGGAGTGAGACATCTCGCTGCCTTCACCTCTCTGTTGAGAGTTGCACATGCCCAGTACTGATCAGTCAGGATTTATGGATCGGCTTTTATACCGGCACCCACCCAACCCAGTCATGAGAGCCACATCGCCAAACCCGCCAGAAAAATTTGCTAATCAACCCCCCGAACCCGACTTGTGAATATGCATTATAGTAGCACAATTGTTAGGATTGAGATAAGTACTAAGTGTTGCGGCGCTCGCTGTGTGCGCCCACATCGCTACAGGGGGAAGAAAAATGCAAGATAGGCACAGAGCAGGGCACCAAGCCCATAGTCGCCCATGGGCTTACAATTTTCAGAACGGCATCAAGACCAGACAGAGGGCCTTTTCTGGTCCATACGACCTTTACTGAAAATGTGCTTACAATACATGTCTGTCACTTTTCTCTCAAGTATTCAATATTATCAACGGCTTATTTAGGATCTGATTTGCATCTCTTGGCAATAGGACTGGAAATAGTTTGGTGTAGTAGCATGCTAGCATTTGCCAATTCACCTAAACACAAGGTACCTGCAAAAAGTACAGTCTTAGTTGTATTTAGTCGCAAACCAAATTATTGTACAATTTATTGTACTGTTCAAATTTTGACTGGATGATGCTGCTAGTTTAAAAGTTACAGGATCCCAAAGTTATTAGAATTCATCCAGAGGGGAACGTGAATGTCTGAACCAAATATCAGTTATCCAACAGTGAGAAAATATCTCAAATAAGCACAAATATCACCTTCATGGTGGCGCTAAATGAAATCACTTGAATCACCAAAACCAGTGGGATTCATCCTCTGGTGATCATGAATGTATGTTCACTTTGGAGCACTGAAATAGGAAATGATCAACTTCTACACATGGTGGCTTTAAAGTGCTTCAAATAAGGTGATTAAGAGCCGCTAACAGTACATTATGTTGGTCTTCTATGAGATCAATTGAACAGTTTTAATGTCCCTTTTTATGTATTTTGAAGCCTTCATTAATTAAGTCATTGATATTTAGACCAACCGAGATATTCCCAGCCTGAGTGTTACATTCACCACAATGTCTGTAAAGTGCCTTTCCACCTAATGTTGACAATTACACAGGAGTTCTTGCTCACCAGATGGTAACCTGACCATGACAAAAAAAAAGAAAATGAAATCTTAAAATCTCAAACTATGTCCTCGATCAGGAATTGTTGACGTCACGTCACAAACAATTTGAGAGCTCTGGTCATAATAAGAGCTCTTGCTATGTTGCCCTTGAAAAGCAAACTGAATTGACTGTCTTGTGATTTCTCAGTATTTGACAAATGCCAGAACAACTACAGTGTGATGACTTGAACATCATATGTTTCTATTTTTGATGATTCACCAGATATCAACAAAAGAAAACCAAAACCTACACATGGTAACCTCATCAGACCGTATTCTAACCAGTAATGGGCGACTTGTACCCAGCTTCTTCTCACGCGTTTAGGGAATTACTGATGGTCTGAAAAGATGCACTAATTATATACCGTATTTTCCGCACTATAGGGCGCACTGGATTATAAGGCGCACTGTCAATGAATAGTCTATTTTCGATCTTTTTTCATATATAAAGCGCACCGGACTATAAGGCGCATTAAGCGAAACAAAACAGTCAGATAAGTCAAACTTTATTAAACGTGTTCACAAAAACTCTCAACATTGTTCAAACGTTAATGAGCGTATTCATAATAACTCCCAACCTTGTTCAGTTGTAACACGTAAAAAAAACAGTCTGATACCGCTAAATCAAACGTTAGCGTATTCACAATAACTCCCAACCTTGTTCAGTTGTAACACGTGAAATACAACACAATACACTCACTTGCAGCTGCTCTATTCCCATGTTCTACTGCGTGACTGATAGCCTTGAGTTTGAAGTCCGCGTCGTAAGCGTGTCTCTTGACAGGCGCCATTTTGGGGTCCTTATACACACACACGCTGTAATATTATGGTGAAGCACAGTATGTATTACTCCGCGACGCTCCTGACCACGGTAGCCGTAATGCTGCAAGCGGTGCAGCTTTGTAGTTTACCAAAGTCGTACTAAAACATTTTGACAGAGCGCCGTGAGCGCCGTGTACCACACAAAATCGCTTCGAGGTCAGTAAGCACAACCAGAATTAATCCATATATAAGGCGCTCCGGATTATAAGGCTCACTGTCGTTTTTTGAGAAAATTAAAGGCTTTTAAGTGCGCCTTATAGTCCGGAAAATACGGTATATATATTTTTTTATAAACAATGGTTGAAAGGACTATTTGTAATGTGAAAGCAGTCACTTGTCACTAGGCTTGGGTGCCGTTCACATTTGATCTTTACTCGCTGTACCTTTTTTTTCTGTACTTTACTCTCTGTAATAACAAAAATATCATTTCAGTTGTAAAAATCTAAACTTTTCAATTTCAATATTTATTTAAAACATTTTACACACTACACAAAATAAAAGCCCCCCCTGTCTCCCCTCCCAAACCTGTCCCAACACCCTCCGGCCTGTCAGTCGTGTGTGTCTCGTTCGGAGGAAGCACATGTGAGAAGAGTTGCCCTGGCCAGCTTTGCACATGGCGTTACAAATACTGCAGCTGACGTTGTATGCGTTGAGTGTACAACGTCAGCTGCAGCTGTTTTAGTTAAAAATTAAAGCTTAAATAAAGCCACCGTACACTTCCTGCTCAGAAGGCAGCAGACGGACGCAGTTAGCGACTAGCTGGTGAGCACGGCGGGAAATAGAAGTTTATCAGGAGTTAGTGGAGACCAAAGCAGAGCTAACAATAGAGCGAATATTGGTCTTAAATTCATCAGGTGGACACAAATACAACTCCAATGGAATGATAATGTTGTTCAGGTCGGCTGCTTATAGAAATAATCACAGAATGCCACATTTGTCATAACCATTTTATGTGATCCAGTTCAATTACTGCAGCTTTAATGTTTCAATATATCTTTCCTCACGGCCCATTTTTAAGAACATTTTAGCTTGATGTGATGTACAGTAGAGGCATGCATTAGACCGTCCCAGTAGATATTATGTTTGGATCCTAACCAGCAGTGTTGTAATCTTGTCTCCTTCAGGCCCGTACGACAACAGGACAGTGTATGAAACCTTGGACATCGGCTGGCAGCTGCTGCGAATCTTCCCCAAGGAGATGCTCAAAAGGATTCCTCAGAGCACCCTGGCTGAATTTTACCCCAGGGAGTCTGCTGCCCGTCACTGAGGCCCACTAAGGGATGCCCTGGTTCTACTTCCATTCATCTTTTTATCCAGCATCCTATCCTCCTCTCCCTTTGTTCATTTCTTTCATCTCACCCGACAGCCCTGCACCTCAGGGGGCTCGGAGACCAATGTTGTCGAGCCTTCACCCATCCAGACTTCACCTCCTCCTTCTCCACTGTTCCTATTACCTCCAGTTCATCTTCCTCTGAATCAACTCACCCCCACTTCCCTACCCTGAATGAGAACAGGGAAATAATATTTCTGTAGATGTACTGTAGTGTATACGTGTCCAGAAGTTGTGTAAGGAAAGTGTCCGTGGTTGTAATGTCTATCCCCTTGATTGCAAAAAATAAGTGACCATATCCTTAAATTTATAGATGAGTCCTTATTTATTGGGGTGTGTTATTACTGCATCCCCCTCTTCTTTTTCTTTTTTTTCTTTTTTAAATAAATGATATGTAATATCCATATCTCACTCAAAACAAGCAGTTTCCACCTGAAGCAGGATGTGTGTGTTTATACTGCAGTCAGTATACGTAAGTTAGGTGAACCTCATACCGTTGGGTTTTTATTGAGACTGGCAGAGATGTTGAATCGAGCCTGCAAGCTTCACGAACTGAACATTATAAATGTCACTGTATTGGTATTTACCTGACGGTGATTTTATAGTGGACTTCTTATTTTCTCCGTGCCCCGTCAGTGGCTTCAAGTTGGCTAATACTTTTTAAATTTTTTTTTTTAAATATGCTGAGGCTTCCTTAGTAAACGGACAAACTTCAGTTCAGATGTTTACTGTATGTTGCCCCAAATACTTTGACTCTTTCTTCCCTCTTGCTCCCTCTATCTACTCTGGAAGGAATTCTGTGGATGTTTACATATTTTTTTGTGTTTTGTTGTTTGTTTTGTGTTGCAAAGACGAGTATATATGATTATATTAAACATTCCCATCTGTCTGCAGAAACTAATTATTTGTTGTGCAACAATAATGGTTTTGTGAGGTAAAGTGTATGAATAAATTAAATTATGAGTATGTGGTCTAATCTATATACACCTACCATTCAACACCTTCTTATACTGTACATCAGTATGAGGACTGACGCCTTATTAACCAGCTAGTCATGACACTGGTCACACATGTAACCAACATTTACCAGTCCCATCTAACCAAATGTCTACAGGAATTTAATATGTATGTATATGAATACATAGTTATTCAATCAACGTTTAAATTCAAAGATTCATACATTTTTGTTTTACGTATTACCAACTCCACCACATTATCAGGTGATTAATGTTGGAACTGCAGAAAAGGTGCCGTCTATAATTACTATGCAATTCAATCTTTGTATATTTTTGCTAAATTTTATTTAACATAATTTGCTAAAATAGTTCATGTAAATGTAATTATTTATTAAAAATCATAATGTCTTGCTTTCCAAAAAGATCCTTCAAGATCTGCTATCTCTAAAGGTTTTTCTGAGGGTTTTGCAGAGTGAATGTTGAGTTGTTGGAACATGATCCACCATGTTAGCAGAATTAACAATGAAGCTTTAAGTGATGTTAGTAGGTTCCTTATTTATGTCCTCCAAAATATAAGACAACCTTTCACTCTCATCAAACACGAGATAAATACAAAACAACCTAATAGATTATTAACAATACATAATTGAACTAATTCCTGTCTCCTTTTGTCTTTTGATGTAAGACTATGTTTTTGTTAGAAGCATGTTTTTTATTGTACAGTATATTGTTGGATATCAGTGGGAACAAAAACAGGTGGCACATCGTTTTACAAAACATGATCAAACTTAATATCCTATTATTACTGTCCCTTGTACCAAAGTATGTATTACCATTTAATTGCTGGGGTATGTTTAGGTCATATTTTACTTTTGCAAATAGAATTAATTTTATCTTTATGAAGTGCCATGTCAAAATACTTTAGTGGAAACACTTCCTAAAAGTCATCAGGGCTGAACGCTTTCTTATTTCTACTGCATTGCGCGCGCGAGGGAATCTACCTGCGAGGTGTATCGCGAGGAAGCACTTCCTGTTGAACTTTGGTTAAAGATTTTCTCGCTATGGCCGCAGAAGAGCTGGATAAAATGAATGTCATTACGAACTTGTCAAACGAAGGTAAGTGTTCTTTGAGCCATCACATGTTCCTACGTAGTGTCGCTATCTGGTGGTCACTTGCTCTTTGTTTGGGAGGAATTCGCTACATATAGCTTACAAATGAAACATGAGTTGTTCAGCGTTAGTTGGTAAAAGTACACAGCTCGTGGAGCACGAATAAATGTTTGATAAACAGACGAAGCAGTATGTAAGTCAGTGAAAGATGCACCTGAGGTTTGGGGTCAGGTGCTCCTGGGATATAAACCCCCGCTGTGGTGGACAGTGGGAAGCGTTAATGTGGGCGACTGTATGGAGAACCCTTCGACTGGGACTCATACTAATGTTGAGGTTGATGTTCACTAACTTCCGATGAATTTGTTCTTAAAAGATGTTCTTTCCCAACTTCAAGGGGTATTTGTCTTCATGGTCAAAGTCCATGCAGCCTACAGTAGGACGGCTTTTACTCCTCCTTATACCCGGGCCAGGACTGGGTTAACTTGTTAGTGGGTCCAAGGGCAAAAGTGAGCTGCTGGTCCCCCTAAACCCCCCTTTCTTCTCCCATGCTATGTGAAAGGCAACATTCCTGTGCTGGGGTATTACATGGCCTCTGCTTTGCTGTGTGGTCATTTTATTAAACACAAATTGATTTAATGTGTGCTTCACGGTGATGCAGTGGTTAGAACCCGCCGGCCGGCTTGGGCCCTTCTGTGTGGAGTTTGCACGTGTTCCCCGTGTCCGTGGGGATTCTCTCCTCTGGCTTCCTCCCACAGTCTAAAGACTTGCAGGTTAGCTTAATTAGGTTAATCTGTGACTCTAAATTGCATGTGGATGTGGAAAAATATTAGTATGTACTGTATTTACAGTGTATTCAATGTGAACCGTAAACACAAATAAAAGTAGTCATTATTTCGTTTCAGCTGAGGGCTGCAACTACCAATTATTTCTATGATCGATGAAACTGATAATTATTTTCTCGATTAATTGTTGAAATCTCTGTATGATATTTGTCTTTCTGTCACTAAGACAACCGAAACGGCCCATGCCACAATCAACAACAGTATGTCAACCCTTGATGGATCAAGTATTTACATGCTTTCCGTACGTAAAGTAGCTCTACCACAATGCAAGTTAAACTCCTGCATTCAAAATTATAATAATGTAAAAGTAGAAAAGTATCACCAGAAGAATGTGTAAAGTTGGATAGGTAAAAGTAGTCATTACGCAGGCAGAATGGCCCCTGCAGTCAGTGTTGTATTAGTTTGAATGTTACTTTATTTCTCATCTCAACTATAAAATTAAAGCGTTAGAATGTTTCTTCAAGACCAGACTACAACACTGACCAAACATTAGACAAAAGATCAAAGCATCAAGACAAGAACACAACATATCTAAAGTGTATGGGGGGCATGGAAACCTGTAAAGATCAGTATACATCTATAGTGTCTTTATTATTATTATATACGGTACTAAATATGTTATGAATTATATTCTTGGATTAACATTACTCATGCATTAACATGCATTTTAAAGTCATAGCTGAACAAGGTAGAGATAATACTAACTGTGGCATATACAATGCATTATATTCTATGTGGCCATTTGTTTTTTTTCATGATCTGCAAAATTATCAGTTAAATAAATGAAGTGGGGAAAAAAAGACAATATTTACCTCTGAAATGTAGTGGAGTAGAAGGATAAAGTAACATCAATGGAATACTAAAGTACAATTACAGTTCACAGTATTTGATTAAATATTTGTAACTTTTGTAACACATATTTAATACCTATGAGCAGTATTTTTCAGCTTATTCTATGGTGATCGGGAAGTTCACACAAAAAGTCATTTGGTTCCGTGTTGGAACAATATATCATTGGGTTTGGAAACTCTGCCACCAGCACAAAGACTTTTTAATGAGGTAAAAAGGAGGGAAAGATCACACAGTTTCTCCCTGGTTTCAGTTATTTCTACTCTGTACGGGATGCAGAGAGTGCATATCACTCTTCTCATCTGTCTCAGGGTTTGCTGGCAGACTGTTTCTTTACACTGCCCTTGATTCAGAACTTACGTCACTGCAAGGAAATAACATCCTGAGTCAGCGTCCTGTTCCGTAATTCCTGAATGTCTCAAGGAGCAAGTAGATTTTGAATTTGGTTACTGATCACTTTTTGTTCCATGGGACAAATAACTTCACCTCTTTATAGAAGTCTATTTAAACTGCATTGTACAGTATGCATAATGACAGTTTAACATCAGTGTTGTGTGTTTATGTTGGAGGGTCATATTTACTTGAAGAACAGCACTGTTACAGTAGAACCCCTGTAATAGTAGAAAACAGGCAAAGCGTCCCTATATCTCTGTTAGTACAGTTTTAGTTTGTAAAAATAATATCAATATTTTACTTTTATTTTACTTTAACTATTTTAAAAAAGTTGTGACATGGCTGATCACTGCCAAGATTAGAAAATCTGTTATCTGATCATCTGTTATTACAAATGTATGATAGAAGTCTGTTCCCCTTACTATTGTAGTTACACCCAAGGCAAACATTCAGTCAACCAGAGTGTTACTATATTCAACATCCCCTGCTATAATAGTCAGGTGATGCAGGACACAAGCTGCAGGAGTCACTGAATGAGGAGTTATCACGTGCTGGAGAAGTTCCCACGTGTTGACTTATTTTAAACAGGATGTCAGTGTTCCTGTTCTTCACTGACATTTGCTTTATTGTGAGTTACTGATGAGCATGGCTTACTGGTATCCTCTTCTCCCTACAGCCCTGCAGGAGTATGAGGGCCTGCAGAGGAAGCATGAGACAGCAGCCATGGAGGTAAGTGTTAATATCAGCCAGGGTGTACTGTATGTCTGACAATATATTGAAAAAGAACATTTTATTTTTGTTTTATGGTGCAATGTGTAGCTCTGAGCCGCCTGCTCCAAATAAAAAGGGGGCAGTATTTCACCTCTACCACAATCTAAATTCATCAATCATCAAAACCATCAGTTATTAAACATGCCTACTATAGTATGTTATCCTGTTTATATTTTAGTTGTAGTAGTTGAGATCCGGTCCAAATAACACTGATATTTAATAATCTTCATGTGGGGCTTAAATATCTGTGTGTTTACTGTGGCACTGGGCTGTACAGTCCGTGCAACTGTGGCTGAACTAGAGCTAATTGCTAATTGCTAACGTCCGTCTGCCAGGGCTGCCGACTGCTCTACGTTCGGCAAAGAGCCTCCCGGGGTACTGAGGCAGGCTGAAGTTACAGTGACTCACTATCACCTCTAGAGGAGCATGTGGTATTAGATTAGATTCAACTTTATTGTCATTGTGCAGAGTACAGGTACAAGCCAATGAAATGCAGTTAATGTCTAACCAGAAGTGCAAAAATGTGCTATATTATATACAAAAAGTGAGTGATGCTATAAACTACTATATACAAATGATATACAGACGTTAAACATGTAATAAATATGTAACATAGTGCAAATGCAGGTTGTATGTGTAAACAGTAGTATATTGTGCAGATATGAAGAGTGCAAATAACATGTCCATTGTGTACGATAAAAGTGCAGGTGAGGGCAATGATGCTAGTGAAGTGATGGAGAAGAGTTCTGCAGTCACTGCCTCCGGGAAGAAGCTCTTCCTGAGCCTGGTGGTGCGAGAGTGGAGGCTTCTGTAACACCTGCCGGATGGGAGGAGGGTGAACAGTCTGTTGTTGGGGTGAGAGGCATCCTTGATGATGTTCCAGACAGCGTTTGAGATAGATGTTCTCAATGTTGGGTAACTGGGTGCCGGTGATCCTATGGGCGGTTTTCACTACCCGCTGGAGTGATTTCCGGTCTGAAGCGCAGCAGTACCACACTGTGATACAGTTCATGAGTATGCTCTCGATAGTACAGAGGTAGAAGCCCACCAGGATCCTGGGACCAAGGTGATCTTTCTTAAGGCCCCGTAGGAAGCAGAGGCGCTGTTGCGCCTTTTTGACCACAGTGGAGGAGTTCAGAGACCAGGTGAGGTCATCAGAGATGTGAATGCCAAGGAACTTGAAGCTGGACACACGCTCCACTGCAGCTCCGTTGAGGGGGTGTGTGCATGGCTCCTAGCCAGGTTGTTATCAGCACACCACGTGGCCAGGTGCTGTACCTCATCCCTATAGGCTGTCTCGTCGTCACCTCTGATCAGGCCTAGCACCGTGCTGTCGTCTGCAAACTTGATTACGGTGTCAAACACGCCATAAACAGCAGCACAGTCATGGGTGAACAGGGAGTACAGGAGAGGGCTCAGCACGCAGCCTTGTGGCACGCCGGTGTTCAGGGTAATAGTGGCGGAGGAGAGGTTGTCTAACTTCGCAGACTGAGGTCTGTTAGTCAGAAAGTCCAGAGTCCAGTTGCAGAGCGATGTGTTGATACCAAGTTGGCGAAGCTTGGAGATCAGCATGGAGGGAATCACAGTGTTGAATGCTGAACTGAAGTCTATGAGCAACATTCTGACGTAGGAATTGGGACTGTCCAGGTGGGTCAGGGCAGAGTGGAGAGCCATGGAGATGGTGTCCTCTGTTGACCTGTTGCAGCGGTAGGCAAACTGGTAAGGTTCCAGTGTAGCAGGCAGACAGGATTTCATGTTTGGGAGAGGCAGTCTCTCAAAACACTTGCCGATGATGGGGGTGAGCGCGACAGGACAGTCATTAAAAGCCATAGCAGTGGAGTGCTTCGGCACTGGCACGATGGTGGCTGTCTTGAAAGTAGTAGGAACAACTGCCTGGGCCAGGGACAGGTTAAAAATGTCCGCAAAGACCCCCGTCAACTGTTCTGCATAGGGTCTGAGAACGCGTCCATGTATTCCATCAGGGCTAGCTGCCTTCCGAGCGTTCACCTTACTCAGGGTGAAGCAGACATCGGAGAGTGTGAGAGGCAGTTCATCAGGTGCTAGATCGGTTTTGATGATGACGTCCTTGTTTTCCCAGTCGAAGCGAGCGTAGAAGGGGTTGAGCTCGTCGGGGAGGGAAGCGGAGTTGTTCGGCGCATGTTGCTGCATGACTTGTAGTTAATGAGTGTCTGTAGGCCTTGCCACATACGGCGAGCGTCAGAATAGCTGAAGTGCTCTTCGATCCTCTGTTTGTAGCAGTATTTGGCCTGTGAGATACTCTTCCTCGGTCCTGGCTGAGCTGTTGGCCTCCCGGTCTCCAGACCTGAAGGCTACATCTCTTTCTTTGACCAGAAGGCGAAGCTCTCTGTTCACCCAGGGCTTCTGGTTGGGGAAAGTTTTAATTTTTTGTGTGATGTTACTTTGTCCACACACCTGTTAATGTGATCCAGGACATGATTGGTGAAAATGACAATGTTTTTCTGAGAGTCCATGGTGGCCTGAGCAGAAAACACAGACCAATCTGTTTGTTGGAATTGGTGCTGTAGAGCGGAGTCAGCACCCTCAGATCTGATCTTGACGATCCTTGTTATGAGTTTCACACGTTTGATGGTTGTATTTGGGGAGCAGACACCAAGAGAGGTGTTAGGAACTACGCTGCTGAGCCATGTTTCTGTGAAAAACATGAGACTACAGTCCATAAGCCTTTACCAACTCTGCTGGTAGCTCGTCAAAGTCGAATTGGTGGTCCAAAACTACGTTGATACAACGATGATTAATATCCAGAAGTGACTGTTTGCTGTATGAATAGATTGCCTAGCTGAATCGAACGAACACACAGTAAATAAGCACTTGCTAAAACTAGTCAGACATTGACCCTCGCGATGTACACACGCCACCGCCATGTTGCCTTGTGCAACCGTACTACACACTAGACAGAGCAGCTAGCTGTTAGTATGCTAACTTCAGTAGATATCTCTGCAACATAATACATAGACGTCTTTCTCATAACATCAACACTGTTACTTCTTCACAGTCTGTTGATGTTAGTTTTTTTTTTATGTCCTAAGTTTAAATTCTGCCATACCCATTGTACTGTACCTTTAACCATGATTACGATCTTTCCTTAAACTAACCACGCTGGTTTTGTGCCTAAACCTAACCAAATCCTAACCATAGCTGTGGTAGATCAGAAAGCAGTCAGTGAATAATGTGTGTATCTGATTTTAGAAAGCAATAATAAATGGTGTCGTCCGTCAATAGAGTCAGCTGAGAAAATGCTCATACATTCTGTTGGAAGGCCATGACAAACTAGAGTATCAGAGGTGGAGCAGTAAAAAAGTCACAAAAAAGTTAAATCTTAATACTGGTCCAAAAAGTAATCTGTAACTTCACGGTTATTAGTATCAGCTTTGAGAAATGCACATTAGAGAAGCCTAGTTAGGGCTTGGTGTTGAAGGGTTTTTAGCTCTCCAAGAAGGGAGTCGATCCAGGCACTCCAAAATATAAGAACATGTAACCACAAGGAAGTAAATATTAAAAAGCCTTTATTATAGTTGCTAAATCATTAATAAGCCAACATGTTTTGACCACTGCAGGTCTTTTTCAGGGCTAATAAAACAAACCTTTTAGTAGCAACAACCAATAGGAGGCAATCAGATGACCGAGATGAGAAAACACCGATCTGGTGTTGGAACTGGTATTGTAAATGTTCAACGGACGGCACTTATATCCACTGTTAAAGAAAACAGAATCAAAGCACTCTGTATACTATATAGGATCTTTTAGCACTTCCTGACAGCAAACACTGCTCTGCCATATTTTATAAAACTACTTCCATTAAATCCATTAAATTCTTTGTATCAGTTGAGCTTTGTATTGGGATCAGGACTCGATAAACTGTAAAGCTGGATGAAGAAAAACTTGGTAACACTTTCAATGACGCCCATCTTTATAATGCGTTATAAACATCCTTATATTGCATTAAAATCCACTTATAGCACAATATAATTATTGTAATAAGCACTCATGAATATTCAGAATTATTTATAGCAAAACGCATAATAATTATCAAAAAGTACTAATAACTTGTAAGGTCAAGTTTCATAATGGTTCTTTATTGCTGGTCACTCACTGGCTTTTTTTGTTGCAAGGATCATAGTGTATTTGTATTGATTCTGGCTTTTAGTTTTTCTCTTTCCTGTTTTACTTTGTAAGGAACACTTGCCTTGTCTCATGTCTTGTTTTACTTCCTGTGTTTGTTTCTTGTCAGTTGGTCGTCTATGTTTCCTGGTGTGGTCGTGCTTCTCTGTTTATCCCTGCGTTGATCTTGGTGTTCCCTCGTGCCAACCTGATTTGTCCTGTTTTCTGTTACCTTAGCCTGCTCCCTCCGTTTTTTTGTTTTATACCAGTGTGTAATATTCAGCTTTGTATATTAAAGCTCGCTTTTTGTTTGCAACATTTATGTTGTGTATACTGCACTTGGGTTCTCTTTTAACCGCAATGTGACAGAACAAACACACCTAAAAATTAACCCAGCAGATCTGTTTGAGGATGAACTTCATAAGCTTTCATATTTCCTCACATGTGTTTATGGAGACTGGAAAAGAACCTCTTGTAGGGAGGTCCAACAGGCTTCTCTTAGGGTGGCACGTAGGAAAGTGGCTGTGAAGTCCTGGCTGAGGAGTTTTTTGTCAGAGTGGTGTAAATACTTTTGAAACACCCCCGATTGCCATCCTAATTTGCAGCCTGCCTCCCAGTCAGCTAGTCACCGGCCTGTTAGCATTCACCATGCTAGCCACTGCTCCATAAACCTTGGGTTCCTGACTCTGCAGTCCACTGATCCCCCGTCTCTAACCCCAAACCCATTCCTGGGAACTCGCCTGGCCTTGGGAGGTCCTAGGAGTCTCCGTCAGACTTCCAGGCTTCTGGGGAAGAAACCCTGCCGTTCCATGCGCCATCCTGTCAGCTTCAAGTCTGCTCCTTGGCCTGAGTCTCCACTGCGGCAGTTCCCTGTGCGTCCTGCCGAACTGAGGCAGTCCTCTGTTCTGGTATCCCTTTCCGAGCTTAAGCGGTCGCAACATTCCCCTGCACTCTCCCGACTTTGTTGGTGGTCCCGCCTCGGCCTTCGTCCTTCAGAGGGGTCTTGCCACCTACTTCGTCCTCCAGAGGGGCTCCATCGTTGCCGATCTCCTGTGCGGCCCTGGACGTCTGGTCGCCCTCTAGTATGGTTCCACACGTCCGGTCAAGAGCTACGCTCGCCTGGTCCTCGTCCTCCTGCCCTTTCCCCGAGCGGCTCCACCCTTTGGTCCTGTCTCCTGGTCACCCTCATGGTCAGATAAAACTTTTGGACAGCTCCTAAGCCGTCCCCCTGAGTTGCTCTGCTCTGACTCTGCCCTGCCCCCAGATCATCTGCCTGGGGAATCTTGCTCCGCCACTGTCCAGCTACCCCTTCTTGGTTCCCTGGCCACATTGCCGCTGAATGTTAAATCTATGCAAAAACAACACACACAATGTTGTAAAATTAATGTTTACTTTACCTAGAGCAAATAATCAGTTAGAATATAATAATAATGATAATCAGAAAAACTTATAATCACATTTTAATGCATTCTAAAAATATTACAATGTAATACAACTATTATAATACATTATGATCCTTGCAATGGCCCTTCCCCTCAGTGAGCAACCAGCAGTTATTAAATATTAGCATACTTGACCTTATAATTCATCAAAAGTGTTATGATTATTGTTGTAAATTATTATGTAATAATAATAGTTCTCATAACTATAGTTATACAGTGCTATAAGCACATTATAAGTATGTGTATAATGCAATAACAACTTTTAGCAAATAATGATTAAGTTAATAATGATAAGAGGAGACAAAAAATGTCTGTGAAGGTGTGTGAGTTAGGAGTGATGACATGGAGGGAGGAAAACACAAGTGTGGCTATTAAAGGGTATTGTTAAAAGCTATGCTGATTACACATACAAATGGTCATACATACATTGTTATCCGAGTGGTTCATTTTCAATGTGACTTCAACCAAATAAAGCAGCACAGCACCAAATGTGTGCTGATTATGCTCACACATAGTGTCTTTTAAGATACATGTGGAAATGGGCTTTTTAAAATGTATTTACAATTCGCCAGAGGGTTCAAGTTCCTAGAGTATATATTTAGATGGTAACATCAGGGTCACTTTTAGGACAGTGATTATATTTCCTCACCTGCCCATCAGCGAAAGATGTCATTTATTTTTTGATAGCGTAACACATTTTCAATAAATGAAATGACCTGCTTTGCCCAGCAGTCTCTGAGTTGCTTTTGCACAAACAGGTGAAGGATGATTAAACAGCAATGGTCCTGTATCAAAGTTTCTGTTTGTTTGTTTTGTTCTCTTAAGTGCAAGAATCTGGAGGAGGAGAGAGATGAGGCCATGAAGAAGCTCAATGAGTTCCAGCAAGGTAAGTTTATCTCTCCTGGGTCCTTACATCAGAAAGTGAGATTAAGGCTGAAATGTTTTCATTCTCCAAACACGCTGTAACTCATGGATGTATTAATATAAATGGATACAATGTGGTAGAGTCAGCATTGCTGCCAATTAGTCCCAGAGGCAACAAAAAAATGCAATCACCTGAAGCTCTGTAATCATATCCACAGACTGATATTGCAAAATATATATCTACAAAAGACCATCTCAGTGTAAAGTCTGTGGGATGAACATGGGCGAGGCTATGGATAGGGACACTCATGCACATGTATAGTGGGCTGTACATTGTGGGATCTGTACACCGTAACTTACCAACCAGGATGTAAACAAAGTAAAAAATGTTGTGTTCACTGAGTGAGAAACTTTCATTCATATCCGGAAGCTGGCTTTTCCATATTTGTACATCAGATGTCTTTGTATAGCAATTTGGACACAGTACCAAATGCCTGAAAAGCAGAAATTCCAAAGTAAATAATACAGTGTAGGAGTATGTGGGAGACATTTTCCCACATAATATTGTTAAAAGGGGCACTCCATCCATTTTACCTGTCAAAGTCAGTTTTCTATCCACAGGGAGTTTTACCCAGACTGTGAAAACACTTGTAAAATGTTTTCTGGGGCTCTGACTCATGACTTGTTTGTCTCTGGTATCTTGGTGTTTGGACTTGGAGACACAATAGAAAACCTTACAAACTGGGGGTGTGGAGTTTTAAAGATGAGTGCATATACCTGGCAGTAACAGTATAACAAAAATGCTATTGAGTTGCATTATGGGTGTTTTTGTTTGTGAGAATATCTTGGCTTCTGCAGCTTCTATTTTGACCATTCTTAATAGTTGTCTGAAGTCCCACAACTTGTGCAATACTAAATCACTGGAGTACCCACAAGCTCAAGTTATGCAGCTAAAATATATCCACTTGCAAGACAGCAATGCCTATTAGAGTTAAAAAACAACAACATACATAACAGGCGTATACAACATCTTGTATAACTTCTATAAAATACATATATATTCTGATATATATATAAAGTATCAGTAGTGTAGTGTAAAAGACATTCCAGACTTAGGCTTTAAGGAACTGCCCACTGAGGCTTAACTCAACCATGAAGATCAATTCAGCCTCCTGAGCAGCTCTGTCCCCAAGACATATTTGTATGGAACAGACTCTAACTCACACAAACACAATGTCTGTTATGCTATTACTTTATTTATGGTATTATTCTTCCATCCAATGACACTAAACACATCTGTATCCCAATATTTTCAAATTTGTATATAAAAACTCTGATCAAATTTCAAGAAAACATTGATAGACATATTTTCATCTTTGTGAAGGACTTGGTCATCAGTTCTTCATGTTGTACTTGTCGTCTGTAACATAATTAGAATTAATCAGACATTTCCATATGAAGGGAATCAACCTTTGATGTCAATAAACAATAGCACTTAGAAATTGTGTTAAACATATAGAAGATTCTCAAGAAGTCAGCATATGCCTTAAAAGAAAACATGTGTTCTGTTTTAATAAACATTTGTTGGTTTGGAAATGATCACAGCTACATATGATGATGATATCACAAATATATGAAGCAGGACGCCGATAATGGCATTGGAATAGCCATGCCGCTTCAGCTTTTATCACAAACCTGTTTCCAAACACTACAAATTTCAAATGTTTTGGCCCACTATTCAATTTTCCAAAATGATTTTCCTTACAGGTTGAATGTTTTGCTATGACCACTCTAGTGGAGACAGAATTTAAAATAGGGCTCCACATGTCAAAAGAAAGAGCAAATAGTTTGTCTTTGTAACAGTGACAGTTGTGCGGATTTTCATCTGAATAAATCTGGCCCGTGCTCGTGTTTTCAGCAATTCTCCAGCCAAAACACATATTGTGTTTGACTTCCGCGTTAATAAAGGCTGCCTCACTGTGCCAAGCAGCTGCATATTAGGACCTATTACGTGATTTCATAGCTCTTAGAAAATTGCTCCTATTCACAACGAAACGGCTGGGGGTGGGGCAGTAGGGTTGGTGGGGGGTAGTGGGAGGACGGGAGAAAAAGCCCCCAACACACAATCATGCCTTTTCAATTGCCGATGGCAAGGTTGATGACAACATGACCATTGTGTTATAATGATAACACCACAAAGGCATCTGCCCCCCTCATCAAGGCTTCACAGCGGCTGCAGATACAATTTAATTCACTGCTCCGTTGGCGGCGCTGATACCATTATGCAGCTCGTCGGCACAGGGGTAATCACTGTCTTTCCTGAGAGGAGGATGAAAAAAGACAGACACAAAAAAGATGGGAGAAAAAAGATAGAGTGATGATGATGGGGAGGCCGAAACTTACAATTAAGACTGCCAATTCTGACGTGTCAGAGCCCCCCGTTGACTCGTGCTCATACACTTTCTAGCACTGTTTATTTACCATGACTACCAGTAATTATAATTAACATGTCATTTAGTTCAAGGCGTCCTTTCGTAGGTTGCTGGGTGTGGCCACGGCATTATGGAGACAGGCAGAGAGGAACGGAGAAGAGGCCGAGGATGAAAACTGGCAGCTAAGTGCTATTGAATGACTGACGTGGAGGGCGCTGTAGGAACGTGGATCTCGCCCGACGCTGGCGTTCATCAAGTTCTTAATTAGGTGTCACTGGGGGAAGGAATTGCCCGCAGCAATGGCGCTAATGCTTAATTTCTTCCTCGCTCAACCACAATGTTTAATTAGCTAAGTGGTAGGGCATTCTTCAGGGGCGTTTTTTTTTGTACTGAGGTGTGATTGCAGCTTAAACAACGTTACGGTTTGTGATTTGGAATTTTACCTGATTTTATACCCAGCTTTAGCTGCACTAATCAATATGTTTTATGTCAACCATTAAACAAATGACTTTGTGTAATGTGAAAGGGGTCACTCATAATGAGTCCACAGAGAATTATCACAAACTCTGCAGTTCCCCTCAGCTCGATGAAGCACTCTTTTAGTTCATTGTTCTGGATTTTGACTTGTAAACTTTGGTCTAATCAACCTGATTTACAGCAGCAGCTGCTTTCAGTGAAAACGCTTTAAAAAAAACAGTGTACGCTACCTGCCCAGCTCCCAAACAGTAGACAGACAAAGTTAGCGACTAGATGATGAATATAGAAGAGCATTTAGCAGTCAAAGAGCCAGATATTTATCTCATGAGTTGGTGGAGACCAAAATAGAGCCAAAATGAGAGTGAATATTAGACTTGCAAGTCAACTGTGTCTGCTGGATGTGTAAATAGCCATTTGTTTCCTAAAGGAAAGCGGGCTTTCAAGCAATTATGTTATACAACATAGGCGGACATATCCAACGTCCAGATTGTACATTTTGGTCTGCTCCCATAGTAATGGGCAAATGACAATTTTTGGCCACGTGAGCCTTTGTGGCTATGCAGCAGGGGTATATTTTGAACTTAACTTGTCAGCCATAACAACTTCAAAGATGATACTATTAAGCTTGTTATGCAAGGTTCTCAATTTGAATTTCAGAGCATTAATATAGCAGCAAACAACTATTTGCTATGTAAATATATAGTGGAGTAATGTGTGTGGCCAGCTAATGGCCACCACTCTGCACTGAGCTCATAGGGTGGGGACCGCTAAAAATGGCGCTGTTGTGAAAGCCTCAATCTTAACACTGTTAGCTTCGTCAGCACTGTTGCTGTAGTTTTCACTGTTCTTGCTGTCAGCACCCTTAGCTGCTAGCCGATGGCTCAGCCGTCACCATGTGTTGGATATGCTCTGAATTGAGAACCTTTAAGCATAAGAAATAATTAGATCTAAGCTTCAGAGCTTGTTATTGCCCTTGTAAACATCAGTTGGCAAAACTCATCAACTTAAAGTCCACTCACTTGCTTGTTTTAGTGCTTTCGACTCTATCAAATGGTGTTCTGGAGTTTTTTATTTTCGTGGAACTGTGGATGTTCAAATGTTGAACCATGTGATGTGGTCAAAAGCTTCATGACCTACGAGTAAGCGGAACTTAAGGCCTTTTGTGTTTTCAGCTTGTCCTTCTGCCCTCCAAAAAGCTAATGATAGCTTTAACATAGGTGTGTATGGAGGAAATATAATATCCAATAATCCTGTTGAATATTATATTAGGATTAACTTTCAAACTGCTGTTTATTATATTATATTATTGTATAACAGACCTTGTATACTTTAATGAATATACCATTTTAGATATGAAATCAATGCCTATATTCACTTGATTTACAAGCTTTTAGTATTTTATCAAATAATCTAGTAATATGCTTTTCTAGTGCAGCCCTGTTGCACTAGCTTGTTGTAGTTTAGCAAATAATTAAGGCTTAGAAGCAAATGTTTCCGTTCACCCTGGGTTAAGTGCAACATCACATGCATCATTCTTAACAAAGTGCCCACATACACTCTAAACTAGTATTCATAGTCATATGCTCTAAAGTTGTTTCCTGCATGTATTCAGTCACTCAATACACATCGGTCCTGGCTGATGAAAATAAAAAGGTAGGGAAAATGACCTGAATAAAAGATACGTTGGTAACAACATTTAGTTCACTTCCTTTTGAATTCACATCATAATGATGTACATAGGTCAGTCACCATTCAGGCTACTCAGATGGCAGGCACAATAGCAAGCGGAAATATACTTCAGTGTCAAGTGTTATAGGGACTCTTATCTCAATTAACTGTGCAATGAAGTGAGAAGTCCAAGGTATGCAGCCACTCATTTAGAAAATCCTAATCATGTTCTTTGTTTCCTTGATGGCCTTTTGATCCAGTTGAATGGTCATGAGTTGACCTTTTAAGTTTGTATTGACATGAATGCAGTCATTCAGTAGAATTTTAAATTATGCTTTTCATATTTCACTATCATTGTCACATAAGCGAAGGCTACCAACTTGTGGGCTTATTTTGCTAAAGGGCACAACTTGTAAGATGAAAATGCATAATGTTCTTGTCGCTGTGTGTGTTTGTCACACTGACCATGGATTGATTTCAATCTGATAATTTGTTTTGTCTGCATTATGGTTGGCCAAATGTGAAACTAACATAATGGGTCTTAACAAGAGGACGTTTGGTACTGGTTGGGCCAGAAAGGCTACTATAAAGTCTTTAGGTACATTACTTCAATATTTCCATTTCATTTTCCTTTTTATGCCGTTTTATACTCCTACTCCATTACATTTCAGAGGGAAATTCTACTTTTTACTATTGTACTTTTTAACTTTACAATACATTTATTTGACATACAGTTACTAGTTAATTCATTTACATTTACATACATAACATATGAGCTTTTAAGTTTATGCATTGTTAGATAAATTACCTTACCCAACAATTTGTTAAGCAGTCAAAATTTGCTCAATCTCAACAATTGTTTGCTAGTAACGCGTGTGTGTACTTGAATATAGGACCTGTGTGTCCTTATGCCTAAGGATAGCAGGTGTCATATTGGTTTGTGATTGTGGCCTACCCAAAATAAATAGTTATATATACTATTTTTACATTTAGGTAATTGATACTTTTACTTCACTATAGGATCTGAATACTTGACTGCTTGAATCCATGACTTACCCATATACACTGGGCATTAACAGTCATCATAGAGTCATCATTCATGTCACACTTAGCGAGATGGGTCTGAAAAAAGGCAAGGAGCAATTATGGTACATTACGGAACAATATCTACGTATATACATGTCTTGTATACCTGGTCTCTGTCAGTGGACGTGTTTCACAGTGAGATCTAGTCGTTTTGGATTGACCACCAAGGATTTCACTACATTCCTCTTAACTATCTTCTGGAACACCCTCCAAATCACACAATGTCTAGGCGCCTAAAGTCATTCAGTGCTTCTCACCAAGTTATAAAATAGAGGCAATATGGTCATGGTATGCTATCTTCTTTGTTGTTAATTCTCTTTTTTTCTTAGTTTCTCAGATGGTCATAGAAGAGGTCAATGCCATTCAGGAGAACCTGGAGATCGAGAGGACATGTAGAGAAAGTGCTGAAGCCCTGGCCTCAAAGGTAGAACTCATCTTTAGACAAATACTGTCAACTATACTGCTCAAAGACAATGAACCGGCGGTCTCTCATCCTTTCTGTGCTATTTCTATGTTACTTACATGGCCTAAGTAAGCCTGGATTCAAGTTTGAATCAAGTCCAATAAAACATGCTCACAACCAAGAAAATGTTATCATTAAATTAAAACGAGAGGAATAATGTAATCAGAATTGTAGGATCTGTTGATTTAGAACACGTCTGGCTAAACTACAGCATCAAATCAGCTATTGAAGGCACAATGTTCAGTGTATTCCAGTAACCGTCACTTTGACACATTCAATTTGTACGTTGCAATCAAAAGCACTCTGTGGTCCTCCAGTTCTGCTTCTGTCCCCATATCTTAGTGTCTAAAATTGCATTGGATTCTTTTGATTCAGAGCACACTTTTTTGGAGTCCTTGCCAAAAAATGTGAGTTGTGATTGAGTGGGGGAGCCTGGCACATGGTGATTTTGTAGCCCAATGGAGCTGAGCTTATCACTGTAATCATTTCTCATTCAATTTCTGGACAAAAGCCCTCACAGTCCACCTGGTTGGACCAGATTTTGGGCAATGGGAGGCTGAGGGAGAATTATGGTGAAGGCCGACTTTTAGGCCTTTTTTCTTACCACTCCTCGGCCTTTAGTCTTCCTCTTTCCTTTGGGTGTTTGTCATCCTCGTCTTGCAGGGGTGGAAAGTAAGATTTCTTCTGCTACAAATGACCACAATGTATCTGGGTAAGTTGACTGTAGGTGATCAATGCTAATGGTTTCAAGATTACTGGCTTTGAAAAACTGTATCTTTTGACTTTCAAGACACTCAAGACGTTGTCTACTGCTTATTGCAATTCATTTTACATTTTTATGAAGGTTAAAAAGTGTAGCCTTTTAAATAACAAATAATAAATGACAGTACTGTTATTATTAATCTAATGATCAGCATTGTGATGTTTAGATATTTCTGTTGAATCGCTGCTGAAATTCTGTAGTTTACTGTTTACTCCATGTATCATTTACAGTAGACTGCTTTACAGACTACTATAAATGATACATGGGATGGTGAGTCTGAACCATCAGCAGTCTACAGTGCAAGCGTTTCTACACAATCATGCAGACACACACACACACACACACACACACACATTTAATTTATGTTACTCTCTTTAATCTAGTCCAGTTTGGACCTAATTATAGACAATGATATTCTCAGTGTAAATGTGTTTTATAGAATTCACTCACATGCTGTATGTGAGCACATTTGTAAGTTTTAACAGTTCAAATGCCCCTGTACTCAGAGAGAAGTATTGTTGTAACGGAGAATGAGAGTCAGTCTCTCCTTCCTGACTCAATGAGATTTACTGCTGAGCATTACCTAGCAGTGTGATGAAGAGCTCATTGTTAATATCACGTCTGAAGCGTTCATTTGCTATAACATTGACTAATTATAGGAGAGAAATTAAATACCTTTACTTGTATTCCAATATTCAGTAATTATCTTGACTCACTTGACTAACTCATGACTTTGAGAGGAGTGGAGATCAAATTATATGTATGTATATAGGTATGACAGTTTACCAACATATCCATTCAAGATACTCAGATAAGGTTTGCTCCAACCAAACCAAGATAAGGCATGCAGAAAATTATGTTTACATACCCCTCATCTCCTTCCTCCATCTCCTGCCTCAGTGCCAGACATAGGAGTAAAATATGTTTTTTTAACGTGCAATGTGTAAGATATGCACACATACTCCAAAGGAATAGGGGACATCATTTCACCTCTACTACTGGGTCCATACAATCTAAATTTACATTCCTCAGTTATAAAAAAGCCAACTACTAGGAAACACGGCATCGGTTACAGGCTGTGGTGGCTCGGACCCCAGCACCAGTAGTCACTATAGATGGCTGGTGGTGCACTGAGTCTAAACTGTGTAACAGCAGCAACTTAAAGCGAAGTAGTATCCCGACCATGGGGAGGACGAGTGGAAGTGGACTGCATTTATGCAGCGCTTTTCCAATCTTAGCAATCACTCAAAGCGCTTTACAACACATGTCAGCATTCACACATTCACACACATTCATACAGAGGCGACTGTTAGGTGCCAGCTGCTCATCAGTAGGGATAAACATTCACACACCTTTGGCGTAATGGAGTTACGGCGTTGGAGTAATTTGGGGTTCAGTATCTTGCCCAAGGACACTAAACAAACTATCAAACCACACACGGACCATGGGTGTATTAATGAAAAGCACTCGGGGCAGCTGCACTTCTTCTCCCTCTGTACTGAGGCAGACTAGAGCTACACTGACTCACTATCACCTCTAGAGGAACAAGTGGTATTACACACTGGACCGAGCAGCTAGCTGTTAGCATGCTAACTTCAGTAGATATCTCTGCAACACAACACACAGACGTGTTTGACTTAACGTCAACACTGTTACCTCTTCACACTCTGTTGATAATGTACATTTTTTAAATATTTTTAAACTTAATATTCTGGCATATCTTACACATTGGACCTAGATAAGATAAATGAATAGAGAGAAGGGGATGGGTCAGAGATGTAGAAGATGTAAATACATCTGCCTAGCATTGCTGCATTTGTGGCCATTGTTTCAAAATAAATATTCTAAGAATGAAATTAAACACAGACCTTCCTTTCGAACAAAACATAAAAACCGGAGACTCATAAAACCCACCAAAAAATGCAACACATTTTTGTCATTGTACTTTATGGAAGCAAATATCCAGGTTTGTAAGATTCAGGGTTTTTCAAAGTGAATATTTAGCAACATATAACACAGAATCAAATTTGATGAATTGTCATTGCCTTGAAATGTGTGAGAAAGATATAGAGATTATTTTGTGTCACATTTCTTTTCCTACTGACAAGAATTGGCTTCAGAAAAGACATAATGTATCTGGCGATGTCCACTGGACAGGGCCTCTAAGAGGGAGCAATAAAGTAGCCCACTACTGGTCTGACAGTAGGAATTAATCTATTTGTTCTTAAGAATATACTAGCTAAAAGCTTGCTTCATGGCAGTCTAAGTGACTACTCTTGTTCAAGCTGTATTTGATGTCTTCTGCTCACTGCTTCTTTCCTCCTCTTCTTCCTTGATATAAAACTGTTTCCATAACTAGACCCTTGCCTGCCTGCCTTGCTAATATAGCAGGGTGTACGAGCACTCACTGTGGGGGGCAGGCAGACTGATTGTCCTTGATTAGCCATAACCGAGAACGTATCCATACATCAACTACTTACTTTAGTTAAAAGCAACACATTTGTTCACCATTAATCCAAGTGCTGGGAATAGAATAAGGTTGGAATAAGGAACATCATCTTTTTGAACAGTGTTGACCTTGCAATAGCATTTCAGCAACATTGTAAAGTCACAATTGCTGCACTATGAGGGTGTTTATTGCTAATTTACATTTAAATCAAACCCAAAATACACAAGGAGGTGTTCCCAGAGGAGGACGGACAAATTGAACTCTGTATTCATTTCTTTGTACCTAATGATGGTAATTTTGCATACCAACTATTCCCAAGCCCAGGAAGCAATTCCTTAACTCCTCAACATTTTTAATTAAAAAGGCAACTGTAGGGAGTTAGCAATTTACAACCAGTCAAATCAGAATGGGATTTTTGTGTTGATGTTTGATCAAAGGTTAGATGAAGGGGCCCTGACTTTGTATCAGTGACCTCTGGAAAGTTGTAGCTTGATGCTATGTCATCCTTGATTTGTATGAGTATGTAATTTTGTATGTACATCTCTGCGAATTGTAGATTATTATCAAAAGGACGTGATTCCATGTTATGTAGTGTTGATTGCATTTCAGAAAAAAAGATGCAGTCTGAAGGGCATCAGCAAAAGATGGAATTGCTGCAATCTGCTCCCACCAGGATTCCATTAATAAATGTTTCTTTTATGGCTTGCCTTTTCTATTTCTCTTTTTGTCTCCTCTCTAGGCACTTTTCTACCTTCAGATGACATCAGGAAACATGCATAATTGGCACCCATCTCCTTTCTTAGGGTTCATTCATGTTTTACTTAGTGATGGTCTCCTTATGGCCGTCTTGATGATTGAACTTTTAGAAATGGATTGGCCATTGTGGCAGTGTAGTGTGTATGCTTCATGTAGAACGGATCAATTTGCAAATAATTTCAAAGGCAGCATCACATAAGAAGACGTGTTAGAAGTGATAATCACACAGAAAAACATGATGCACAGAAATGCAAGATGCAAATACATGTTGCATCAAAAAACTGTGATTACATCTAAAAGGAGAGATATTCGCTGCCTTATTCATCGTCTGCTTGTGCTTCTTGTGCGTCTGTTTTTTCACACCTTGTCATTGCTTTTGCATGCGTCCTGCCATTATGACTGATTGCAGGGCCAAAGAAAAGAGGAAATCAACAACATCTCATCTGCCCTGTCTGTCGCTCTGCTACCTTATTTCTTCGCCTGTTTTCCACTATCGTAATACAAAGCATACTTATCACTCTATGCAGATTGGAGAAATGAAGGCACTGTAAGATGCAGTCTGTCAGTTTTTGTTGGATTCATATCATCTTTTAGGGAATACGTGCTGAATATGCCATAAATTGTTCATGTGGCAGCACAATGTAATCTCAGATTGGGGTATGTTGAGTATTCATTCATTGGAGTGAAACTATTGACACTTTAGTGTTATTGTCAACAAATGTAGCTACTGTTGAGCACATTATCTGTGAAATGATTTTCCATTCAAGAGTGTGACTGCTTGTTTGTACCACCTTTCATACTTGATCATGTCCAACGGATTCAGAAGAAAGCTGTTGTTCCCTGCTCTCAAGTGATTCTTTGTTTAAATGTGTACAACCATCCTTTCTTTCATATCGCCTCCATGTAAATTCAAGATTCAAAATTTCAAGAGAAAATACAATTAATTAAATACTATATATAAAATATATACAGTAAATACTAAATAACACTATTTGTACAAGTACTACTATATACTAGGCTATTATGTGAATTTCCATACAATTTGAAATAGTGTATGTCATTTCTTTGTGCCTTTCTGTATTCAACGAGGCATATTTCTAATACACTTTTTGAAGGGAACAGATGGCAGGCTACAATGTTTCTCAGGTTTTATTGTTTAAAAGTTGGGTTTGGCTCAGGGCTTGAATTGGAATTAAAAAGATGGCTGTACTTGAAACCACGAGGACAGACGTTTTTTGGAGGAGCAAGCAGAGATCTCAGATATTATCCAGCAGCCTAACTAGACCACATACTGTACCTGCACTGCTGCACAATTTTGACTCACTTCATGTCTTGTTTGAGCAGGAAGAACACGACCCTGTGTACCTGCAAGTATTAGAAAGTGTCAGTACTGTAAAATAAGTTGAAGTACGACTGTTGGACATAAATGTATGTGCACATACTGCAGTTCATTTCATTTCAAACCTTTATATAAGTCTCGGGAATCAATTGAGGGAGACCCTCATTTTCAATGAACAAAGACATCAAACAAACAATCAATAATCAAACCAGTAAAAATAGAAATACAATCATGCAAAACAACAAATGATATCAGTTAAAACAGTTACGGGCTGATAGCGTCTTTCAAAGTTCAGTCCTGGCACGAGGTACCTGAAGAACCAGCCAGTCACTGGGGAGAATTAAAAGTGAAAGTGGTTTCCAATGCAATACAAATATAATATATGATGGTAATGTTCTGATCAGGGCTTTAAAGATATCCAGATACCAGTGATTATTATTTCTCTCAGTCAGAGAGGAAACAGTGATGAGCGTTGTAGCTATCACCAGTAATATACCTCGGGGCTGAGTGGAAAACAGAATCTAAGGGCCTAAGAGTGGAGGCAGCAGCGGGTCTGTAAATTACATCCCCATAATCCAAAATTGATAGCATAGTTGATTCAACAATCCTCTTCCTACAAATCAAAGGAAAACGGGATTCTTTTCTAAATAAAAAGCCAATCTTTTTTTCGTAATTTGCAGACAAGATTGATGTTGTATTTAAATGTGAATTTGTGCCCAGATGCCAAATACTTGTATCCAGTAACCTTTTCAGTATTTGATCTGTTGATGGTCGAGCTATGCACATTACAGTAGTCTGTTTTTGGAATTTTGATTTATTTGCAATAAATACCAGATTAAGAATAATGAGAGCTTCCTGGAGAGCATTAAAGAAAGTTGCAGGTTCTCTATGGCCAGTTGTACAGAATCAGCAATGCAATATACAATATTATTGTCAGCATCAAGATTACCAACCATTCAAAGAAAAGACAATGTCAGTGATGAAAATGGTGAAGAGGACTGGACCCAGAAAGTTGCGGCTCACCCTTTGTTACTCCCACAAACTCAGATTGTGCATTTCCTGACTTCACACACTGATGCCTCTCAAACAGATAATTCGGAAACCAGTCGCAAGCCTTTCTACCCAAACCAATATAACATCTTTTTTTGTAAAAGCAAAGGATGATCAACAGGATCAAAAGCTTTTGACAGTTCCACAAAAAGAGCAGCACATTGTTAGATTTAAACCTAGGTGACTTGCAAGAAAAGAATTCAATTGGTTGTTTACCAAAGATTCCAGGATTTTTGCTGAGCAGGGTAAATTTGGAGATTATTTAAATCATCCTTATCACCACCTTTAAGTAAAGATTTAAGTACAGATTAATTCCATATGTTAGTTGCTCAGTAATAATTGGAGAAGACACTTTTATAAAAATAGGATACAATTCATCCTCTGCAGTTGAACTCCTGGTATCAATAGCTTGCAAAGCTTCAAGTACATCATTAGGAGAGAAGGGATGAAAGTCGAACAGAAAAGCATGGTTCATAGAGCACACATGATCATCATGAATAAGAACTGGCCCTGAATGTTCTTTTTTCAAATAGATGCCCAGCAAAGTGTTTGTTGAAGGCTAGGTACATCTCATACTGTTCAGAAATCATACAGTCAGGAGAGTGAATTTGTTTTTATTTCAGTTTACTGCTATCCAAAATTGTGCAGGGTCTGAGTAGGACTCCACATTGTAGAGTAGTGTCCCACTTTAAGCACTGGGGAAATATTCTTCTTAGGTTCTTCGGATAAAGGAAGTTTTCTGTATAAAGAAAATCACAAGACAGACAATTTCTCAGTTTATCACAGATCATGCCTTTCTTCTTTTTGTCTGTTAATAATTTGTAACCCGAGTATGATGCCAATGGCCAGGATATAGAAGTTAGTGCTTTTAGTGTTTGGAGCTTACATCTATAACTATTTAGATAGAGTTAGTGCTTTCATACAGCAATTGAAGACTATTTCATAATTTATTTTTATTATTATCACCTTAAAAATTAATAAGATCATTGCCCCAAAATTGACTGTGAGACCTGGTTGAAAATCTTCTTTACTGCTGTATGGATCTTTATGTCATTAAATCTTTTTTTTTTCAAATCAAATCAAGTTTATTTATATAGCCCAATATCACAAATTATACATTTGTCTCAGTGGGCTTTACAGACTGTACAGGATACGACCCCCTCTGTCCTTAGACCCTCGCAGCGCACAAGGAAAAACTCCCTAAAAGAAACCCCACAATTAAAGAGGAAACATGTTGTAAACCTCAGGGAGAGACTGAGGAGGATCCTTCTCCCAGGACGCACAGACGTGCAATAGATGACGTGTGTACAGAATAAACAACATAGTAAAAAATACAGCATAGACAATCTATGTGACAGATATGACGTGATTATATATTAAAAAGATGGACCCAGGAGGATGCCAATAAAAATCTTCCCAGTGTCTCCAAAAATAATATATATTAGTGTGAGCGTCAAGCAGGGCTAGAGCAACAGGCACAGCCACGATTCATGATCCAGACGTAACCTTTAGCAGAATCAGAATCAGAATCAGAAATCCTTTATTAGTCCCACAGCGGGGAAATTTACATGGCAGAAAGGTAAAAAAGGATACAATAAAAACACATGTGAACACTACAATTAAGTGGATGGTTAAGTAGGTAAGTAAAGTGCGAATGCAGTGGTACCGGGCTAAATACAACAATAGTAACAATGGATAGTAAAAGTGTAAAAATATTGCACAGAGATATTGCACATAGCAGTGTAATTTCACAGTCTGAATTGGTGAGTGTGTGGTGGTCTACCAGGGGCTGTGGTGATTGTATAGTCTGACTGCTGCAGGAAGGAAGGACCTGCGGTATCTCTCCGTGTGACACCGCGGCTGAAGCAGCCTGTCACTGATGGAGCTGTTCAGTGCGGACAGAGTGTCCTGGAGGGGGTGGGACATGTTGTCCAACAGGGATGACAGCTTGGCCATCATTCTCCTGTCTCCCACCACCTCCACAGTGTCCAGAGGGATCCCCAGGACAGAGCTGGCCTTCTTTACCAGTTTGTTAAGTCTCTTCCTGTCAGCAGCAGAGATGCCGCTGCCCCAGCAGAACACTCCAGAAAAGATGGCTGAAGCCACCACAGAGTCAAAAAAGGTCCTCAGGAGTGCATCCTGCACTCCAAACAACCTCAGTCTCCTCAGCAGATAGAGTCGGCTCTGTCCTTTCTTGTACAGAGCCATTGAATTGTCTGACCAGTCCAGTTTATTGTTCAGGTGAACACCCAGATACTTGTAAGATTTTACAATCTCAATGTCCGTTCCCTGGATGTTCACTGGTGAGGGTGGAGAGTGTTTGCGCCTTCTGAAGTCCACCACCAGCTCCTTAATAGTGGCAACCTGCCAGATGAGAGACACAAACTCCGGGGATGATGCCCCGGATGGTGAGTTAGTAACATGCATTTAAGGGACATGAATGCATATAGATAAGAGAGGGAGAGGAGGAGAGAGAGATGGAGAAAGGAGAGAGGAGTGAGTCCCCCGACAGTCTAAGCCTATAGCAGCATAACTAGGGGCTGGTCCAAGACAAGCCTGAGCCAGCCCTAACTATAAGCTTTATCAAAGAGGAAAGTCTTTAGCCTGCTCTTAAATGTGGAGAGGGTGTCTGCCTCCTGAACACACACTGGGAGCTGGTTCCACAGTAGAGGAGCTTGATAGCTGAAGGCTCTGGCTCCCATTGTACTTTTAGAGACTCTAGGAACCACAAGTAACCCTGCACTCTGGGAGCGCAATGCTCTAGTTGGGTTATAAGGTACTATGAGATCTTTAAGATAAACTGGAGCCTGACCATTAATCACTTTGTAGGTCAGGAGAAGGACTTAAAATTATATAGGAGCCAGTGCAGAGTAGCTAATACAGGAGTAATATGATCTTGTTTCCTAGTTCTTGTCAATACTCGTGCCGCAGCATTTTGAATCAACTGAAGTCTTAAGAGATTTTTTGGGACAACCAGATAGTAAGGAGTTGCAGTAATCCAGCCTTGAAGTAACAAATGCATGGACTAGTTTTTCTGCATCTTTTTGAGACAAGATGTGCCTGATTTTTGCAATGTTATGCAGATGAAAAAAGACATTTTTGTTTTATGTGGAGTTAAAGGACATATCCTGATCAAAGATCACACTGAGATCCAGTTCTGTAGTAGAATGTCCTGGTCAACAGTGTCAAAAGCAGCACTGAGGTCTAACAAGACCAGAACAGAGACAAGTCCTTTGTCTGATGCCAATAGAAGGTCATTGGTAACTTCACCAGAGCCGTCTCTGTGCTATGATGAACTCTAAATCCAGATTGAAAAAACTCAAATAAACTATTGTTATGTAGAAAATCACACAACTGTTTTGTGACTGCTTTCTTAAGGGTCTTAGAGAGAAATGGAAGGTTAGATATCGGCCTATAGTTGGCTAAAACCTCTGGATCAATACTGGGCTTTTTAAAAAAAGGTTTTATTACAGCTACTTTAAAGGATTGTGTTACATAGCCAGATAATAGAGACAGGTTGATCATATTTAATAACGAGGTGTTAATTAAGGGTAAAACTTCTTTAATCAGCTTTGTTAGAATCGGGTCTAAGAGACAGGTTGATGGTTTAGAGGAAAAGATTGTTGAAGTTAGTTGGTTAAGGTCGATCAGAGAAAAGCATATTATTAGCTAGATATATTTCAGGTGTTACAACTGTTTTTAAGGTTCCGCTGGTTGAAGATAAGTCATTACCGATTAAGAAGCTCTTAAAGAAGCTCATGAAGTCGTCACTACTGAGCGATATAGGAATTGAAGGCTCAGTGGAGCTGTGGCTCTCTGTCAGCCTGGCTACAGAGCTGAAAATAAACCTGGGGTTGTTCTTATTTTCTTCTATTAATGAAGAGTAATAAGCTGCTCTGGCCTTACGGAGAGCCTTCTTATATGTTTTAAGATTATCTAGCCAGACTAAACCAGATTCTTCCAGTTTGATAGAACGCCATTTCCTTTCAAGTTTTCTCGACTTTAGTTTTAGTTTGCAGGTTTGAGGGTTAAGCCACAGAGCTTTCTCTGTTTTATTATCTTCTGTTTTAATGCGCGACAGAGTCGAGTGTCAGTCGCAGTGAGGCAGCAGCTCTATCAACAAGATGATTCATTTGGGACTAAAGTTATCACAGGAGTCCTCCGTTACATTGATATTGAGACATGGTAATGAACCAAGTGCCGATGGAATAACTTCCTTAAATTTAGCTACAGCACTATCAGATAGACATTGAGCGGAGGACATTTTGTCTAGTGGCTTGTAACAGGACTTCATACATTTTTTTAAATGGTCTGATTAAAGAGGATTATGCGGACAGATTAATAAATGTTCAATTTCAACACCATATGCTAGAACAAGGTCCAGGGTTTAAATAGTGATTTATTTCATGTACATTCTGACTGAACACAATGGAATCTAATAATGAGATAAACGCAGTATTAAGGCTGTTATTATCAACGTCCACATGAATATTAAAGTCACCTACAATAATTACTATATCTGTTTTAAGGACTAAACTCGATAAGAATTCTGAGAATTCGGATAGAAATTCAGAATACGGAGCAGGAGGCCGGTACACTATAACAAATAAGATTGGCTTTATTGTTTTCCATGTTGCATTTGAAAGCATAAGAAAAAGGCTTTCAAAAGAGTTATACCGGTAGTTTAGTTTAGGTTTAGGATTGATTAATAGGCTTGAGTAGAATATGGCTGCAGCTCCACCACCTCGGCCTTGAGGAACGTGAGTATTAATATGACTAGGTGGAGTGGATTCATTTAGACTGACATCTTCTTCATGTCTCAGCCAGGTTTCAGTGAGACAAAATAAATCAATCTGATTATCTGATATTACATAATTTACTAATCCAGCATTAGATGACAAAGACCTGATGTAAAATGTATTAAATTCATTCCATTTTTCTATTCAGTTGCACTTTTGCAGTGGTGGTGTTAATTTTCATTATGTTTTTATGTATAATTCCTCTTCTGTTTACTATTGATTTTATTGATTTCAGTGGTCGTGGGGCAGACACAGTCACTGTGGGGATTTGAGTGGATGACTGCCCAGATGGAAGCACAGAGAAGTGTGTAAAACTGCAGCTCTGCCTCCTGGTCTCAACTCCAGGTTGTCATGGATTAGATCCACTATTAAACGTACTAATATTACTAGATATGAGATCTGCTCCTTCCAAAGTAGGATGAATCAGTCCAGGAGTTCCCCAGAAAGTCCTCAATTATCTAGAAGCCCACATCATTATCTGGACACCACCGTGACAGCCAGCGACGGAATGATGACATGCGGCTAAACATGCCGTCACTTGTTAGATTTGGCAGAGAAAACTACGGAGTCTGACATTGTCTTTGCATATGTACACAACGACTCCACGTTAATTTTAGTGCACTCCGATTGACGCATTTGTGTGTCATTACTGCCGAGGAGAATAACAATCTTACTGTCGGTCATGTGGACAGTGCAGAACAGCACTTATTGAAAAAGTCACTTAAAAAATAAATGAATATCTCATATAGCTCCTTTAAATAGTTTGCCATAGAATGCCAGTGACAATCACATATTTTACGTTTCTCTTTGTGCCTCCTCACTATAGTTGAACCGTCAGAACCGCTCTCTGAAGAGGAAAAGCATGATGATGTTGCCCCACCTCAGCCCAGAGACCATCACTGAGATCAACCTTAAGGACGAAGAGGAGGAGGAGAGTGAAGAGCAACATGCAGCCAGCATGGTGTGCCCCTCTCCCCAGTGCCAGAGCACCATCTCAGGTACAAGGAGTCTCCAACTCGGGATGTACTGTATATGTCACATATTTACCAGCAAGTCTCCATAGCCAGAGCCACATAGAAAAAGACAAAATAGTTGTGGCGTTGTTCGCATTGTTCTTGTAGTTCAGGGTTTTAGAAGGTAGCAGCCTTCAGTAATTCTTACCGTGTATTACTACACCGCCAAAGTGGCACTACACACATTTTCCATGTCACACATGGCAGTTTATTACACGTCAAAGGAGTGGTACTCAACCTATGAAAACAGCTGTGTAATGTTTTCTGCTATGTATACTTTGTTAAAGTCACTGCAGTGATTTGAAGTCGTCTTGGAAGCTACCCATTCATTACATAAACCCTGTGTTACAAACATTAATTGCAGGTCTGTGACAGGACACAAAGTGAAGTCCTGCATGACAGTTGGATACACCACCCACATCTGATAAATTCAATTTCTATATGAAATCTCAATCATCATTTTACCCAATGAAGGTCTAACAAAGTCATTGATAAATAGGTCCATCAATGACCATCAGTTTGCAGGATTCTTTGGTCATTTTGATGGAAGTGCAACACTCCCACTTCGTCTGTATTACAGTAGGCTATGTTCAACATTAAAATAACTACAATAAAATGGGCCAAAAAGTGTACACTAGTCAGTTGTAAATGGCTAAACTTTGCATTGTATTTGCATAAAGTAAGTAACCAATAACTACAGTACATACAATATGTTCAGTGAGTCTAATGTACAGATCTAGTCAACTACTTTACTACACATCCAGCTGTCTCTGGGAAATGTCATGGTCAGTTCTTTTAGTTAATCAGTAATTATACCTCAGGTGATAATGGATTCATACTCCCTGATGCTTTTCCCATCATGTTGTTCAAGGCTGTTGGCATTATAAGGGAGAGATAATCATGCCATTTGCAAATGATATACTCTGATGCAGGAGATGATTGAATACAGAAATAAGATTGTGGGCTTATTTTGTTGAACATTTATACTTTCATGTTAATGGACAGCTAGTCAAGTCACTTTCATACCAGGGAAGACATAGGATGCTTTCACTCTACAAGTTCACACTTTTACTCAATAAATGTTTAAACTAAGTATAATTCAACAACAGCTGTTGTCATTTCTGAGCACATCACAGGTGGGGTCCAAAAAAAGTTTAGACATTTTTTAGCATTTTCATTTAATGTGAGATTTTTATCCATGAGAATACTTCTCCTACTTAGCAAAGGGCACTCCATCCCTCACCAGAAAAAATTTAGGTGTCAGCGACCTTTTTTTTTAAGTACTCTCATAAATGTCTCAGCCTGGTCCTGCTGTGAGCTGCTTTGTAGTAACAGATTTGATCTATGTGTAATTTCAGAGAAGATTTCAGAACAAAAGTGTTCTTCAAATCTCCTGGCCCGAGAAATTCCTGCATTTTATGCAGTTAACACAAGAAGTGGATGACCGACATTACAACAATAGAAATACAGTCTATTGGTGCTGCTATTATTTAAGAATATATATATTTTACAGTATATTTATACACATTACATTTAGTTTCGCAAACACATCACAAAGAAATAAATGAATGACTAGTGCAGTATATTCTCCTGTGTTCTTCGCAGCTTTTTACTGCTGTTCTGGAGTACATATTATATATTGAAAAAGCAACTCAAATCTTGTATTTTAATTACAATCTGTGTATTTTGGCTTCTGGTACTCAGTCTCCATAATATACCTAGCACTTCCCAAAATTACATTAAGCTCACACTAACCTTGGTTGTACCAACAGATTCATAAGTAAGTCAATAAGTAAGTAAGATATTATTTATATAGCATCTTTTAAAACAAAGTTACATAGTTCTTTGCAGGGAAAAAAACATACATATAGAGTTATAAACAAACACATAGACAAATACAGAGGACATAACTAAATTACAGACCCGTCTACAGTCGGTAGAGATGGGTTTTGAGAATTTTTAACAGAGGAGGGGAGACAGTTCCAGAGGGACGGGGCCTTTACGCCAAACGCGCAATCGCCCCTGGATTTGTTGAGGGAGCGGGGTATGAATAAGAGGTCTTGGTTGGATGACCTGACTGACCTAGAAGTGGTATAAGGATGTAAGAGGTTGGAGATGTATGGAGGGGCAAGACCATATAGGGCCTAAAAACAACATAGTTGTATATTCAGTATATGGAATAGTAAGTCTATTCTGTATTTTACAGGGAGCCGGTGAAGGGATGCATGGATAAGTGTGATATGGGATCTATGATTGAAGTTAGTTAACAGCCTGGCTGCAGTGTTTTGCACAAGTTGCAGGCAGTACAGGGCTGCTCGGCTGAGAGAGGAGAAAGCAGCATTGCAGTAGTCTAAACTGGAAGGAATGAGGGTATGAACAAGTAATTCTAGATCTCTGGTTGATGGCATTGATTTTATTGTTGTGATGTTGCAGAGTTGGAAGAAGCAGGTTTGAACAAGCTTGTTTATGTGAGGGTCAAAGTTCAAGTTCTGGTCAAAGATAATCCCCGGGTTACTTGTGGAGGGTTTAACATTGGGGGCCATAGGGCTGATGTAGGTTTTTACGTCTGAGACAAAGTTATCAAGACCGTGAAGAAGGGCATTGGTTTTGTCTGAGTTTAGATGAAGGAATTCAAGTGACATCCATTCCATGGTAGCAGCCAGGCAGTCATGGAGGGTGCTAATATTACCTATGTTTAAATATAAATCTGCGTATCGTCACCGTAGCAGTCGTGAGAGACGCAGTTGGACTACGTAAGAAGGTTGCCTAGAGGTATGTATACATACATGTATAGGGAGAAAATGATGAGGCCAAGGATTGAACCCTGAGGAACTCCGCAGAGTAAAGGGACAGACGAGGATACAGAGTTGTCTATGGCAACCTCAAACTGCCTAATTGACAGATAGAACCAGTTGAGAGCAGAGCCTGAGACATCAACCCCTTTATTGAGCCGTTCAATGGTGTCAAATGCGGCCGTTAAATCAAGTAGGACCAGGTTAGAATGTTCGACATTGTCAGCCCGCATTAGGATGTCGTTTGTCACTCTTTGTGGTGCTGTTTCTGTGCTATGTTGGTTAGTTAGAATTTATTGAAAATATTGTGACACCTTTGATAATCTCAAGGAGCTGATGAGCAATGATTTTTTTCCAGAATTTTAGAGATAAACGGTAGTTTTGAGATAGGTCTATAGTTATTCTGTTGGGTTGGATCAAGGGCGGGGTTTTTTTAAGATAGGATGGACGTTTGCCATCTCAACACCATCAAGAACACAGCCAGAGATGAGAGAGAGATTAATAATCGAGAGTAGGCTGGGGCCCCGGGTAGGCAGGACGTCTTCAAGGAATTTGGAGGGATTACATCTAAAGCACATGAGGACCGGTGCATATGAGAGTTAGCTGTAGAGACTGACTTGGTAGTGTAGGTAGCTGTGGTATCTAGTGCAGATGCACACTGATCATTGAACCAGGTTACAAGATCATTTACGTTGGAGATTGTCAGGTGGTGGGGTACAAGAATCAGAAAAACAGGATGAAAAATGTAGCTACAGAATGGGCATTAAAGAAGCGTGAGTGTGCTGTGCGCCTCTGCGGTAGAGTAGAAATATGGTGTCAAAAGCAATGCATTTGTGGCCAGAGACAAAATCGAACATAGAGAGAGAGTTCAAAGACAAGTCGAGGGTAAAAACAAGGTCAAGAGTATGACCATAGACATGCGGAGAGCCTGACACATGTTGAACAAGGTTAAAAGACGTGGTAATATTTAAAAAGTGTGTTGCACACGAGTTTGAGAGGTTGTCGATGTGCAACTTAAAATCGCCAGCCATTATAACTTGATCATACTTAAGAACCACTGAGGTTAACAGTTCAGAGAATTTATTTTAAAAAGCATTATTAGGTTTGGGTGGCCTTTAAACAACCAAACATTTTGAAAGAAAATAATTCAAAGCTATTGAAGGTATCCAATGTAATCTGATTACAGGTAAAAAGGTTTTTAAAACATTTGCGATACCCCCACCACGACCTGTGGGCCTTGGGAGATTGAGTCATATAATTGGGAGGAGAGAGTTCCATTAGGGGGCACCCAGGTTTAAGCCAAGTTTCAGTTAGAAGTAAGAAATCCAGGTTGTGAGATACAATAAGATTGTTAAGAATAAAAGTCTTGTTTAGGAGAGATGTTGTGTTGCACAACACAAACACTGTTGGAGTGAAAGGCTTGGCTGCGTGTGAACTATTGATGGAGAGCGGAGTGACATTGTTAGTGTTAAGTGCAGGCTGACAGTGTTTGACACTTTTTGTTGGTCTGTTGTTAATTATAACAGAGATATGATGGACAGGACGAGGACCAGACTCAGCCAGAGAAGTAGAGGGCGTTACCTTTGCTGAGGGAGAGCCAGAAAGACGTGGAATAGGTACATGGTTTAAAGTATGGCCTCTACATGCAGCTAAGCCTCAGGCTGAAAAAGCAATGCAATGGATGAGGTTTGATGTCAGTTGCTTAACTCCCTCACCATTTGGATGGATACCGTCTTTTTTTAATAAAAATCACTCCTGTGTCAGAAGGAGTCAAAGTTGTTCATGAAATCATAACCTGTAGCAGTGCAGAAGTTCATTAACCAGCAGTGCAGACCGAAAAGGCGTCTAAAGTGCTCAAAGCCCTTACCTAGAGATGGGATGGGGCCCGACAGGATACACTTTTTGCCAAAGCTAAGGTTAAGGCGAGGGACTCAAAGTCAGACTGAAACTTAGTTGATTGCCTTCACATGATGTCATTAGTTCCAACATGCAAGATGACAGTATGGACAGTTGAATGGCAGTACAGTAAGGCTGGAATGTGTAATAAGAGGTTGGAGACTTGACATCCAGAGAAACAGTAGGTAATGCCACAAGGGAGCTTGACAAATCTGGAGAAAGCCGAGGGATTTACCCTTTAGTTTGATGGATTTGGTTTTGGTGAGGTGACAACAATGTCATCCAAACATCCAAATCTGACATAAGTAAGCATAGTCCTCTACCATGATGATGGAAATACAACTCCGGAAACGACCATTGACTTGTGTATGATATGTGCCTAACATTGCTTTGATTTTCTTTGTGTCAGAGCTACAGCACGAGTTGGAGTTAACCCTACAGGAGAAACACCAAGCAGTCACTGATCTTGAGGCAGTAAAAGAACAACTGAGTGAAACCAGGGAAGAAGTAAGTTTAAAAGTTTTTATTTTGTTTGCACTGTTTCTGTCACTTAGAATCCATACACAATACATTTTTCCTCATAATAAATCATCGTCAACGGCAAGGCTACCAAATTGGTGAAGGCCTCTCCTCTTCCTTTGTTGCAGTTTTTAGTCTTGCACATGTACCCAACTAAGGTAGGGTGTGCTCACTGTCCATCTTTTTTTTTACTAAACCAGCAGCAGAATTCTGATTAATTGCAATTATTGCTACTATATGCAAAATTTTACCTCAGCATAATTTTACCCTTGTGTCACTATAACGCATCAGTAACAGAGTGACATTAGCATGGAAAGAGCATTACAATATATCTGTGCAGGCACTGGTGTGTACAGGCAAGGTGACATGTTTTGAGGTGCAGTGAGGTCTTTGCATTAACATCGAATTAAGCACCCTTTTTGAGCTATTTTCCTCACTTGAGCTAGCTGAATCGGGATCTAGTTTTGGATCTTTAGTTTTGTAACAGCAGAGGTAGCAATGCTTTGTTGTTAGTTTTAGGGGAGCTAATTAACACTTAGCTTTGCAGCTATAAAAGACCATAACGTATACTGAATGGCATTGGTTGCCAACTACCAAGAAAGGATGTCAAATCAAATCAAATCAAGTTTATTTATATAGCCCAATATCACAAATTATACATTTGTCTCAGTGGGCTTTACAGCCTGTATAAGATGCAGGATGTGGGCCTACCTGAACCCTGGTGGAGCTTCACTTCCGTCCTACACTATCAACTTACTCAAGCTACGTGGTGGGCTAGTCTGGTGTCCTCTCACTGACGGCTCACAGCTCTGCTTCATTTTCGGTTCATGTAGGTTAACAAATAGATGCAGACAGAAATGAACCAAAATATCTCATATATCCTTCTTGATCCTTGTCCTCAATCAGAATCAGAAATCAGAATCAGAAAACCTTTATTCGTCCCACAGCGGGGTAATTTACAGCGCTACAGCAGCAAAGGGACAGTGCAGATAAAGGTTAAGTACGAATGTATAAGTACAAGATATAAGTACAAAAAACACAACAACAAGTAAGTAAGTAAGTAAGTGGTAAGTAATATAGAAAGTGAACAGTGAGAGTAATACTCTAGCAGCCAGTGCTAACAATAATACATACTAAAAAGAGATATATTGCACATTCGTATTGCACATGATTGTATTGCACAGTAAGGTAAGTAAGTAAAAACAGTAAGAATAGTAATAAATAGTAACGGGGTGTATTGCACATGAGCGGAGGAACAGTGGTGTTACAGCCGCATTGAGTGTGTGGTGGTCTACCAGGGGCTGTGGTGATTGTATAGTCTGACTGCTGCAGGAAGGAAGGACCTGCGGTATCTATCCGTGTGACACCGCGGCTGAAGCAGCCTGTCACTGATGGAGCTGTTCAGTTCGGACAGAGTGTCCTGGAGGGGGTGGGACATGTTGTCCAACAGGGATGACAGCTTGGCCATCATTCTCCTGTCTCCCACCACCTCCACAGTGTCCAGAGGGATCCCCAGGACAGAGCTGGCCTTCTTTACCAGTTTGTTAAGTCTCTTCCTGTCAGCAGCAGAGATGCCGCTGCCCCAGCAGACCACTCCATAAAAGATGGCTGAAGCCACCACAGAGTCAAAAAAGGTCCTCAGGAGTGCCTCCTGCACTCCAAACGACCTCAGTCTCCTCAGCAGATAGAGTCGGCTCTGTCCTTTCTTGTACAGAATTGTCTGACCAGACAGAATCACAAGGACAAGTGACCATGTGAGCATGATAGTTTTCTCTCAGAACACGTTTGGACTCTGCACGTCATTGCCAGACTGTCATTATGTTAGGTCGGGAGAGCACCACTCATGTAAAACAGTGAATCTTTCCTTATCCCTCCCAGTTTCCATGTGTTGCCCCATCTGAGCTGTGCAAGGCTGCATTTTGGATGCTTTTTGTCCAGCTTTTTAAAAGACCAGACCAGTGTCCTTATCCCATTCACTACAAGTCATTCATTCTTTGCATAAGTGCTAGCCATTTCCCCTGGCATACCTGTATAGTTTTTCTTGGTGAGTTTTATTCCCCTGCAGGCAACTGTTGGTTCTCATTGATTTCAGCGTTGCATTGAAATTACCTTGTAGAAGGTCTTGCTCATTAGTTTCACTTACAGTAAAAAAGAGTGACTTTCTTTGTCATCTCCATTTTAACAATGACATTGCTTGCTATAAAACAGAACTCATAAAATGTTTCTGTATTGTTTCTCTATTCTGTCCCTCCTTACATTTGCAGCTGCTGAAAGAGAAACATGATAACACTGTTTTAATTGCTGAGACAATGGGACAAAAGAAGCTCCTGGGGAAATATAACAGAGGTTAGTGGGGGGGGTGCACTGCACATGGTTAAGTTGGTTGTCATCTTTAGAAACACTATCACCAATAATATAACATAAAAAAGAATCCTAATCATGAGCATGGTCTTACTTGGTTATACCAGGGTATTACAATTAATTGATTGTTGATATAGACTATATGTTGCACTTTACTGGTAAAAGGCATGAATAACCCATCGTGGAAATCTTTGTATAGTGTCTCAATTTGCTGTGGAGGAATATGAGGCCTTACAGGACACTTTGACCCTGGAGAGGGACCTGAGGACAGAGGCAGAGAGCTTTGCCAGAGCGGTAAGTTTTTATGGCCGTCCGCCCCATTTTCATGAATGCGATATCTCAGGAACGCCTTCAGGGAATTTCTTGGACTCAAGGATGAACACATTAAATTTTGGTGGTCAAAGGTCAAAGTCACTGTGACCTCACATCTGTCCCATTCTCGCGAACACGATATCCCAGGAACACCTGGAGGGGATTTCATTACATACAGTATGCACAAATATCTTCTTCAAACTCTTTGGGCTCTTTATCTCTTCTCTTCCTCGCCTCCTCTACTCGCATCTCCCGTGAGTGGGACTAACACGCGAGGAGAGGAGGCGAGGAAAGTGATCGAGGATGTACAAACTGGGAAATGAAATGAACCAATTAGAATTTAGTGGTCAAAAGTCAAGGTCATTGTGACCTCAAAAAACACGTTTGGCCATAGCTCAAGAATTCATATGCTAATTAAGACAATTTTACACAAAGGTCTTATAGGATAAAATGATGAAGTGCTGACATTTTGAATTGACATGGATGTAAACTGCAACTTGACTGTTTGACGGATAATTCTAGCCTCCCATATTCCTCTCATATTCTGCGTATGGCGAGTTTCATTATGCTGTTTTGTCCCTTGCAACAATCCTGACTATCTTCCATATGGGGGAATATCCATCCTCGATGTGGTCCTCTCTTCAGATGGTGGTCGAGCAAAGGAAGCTGAAGAGACAGAGTCACATCCTGAAGCAGAGCTCCTTGCCCAGTCAGGCTCTACAGGAAGCCCTCAGCCAGGTCAGCAGACTGAGCCAGGACCTGGAGACACAGAGGCTGGAGCAGCATAACCAGGTCTGTGACCACAACTCACACAACTCATGCACAAACTGTGTAACATAACGCATAGAGTTGTGCTTCGTTGGCTCTGTGTTGGGTATGATGGACATGGAAGAGTGAGGAAATGGTGAATACAACATCTGTACAGATTGCCCTTCAAGCATGTGAAAGTTAAGCCTCGTTTTGAGACGTCCACATTTGTCTCCTCATAAATAACTCATTAGTAGTACAAGTACTTGTAATTTAGGGACTTTTATTCTAGTTGGTTTAAATTACTGCGCAGAAGGAACGTTCATCTAGTCGAAGAGGCTTGTGCCTGTGACAGCGCGAGATGTAACCAGCCTCCTCCTCAGCTGAGCTGTGACTTCCTGAAGTTTGGTAGACAGAAAATTGTCATGAAACTTCTGTCTGTGGATTATCTTGAGTAACCGGGTCATGATTTCTTGAAAGACACATTCCTGTTGAGTTTTTCAAAAGTGATTTTAGTTGACTGTCACCGTAATGTGGTGCATGGTTGAAGTTAAGTTTGTTCATGTTACACCACATTCTAGGTCTTTATCTAAGATGTCTTCACTCAACCACAGTAAGACATGTCTACTTCAAAACTTTTTTATTCTGTTAGGTTTCTTTTGCAAAACATTTTTCTCCAGTTAAAAAGATTAAACAGATAATCTTACGCTATCGTCAGACATGTGATTGTTTTTTAGTTTTATCAACAAAAAAAAATGGTTGGCTTCACCGCTACCTCAAATTTGGATTTGGGTTTTTTTTCTTTTAAGAGAATATAAAATTGTTATATAAAAACACATTACGGCCAAAATGTCCAACTCACACCAAAACAATCTTGATGGATAAATATCATTACAGGCAAGAGGAAAAATAAGTATTTTTGATTTTGGGTTAAACTGTCCCTTTAGAAACACAAAAAAAGTTTAAATAGAAACATATTACATATATAACCCATTCCTGTGCCTTTCAACCTCTAATTTATATGCATCAAAACAAGAATTACATAGCTGGTTAATTACATAGGGCAGAAATGCCTGGTGAATGATCACAGGACATGGCAGTACAATGTGATCTGCCAGATTAATAATTAAAAGCAGCAGCACATCCTCCTCTGGCACTGATGGAAGACAATTAGAGCTGAGTGGGATCACTGATCTCTCCTGGTGCCGGGGTGGAGGTGAGCCATACCCTTCATTTGAGGAACAATTAAAACACTGGTTAAGGAACTGGGGTTGGGGAGTGGATGACTGAATGTCAACTGGCAGCTTTCCAATGCTACCCATCAGAAATCATCACTGTAGGAGCAGCGGCCAACACAAAGCTGCAGAGCTGCTCTTTTTAGTGGAATAGAAACATTTAGCTTATCATTATACGTTCACATTTATCACATTTTCTTTCAAGTGAATAAGAAATGTCATTTAATCCTCTGAACCCCAAGCAGTTTCAGGGCATTTGTTCTCCTGTCACATTTTCCTCACTGTGGCCTCATTTTTCAATGCAATATAAAAGTTATGCACCATGGAAACATCACAATACTGGCTAGAATTAGAGTCAACTCAAAAATGTCTGTTGTGTGGTATAACCCAGTTATAATGCCATAAATCATTGAAAAAGAAAAAACTAATTTATTTGACTCCACATGAAGAAGACATACTTTATTAATTGCTTGAGGGGGATTTCAATTGTTAACTTTTTACATATTAGGCCTGAAATACACATACCTGCACAACCTATACACATGCATTAATGGAGAGGTGTCAGAGTGGGGATGCTGCCATGGTTCAGATTTGAACCAGTGGCCCTCAAGTTTACAAGCCAAGTCCCAACAGACTGAGCTACTGCTGCCCATAGTGTGCTACATATTGAACTATTTACATTGTTACATCCTCTTCTTCCAACCTCCCGTGTCCTCTCCTCTCTGCTCTGTGTGAACAGCCTGCAGTTCGGTCCAAGTTTGACTGAATTTTTGTCCCGGCATTGTTCATGGCTTCACCAAAATGTTATGTTTTCTTTACACGATCTGCTTAGTGCAAATAGTTTATTTTTGCCAACATTTTAAATAAGACATGTAGAATAAAGACATTTTGATGAAATTTCACTATTTTAAGTTGGGATTTGGTTATTTTTTCCTGACGAACCACCGGTAATTTGTTTTACAGTTACTGACTATGCTGAATGGTTTAATTTTGGTGATTTGAAGAAAACATGCTTTTTAAACAGAGGGTTAAGGAATATACTTGAAGTTTGTTAAGTTAACAATATGCTAGTTCAGGATCAAAACTGTACAGGTCCTTGTGGTAAACAATGAGTGTGTGTTGTGGTTCATATGTTCTCAGATAAAGCAGGCGGAGGAAAGGCTGAGGAGCTGTGAGTCTCAGAGGGAGCTGACAGCATTGAGGCGTAAACTGGAGCTCGTGGAGGAGGAGAAGAGGGAGTACAGTGTAAAATGCTCCAAGGCTGAAGTGGAGGTCAAGGATCTGCGCTCTACAGGTGAATGCATATTTGGAGCTGTAAGGACAGGACACACTGTGGGCATTACACTGTAGCTATAGAGGACAATGCAGAATAGAAGACTATAGAGGGACCTCTGTGTGTGGGTGGCAGCAATGACAACTGGCCCCATTTGATTTAGAGTATGACCATGAGAATCTGGAAGAGTATCAGCTGTTCTTCATATTTTCATCATATGTCTGTTCGTGGCTCTGTTACTGTGTCCAGTTGAGGAGCTCAAGAAGAAGCTGCAGACGGCTACCAACCCACCCCTAGCTCCAGCACCTCCACCTCCCCCACCACCTCCACCTCCTCCAGCTCCAACATCTAACCCACTCAGGTTTGATCACACACAATATGCTCTGAACATCATCAGTCGGGGAAAATCCTTTTTACTTAATGCATTTTTGATGCACCTTTCATACTATGAAAGGACTATAAAAGAGTACTCATATGGGGCATGCACAATATAAACAAGGGGTGAGTATAATTGGGACAGTGGGAAGATTGAAAGATTCCAAAAGATTCAAAGGCTTTATTGCCATATGTGCAACAGCTACAGTGTCCCAGGCTCCTCCAACAATGCAACATACAGTATACTAAAGACATAAAGAAATAAAATAGTGCAAGAGACACAATGATGCAAGTAAATTGCTAAGCTAAGTATGAAAATACTCAGACTGTGTCCAAAACCCCTCCCTTATTCACTCTAATCTACTCCCTTTATGATGGACACTCAATAGTTTACTCTGTAGTGAGCCGTAAATTGAGACTTGAAGCACTTATTTATTTATATATGCCTCTGTTTTTTGCAGCATCTCTGATCTTATAGAATTTTTTTTTGCAACAGGAAACAATATTTGGATGCACAGGGACATACAATTTAAATAAAAATATCTTAGAACTGAGCTTCTCGTATAAAATCAGCAGCATAAACAGCCGCGTGCTGCTGTTGGGCGGCTATGAGGCCCACTGAGAGAGAGCTGTCTGTCTGGCTGCTAAACCAGAAACCAAAAATCTGGTTATTACAACAGAATGTTTTTTTTTTTTTATGTTATGATATAAAAGTGAAACAAAAGTTTGAAATGATGACACTCTGATGTGCATGCAAAAACAAAAGCTAATGTATGGTGAAATGATGACTGAACCGGGAAGCCTTACAAGAACTGGTTGATTAAGTTGACCAAATCAATACCAGTAAACACTTTTGGGATTCCGGGAAAGCAGCTGCCTCAATAACAACCAGTTGATCTTCATTCGTGTCTTCCCTGTAGTTCACTGTTGTCGTTGATCCGAAAAAGAAGAAACATCAGTACTGACATCCCGCTGGTGGTCCAGGACTCGGCCAAGACATCAGGTACACATCAAACATCTACAAAATGTGCATTGAATATATTATCTGTCAGGGCTTTGTATGTTGTGCTTAACCAGTAATAATGCGATATATGCATTTAAGCCTTCAGCACCAGCAGATTAATTATTGTATTGTAGTTAACTATTTCAACAACAGCACATAAACATATAGCTGCTCCTGAAAAAACAAAGAAACAACAATCAATGCTCTTCTACCTGTTTGCCAAATACACAAGTTTTGACCATGATGGGGATATTGAGCAAGAAGTGGAAGAAACATGAAGTCAGCTGCTCAGCTGCAGATGGATGTAATAATCTATACACTATGAAAAGAAAGTGGTGCAAAAGTGGGGGGGAGTTGTTCCTGTCTGTGTGAAAAAAGGAGGATTTAAGATGGTCAATATTGTTCAAACTGAAATGATTTGTTTTAAACATTCTGAATATCTTTTCTTTCTCTATGTGATGTATGTTCATTTTGTATTTTATTCTCTTCAGGGCTGCTATTTCTCATGCTTGTCAGTGTAGGAGAACTAGTCTTGAATCCTTTTTTTGCCTTTCAGAGTTCTTCCTTTTTGTCACTTTTGTGTAGAAGGACAAATGTTGAAGCAAGTGGTGCATGAGAAATTCAAACTCAAATCTCCATCATTGGCCTATTAGGTCAACATGATAAATTCTTCAATTTGTGCAAACAAAAGGGAAGCCTTGACTTGTTGGAGCAGGTAGGACGTCCATGTTAACTGAACAGGCTATACTGTGTCCTCATTTCGTTGAATGAATATATGAGGCCTGAATTGGGAGCTACGCACAGGGTATTTGTTGGAATTAAATACAGGGCTGAATAGGTGCCACCCAAGGATCTTCTACTCTGACACCTGAATAATAGACTCTTTCTGAGCACTTTGGAGGAAAATATTTTACTATTACTTTAACACGGAATACTTTTTGTGTGACATTTTAAAGACATCTTACTGACAATAGTTCCATTGTGTATGCCGTTGAATGTTCTACGTTAGAAAAATTAAATATTCACATTCTTTGCCAATGGGCTGCATAATGGCAGAATAAGATTTTTTGTTCCCATCTTTTGTGAACTTAAGAAACCCTCTTAGCCTCACAGAACACTTGGATGAAAAATTGCTGAATATTGATTGTGTTTTTACACAGTGAGTCGAAATTAATTCCAAAATAGTTTTGATAACCTCACACACTACAAAGGCTCTGAACTCTACAGGTGTACTTTGAATACTACAAAATTAGTGGGCACAGCAATGATTATTAATTGTTCAGCCAAATCTACCCGAAAACAGGATTCACAGTTCAGTCAGTATTTAAGGCTTGATTAAGAGGAAAAAGCTGGACCTTCTCCAACAAGAACTTCATTGATTGGTCCTGGGGGCTCGTGTCATTTTCAAGCTTTTACATCCAAATGAGCTATATTTCAAGTGCATTGCTAATAATGCCTGTAAATTACAAAGTGCCTCGTACCTCTCAAAATCATTTAAACTCACTTTAGTTCTTGGCACTGTTTCGCACTGAGGCAGACTACTGTTAAGTATCAGTGAAGTCGCTAAAAACGACAACTATTGACAAATCATTGTCTCTCTTCGCTTGTGTGTGTGTGTGTGTGTGTGTGTGTGTGTCACTCCCAGAAGTGGATATCAGGCAGCAGGCTGTGGAGGAAATGATGCATAGGATCAAGAAAGGCGTTCAACTTCGACCTGTCAGCCAGACACCCAATAGAACCAGGAGACAGGTACCTTCAATAATCCTCTTAAATGGTGTGTTAACCTGAACATATCTGCGACCTGCTGTGTTTTTGACATTTAAAGCCAGTTCATTAAAGCTTTTAACCTTCAGGCTGATGCCAGTAAACTGTCAGTAAGGGCCAATAACGCTGCAGCGCTGTGTTCTCCCATTTCTCTGGCACACACCTCCATGTACCGGGTGTGGTGACCTTGATGTGGGTGTGTTATGAATATTCCACTCAGTCTCCTCTATAGCTCTCACATTTTCCCAAAAATCAACAAATATGTAATTTTCTTTGAATTCATTTGAACGCAATACAGTTCAAGAGTAGTCCTAAACTCTGATCAGGCCTACCCCGGGTCTCCCATCAGTTGGATGTGCCTGGAAGACCTCTACTCTTTAGAGATACCCGGAACACAAAAACTCTGAGCTTCAGCTATCGATCACAGCCTCATTTCCAGCAACCTGGAATAAACTTCCCCAGGGAGGCTGAGCAGCGTGATACCCTGATAGTTAGAGCACACCCTCTGGTCCACTTCTTTCTCAGGCCAAATCTCATCCAAACCTGGCACCTTTCTGCAGAGGAGCTTCTCAGTCTCTGCCAGGGATATGGGTGAGGCTTTCCCTTAATCTTCAAACTCTGCCTACTTCACAGAGGACGTGCTGTTCGGGTTCAGGACTTCCTCAAAATGCTCTTTCTATCACTCGACAATATCCCCAGTCCGGGTCAGCAGTTCTCCTCCCTTGCTGAACACAGCCTGAGCCAAGCCCTGCTTTCCCTTCCTAAATTGGGTTTGCTAGAAATTCCTCAAGGCCAACCGAAAGTCCTTCTCTAACGCCTCCGTGTACTCCTCCCACACCTGGGTTTTTGCTTTGGCGACCACCACAGCCGCAGCCCTTCTGGCCATCCGATACTCGTCTGCTGTTTCAGGAGACCCCTGGGCCTCTTTCTTCAAGTTGATGGCCTCCTTTACTTCTGGTGTCTGTAGTTTGCCACCAAGACAAGGACTGACGACATTCTGAGCACAACTCCCAGTGGTCGCCTCCACAATGGAGCTTTTGAATATGGCCCACTCGGATTCCGTGTCCCTAGCCTCCCCCAGGATGCACAAGAAATTCTTCAGGAGGTGGAAGTTGAAGATCTCGCGGACACCCTCGCTACACGTTTGGGTTTACCAGGTCTGTCCAGCAGCGCTGCTCCTCTCGTCACACGAGTGTAAGGCTAATGCATTTTAAGTCAGCAGACAGCTTTGCCATTGTTTTTATTGAAAACTAAGCACAGCATAATGAAGACATTAGAACATGAAAATGGGGAGTCATTAAAGAAAGTGCATGTGTGTGATTTTTTTCTGCCATGATTGTGATGTGTCATCTTTGTTAAAATCACCAAATTAAACCTAACTGCTCTTAAATCCATCAGTGTGTGGGATTATCTAAGAGCTGCTTGTTTTGATAAAACATGACATATGGCCAAGACATCTTTTAGTCTGCATGTTCCTCCGCCACAACAACTCTGCAAAATTAGATAGCATTAGGACCTGCTCTACCAGGTAATTATAAATAATGAGGATGGGAAAATTGACGTGACTCAAGATGATTGTGTTTACACATTTGCTTCTTGTAGAAAGCATACGTCCTCATGCTTGCCTACAGTGTCTCGGCTCAGTGGTAAGAGGTGCAGTTTAGCCTCTAAGTGCTGAATGAGGAAAAATAAGTATAATGTGTCAGACTACTGTTTATTTACCAAACCCATCTTTTTCCTCCTATTTTCCTTTTATCAGATGGAGAGGCTGCCCTCTAATTCTGCCATTCAGGAACTTAAAGGAATCGTGGTAATGCAACTTTAAAACAATCCAATGTCCTCACAAACCATATTTTACTGGTTGAAATTTCACTGTGTTTACGCACAGGGGGAGGCTTTGTTTTCTTCACTGTACATGCATGTGTTTACTCCAGAATTAAATGTTAAAATATAATCAAACTTAACAAAGGTTGGAAAAGTAGTCAGTATATTAACTAAGAGAAATTGCTACTGCGACATTTAAAGAGCTGCAGTCTATATTTACATACACTACAAGAAGAAGAATAGCAGATAAAAAATGCGGCAGAACATAGGATGTGAATGCTTCCAGGATTCACACCAATGAGCACATATTATTTTACTATTGATTATGCATCCACTCCAGTTAAAGTCACACAAGTACCAGTTAAAACTACTGGAGTTTCTTTCGAAAATTCTACTCATTTTGAGCAGTTATGGTTACTTTGCAGCTCTGTTGTTACTGAACTGGCCGTCTGTCTGCCTGTCTGTCCGTCCATCCGTCCGTCCGTCTGTCTGTATGTGTTTTTGTTGAAACTGTCAAGGACAATTTCAGTAGAACCTCCCCCCAACCAAAGGCAGTGTCTCTGTCAACAAGCGCCGATGAGCAGCTGCAGAGGATCCTGCTGAGACGGCGGGATGTGCTGGAGTCCCAACACGATGCCGGTAAGTTTCATCTCGTCACTTTAAGCTCTTGTGGGCTGTAATGCATCTATCAGGCCTTTCTGCATCCTGACGAGTCGTCTGTTTACTCTATCAACAGTGAGAATTCTCTCAAAAGTTTGTCTTTTGTTGAAAAGGTGGTGTACATGTGATTTTGTGGATTTCTTTGACTGAGGTTGAAGTGAATATAACCAGCTCTGCGAAACAGAGCTCACATTAAAGTCAAACTGTACCTCTCTCATGAGCTAGTTCTCTGTAATGTGTGCCTGTATACAGACAGTTAGCACCTCCGCTCCCTGCTGCTGTTTCACTACTTTCAAAGAGGCTGGCACGAGCAACAAAATCTAAATATCTATATCTTTTTTAAACCGACCACACCTACGTCATACAAAGTACTAAGTGTACGGAAATTATTTTGTGCCTAGTTCCAGAAAGCAACTAACACATCTAAAACAAATAGAATAGGATAAAATACTATACAATAAAATTAAATGCGTAAAATATTTTACAAGAAAAGCATTAAAATAATATAACAGTACAATTCGTAGAAATGAAACCGTAAACAGTGTGAATCAGTATGACCACGAGTGTGTTTCAGAAGATTTGAAACAATATAACATATACAATGTGAAGGCAGGTGGATGAATTATAATTATGAATTAGTTCATGTGTAGTGAGTTACAGATTGTGAATGTCACTGCTTCATTGTTGTCATTTAAAGAAATGTGAAAAGACATGTTGATGTTCATAATTTTTTTTTAATTCTTTATAGATTACAAGACATACCTCAGGACAAAAGCATTTTTTCTTCCTCTGCCGTTTTTTCAAAATGTGGTAACTTTGTACAAACCTAATATAAATCAATTAGGTTTGCTAGAATAAAAACAACATAACAAGGTCATTCACTTGATACTTCCACAAAATCAGTCCGTAAAGGCCTTATATATTTGAACCACTTGGCCCAGAATTGAATAAAGACATTTTTCTGAAGACAGAAATAAAAAGTAATCTTTTCCATAACATAAATGTCAATTACTATATCTATCCCTGTATTGTGGGGGGTTCTGCAAGTAACCAGCCTCTTGGGATAGCTTTTTTTACAGCAGATATTAAATTACAAAAAATATATTCATCAGGATGCCTTGCTTGGAAATTAACATTTCCTAAAAATAATGTGGAAAATTGCAGGGCAGATCCGTGTTAAGTATGCTTTTAAGTACTTTGTTAAACTCTGCCCAGAAAGGCCTTATCACTGGACTCCCCTGCAGCAAAATGCACTTTCTGCTTTGGTGTAATAAAGAAACAAATACGACACTTACACCCAAACTCTGGCCACACCAGAGAGTTGATATCATCATTTGATACTGGAAGTTTACCTTCTCTTTCCCATTTCCCTCTAATGTATTCTGTAGTGTGGGACTTTTGAGCAATCTGTGATTTGTTTTAGTTCTTCAGAATTTCAGCACAGTCATTTTTGCCTGCGTAAGAAGTGACGACACAGATTGTTTCAGTGTTTGTGTCTTTGTGCAGGTGTCTATACCCGTCCTCTCCCCTGAAGTGTGAAGGTGCCACCAGGCTGAGCTCGGCCCTGAGTATCCACCCATATATTGATGGAAGATTACATGACCCAAAATCAATGTCTAGTATTTAATTTTACTGTGTATACATAATGCATATCAAATAATCATTTCAGAGTGTATAATATGGAGTCAGTAATACAGTCAGATGGGCCGTGAGTGGATTTCCACATCAGAAAAAAGAAAAGTCAGAGCAGTCATCTTGGTTGTGAATCAACACAGAGGTCACGTAGCAGTTAAACGAAGAGGGATCATTCAGCTCTTTTTTTTAATACTGAAGGTAAAGCCTAATTTATTGTTTGCGCTGCGAGGAACAGTGGAGTGGTTTTTGCAGCCTTGAGCTTTTGCCAAAGCAAGGTTTGTCTCTGAATTGTTCTGTCTAGATCCGTGTTAACCTTGTTGCCTCCCAGTGAACAATTACAGGCCACTGTGGCACACTTTGTTTCCACCGTTCCTTCACTTGCTCATACTTGGTGTAGGAATGTAGGTAACAATAAGATGGCCAGTTCGAATATAGATTGATTAGTTTTGAGGATGAATTCCCAGACACCAAATGACTGCACAGTGTTTTCTAACAATGAAGAAAGAAGTTACAATTCTGGAAAGTTATCACCGAAGCAATCATTTTATCCTTTATCAACAGGTAATCATCAGAATGACACTGTTCACACGACTCACACATCTGTGAGTCATTTGTCCTCACACTTCTTTGATTGACAACACAGTGTGTTGAGCAGAGTAGTGATTTCTGGCACAACTACACCTATATCCAAGATGCTCGAAGAAGGGAAAAAAAGTTTGAAAATACACAGCAACTAATAGTATAAAGGATATGACCTTTATACTACAAGTGTCGCTGGAGTTTGTTGAATGATAATGGGAATGCCGTTATGGCAAAAGTCGAGCCAGGTTCAACTCATTGAAATGAAAGAGGGGACTGTGCTGTAATTTTGGTTTGAACATGGCCTTATATAATAAATAAAGTTCTATCTTATCTTATCTTATTTGTCAATATGTGATGTTAATGTTTAATGAAGCAACAAAAGTGATTATTTTTACTATCAAGAGAATGTCATTATTTTCGCTGCTATAAAAGAAAAACAGAAAGAAAAGTAGTCTTGGTAAAACTTCCATATTGTTGTTGGCTCCGTTCCCACTGTATTAAAGAAAAATGGGGGGGGATTTTTGGCCATTTTGTCGACCATCTTGTTTGTATGGAACCAGAAGTGACCCGAACAAGATATTTTTACGCGACCAAAATATTCCATTTAACTTTTATGAAGTTAAAACACACTGTGAAAGGGTTAATGTTCGAAGACAAAAACACAGACAACACCCAAACCAGAAAACACTGTGGTAGTGATCTGTCAATCACAAGGAAATCAAAAGCCTACCCTGCTTTATCGTCTGTTTTACTCTAAATGGGACGATAATTTACTCAATAAACATTACACTAGACACTAGAGATTGAGACTTAAACTCATCAGGAAGATATTTACTGAGGAAGTAGTGTCTTTTTCTCATAGACTTCTATACAACCAGACTTTTTTTGCATTCAGTGGGGTCGCCCCTTGCTGGTTATTAGAGAGAATGCAGCTTTAAGGCACAGTAGCTGCACTTTTCAGACCCACGGTTGCCGCTTGGTTACAGATGATGGACAGATGGTTCTGTTTAAGCAACTCAAAACTCATGGTTAAGATTCAGGAAAAATATGGAGTTCTCGGTTCAGTAATAATAAAAATGTCAACAGTGACCTGCTTTTATTAACATTTAGTAAAATCCACAATCTCTCCCTTACCTTAACCACAGAGCTTTTTTTTCCTACGCAGGACTCAGTCTCTGGTGTGAAAGTCTTGAACATTGTAGCTCCACCCTGACCCCCTCCTTGTGCACTTCCTTCATTGAAAAAATGTTTTTGTGACTGGTCGGAGCAAGATCCAGGCAGCAGTTACGTTCCCCTCAAAATGCATTGGCAAAACAAAATGGTAGTGGTATATAGGTGTCTTAGCTCGGCTACAGCTGTAACTGCTCTGTAGATGGAATGGAAACTCTGTAATTATGGATGTTGATTATACAAAAGTTTCTGATTTACTGTATTTGAGTTTGCTTTCATGATTTTGCTTAAAATGTGTCAAACAGAGTTTACCTCTACAATGGATTCTCCCTGTGTGACGTGTGTAAGAAACAATTTCATTCTGAGTTAATGACACTAAAATTAGATTGTTTTGTAGTTTTAGACATTAGATTATGTTGTAGTCATGTGGGGAAAATCATAATGATATGATGAGCAAAATCACATCAGTAAAGAGTCCAGAAATACAAAACACTTCACCTCTAGCTGTTTTGCAACAGTGTTAAAGTGTCCCTTTAAGCCTCAGTCAGAGGAGGGTGTTAGTCAGGTAAAGAGCGGAGGATCAGCCATGTGCCCTTTGAAAATCACAATGACTGTGCTGCTGATTTAACCACAATGGTGGGCTGCTCGCGTGTTGTTTTGTTTGCCCTCGACACCTGCCCATATTTCCCAGACACTTCCTTGAGAGAGGGATGGAAACATGAGAGCTGTGAGCTGTGGCCGATGTCCGTTACCTATTGTGTGCTGCTGTTAATTAAAGCTTAGGCTTCGTTTAGCACTGAGGTGCAATTTCCAGCTCCCAATCCCCCCTGAACAGCGTGTGGAGGAAATGTCATTGTGGCTCTTTTCTAACCAGATTCATCAGCAGCAGGCTTTAAACACTTCACTCCATCTTCCACACATCCATTCATCCCTAACTCCAGGAAGTCACACTCTAATTTTATTTAACAGCATATTTAGTCACAGCAGTGGAGCTGGTCGAAACAGGAAACAGGAGATTCTATAAACTAATCAGTTGTGCAGAGAGCACATTTGGCTGTTCCTGCTCTATTTTCTAATGACACAAGTAGCATGAGGATGTGCGAATTATCTTGGATAACATGTTGGAGGATAGAGTGTCTGAGTGGTCGACCTGCTGGAGTAGGAGATAAATTAAAAAAGAAGAGAATGCCTTTGTATTGATTTATATCCTGCCTCCTCATATCCTCCATATCTAATGAGGTTCCTCTAGTCGAGGCCGTCCTGGCACAACTCGATAGTATGCCAACATACAATATAGTCTTTGATTCAGAGGAGTAAGATGTGTTGTCTCCGTCTTCCTTCCCTCAGCAGAGACAAAGTCAATGACCGGCTCAATTCCTTCCTCCGCCATCTGCTCCAACCTCCCAACAAATGATGTTGATTGACGGATGGTACACACACTCCGATCGAGGTAAAACATATAATCACACAAACCATGCAGTGTCCTTTTCTTCTCCCACAGCCCATTCTCTGCTCTCCGTCTCTGCCCTCGTCATCGGCTGATACAATATAATGTTTTGTTGTTTTTGTATTCTTGTCCCTTCAGGGACCAGCAATTAGGGAGGTCCTTTTAGTGTGTCTGGGAAACACTTAATTTGACCTATTTTGTTAGTCATTTCATTTATTTTCCCAAACATTGTAATTGCCTGCTGGGGAGCCTCAGTTGAGACGCGGCTGTGTGTCCGGCCTCAGTTTGTGTCTGCACGTTTCATTGATTAGAGGTTGTCAGTTACAGCAACACTGAGAGTGCACTGCCAGAAAACCAAGAAACCACCCATATTTTATTTGCCTGACAAATGAAAAAATTGTATAATCAAGAAATATTGTAAAAAAAAAAAAAAAATAGAGCTCCCTGTAAAACACAAAGGCATACAAAATAAAAAAGAAATATGTACCGGTTCATTCAAAAAGAAAAATGTAATTTAACACTAAGCAGGTCTATTGTAATGTCAGCCAGATTCTGTGTGAATGAGCCGTGACTAAGGGAGAACTCACTCGACAGGCCCATTGATGCAGCTGTTTGTGGCTGGATCACAAAGCACTTGTGAAGCTCCTCCATATACCACTGTATACAAGCAGCCTTCTTTTCCTGAGCTGCAGGGTGGGCGGATGCTGCTCCTGTTTTCACACACAGACAGAATCATTTCCTTCAGGAACTGAGAGCAGAGAGGGGACAGAGAGGGTGCTGCTGACCAGTTATGAGGAGGCCTTTACCTCACGCGCCCCAAACACACAGGAGGCAGGCTTTGTTGGACAACACTGACACAGCTCTGTGTGTGTGTGTTCTCTGCCATTTATCCTCCCACAGCTTTTTACAGCCTTTTCTTATCCAGTTATGTTAAATCACGGAGCTCTTTGGCCAAAAGAACACATTGAATCAAGAAATATCTTATAAATATATAAGGGTGTTGGTAATCACTGATCTAGATGCAGTTTCAGGTGACTTTTCTAAAAAGTGACACCAACGAAGGCTGACACGTCGGTACTATGCAAGTTAAATGTTAATAGACAAGTGAGGGAATGTATTCTGTGTTTATCTAACTTGATAGAAATACTAATTTGAAACTGTTAGAAACTGAATTTGGTCTTTTTTGGCAAAAATAAATAAATAACTAAACGATATAAACATTATTCATAAAAAAACTGTTTTAAATAGTAGCAGTGGTCACATGAAATAATGACCTTCACCAGTGGATCTCTTCTGTTTCCATTGTAGTGAATACTGAAGGCTCGTGTTGCTGTGTTATGGCTTATGAGTGCTGCAATGTTTAGATATTTTTGTGGAGATGATTGATTGTGACCTGAAAGCAGACGTGTGTTTGTGTGAGGAGGTACAGTGAACATCACCTGCTAATATGGCTTGTATCTACCTGAAGTAGCACAAGATGTTTGGGGGTTGAAAAAAATGTTTTTATTGAAGGTTATGTTTACCCACTTAGCCTCTCTCTGAATAGCTTCATATTGATTTTTTATACCACAGTTTTTTAATAAACCAGACTGGTAACACTAGATTAATGCATTAGTTTAAAATCAACTCAGCAGGTTTTATAATTGAAATCCTGACATGAAAGCAATAACAGCAGAATTAAATTATGAAAATAAAATATAATGTTTTAGTACTGAGACAGATTTGAAGACTTGTTTAAATCAGTCATAATTTCTTGATAAAAACAAGCTGTGAGCAGGCCATGTCAGTCTGCAGCAGCGGACTGCTCCTGTGGTTTTTCAGTGAACAGTGGAGGGGGGTGCTTCTCCTTGGAGGCTGTGGACGAGACAAAATAATGAAATGAAGTGAACGCACAAAAGCTGGACCGCAGATGCCTCAGATAACGGGACTGAAATTATGTTTCTGCAGCTGAAGCACACCAAGCCTTTCACTCCACCTCGGTCCACTCCGGGCTTCAGCATGTAGTATCAACACAAACATTAAATATCAATAAACATCACTTTTTTTTTATGGGAATTGATTACACACAGACCTACTCATCTCTCATTTACCCTCCAGTGTCCCTGACTCTTTGCTGAAATGATGGATGGGAAAGTATTTGTCCCTGTGAGTAATTAGGTGGCCAATTAACAGATCCAAGGGAGGGGGGGGGGGTCATTCTTACACACACAAGTACACATTTGTATGGTTCCTCACACACAGTTTCCTTTCACATCCAACAGATAGAGAGAGAGAGAGAGAGATGTGTTCTCAAGCGATTACTCTCTCTCTCTAAAAAAAAAAAAAAAGAGTAGGAGGGAGGAGTATAAAAACCTACCCAGGATTCCCTGTTGGGCCAGTTCTTCCTCTATAGAAATCAGCCGGTTGTATTTAGTCATCCTCTCAGCACCGCTTAGACCTCCCAGTTTGACATAGTCCAGGCCCAGACCCACAGCCTGAGGGAGGAGAAGAACAAAGTGGTGCTGAGGAAAGGTATGATGCCACCAAAGGGAGGGAGACAGAAACAGGACACGGTCTCTGGAGTTACACTGATGAGCCTGCTGTTGTATTTTACACACTTTCTTTTAACAATGAAACTGAGTGCAAGTAGGAGGAATAAGTATGGTCCAATCTCAGTCGAAAAGGCTGCCCCAAGGGTGGACGGAATAGGGGCGTTTGTGTCAGTCAAGGCAGCTAATGGTTTTAGTTGGATTACAAAGTTCCTCACACGTTGGGCCCCTTGATGTTAGAAGTATGCAGGATTTACATTTCGGGTGACTTGGGTGCAATCTATGAATACTTTCATTGGCATCTAATCTATATATTATGTTCTCATTGAGATTCTTATTGAGACCTTCTCAATTATGTTTTGAGAATATTATATAATATTGAAAAATGTCCATCACAATTTCCCAGAGCCTAAATTGACATATTCATACTCTTGATAATCCATATATAGTAGATATTCAGTTTACTATCATAGAAGACCAAAAAAAAACCCAATAAGAATCAGGATTATTACAGGATTTCACATACAAGGAATTTGCCTTGGTATTTTGGAGCATAACAATACACACAGTATAGTACAGGAAAGAAAATGAAAAAACTAAAGAAGTACTGCAAGTCAATAATAGAAAGATTTACAATAGAAACAAAATATATATATATATATGTAAAATATATCTGTTTTTAAAATAAAAACAGCTGTACAACCAAAGAATTTGCAAATGTTGAAGGATGTATATAGGTTAAAGTTAATAGATATTCTCTGATCAGACAAATGATAAAAGCGAGGGAATAAGACTTACTATATCTGACAAAGAGTCATCACTGCAGGGCTCACTGCATGCTGGTCCCATTAACACTGCACCTGACATGTCAACAGGTAAAGAGACACACAGCACTGACAGCATAAACACCTCCGTAGAAGCAATATTTGACAGATGAAAAAGAAGTTCAGGCAAAGAAGTTTCCATTCAGCATGCATGAGCTGCTTCATTCATGTGTCACCATCAGCTGTTTGGCAACCAGCTGACTAATATGTCCCATCATATTCATGTAGGTGTCCTCAAACACACACATTTGAACATGTAACAACAAAACAAGAATAACAAATCAAATGAACAGTAAACATATAGCAAACTTTCAATATACAAATTATCATAAACAACATAAATAAATATTACATGGTCAAAAAGGAATAGGAAGAAGTATAAACGTATATGGTCCCACCCCTTCTCCATAACTCAAACAATTAACTCAATATTTATCATATATACAACTCATAAACAACTTCCCCAATGCTATTATACTCAACCTAAATATCCACTTAAATAGGGACTATATGCCCTTGAGTTTTATTGTATATGTATTATGAGGTTGGGCAGTGGAGGGGGTTTAATTACTAGGAAGCAGTGTTTGTAGCAGAAAGGGTACAGGGCTGAACAGTGGTCTATGCAGAAAGAAGCACTAAATGTGTTAATATGGGCCGCCTGGTTGGTCATGGAAAGGCTGACCAAACTACTGCAAAGCTTAATCTGTCTGGCTCCTTTCCAACATGTCTCACAAAGGAAGCATCTAAAGCATGTGATGTGCATTCACTATATTCCAAATGTAAATGAATTTGATATGAAATTATCCAGCAACTGTTCTGTATTTCCGCACTGCACAGCACTGGGTGTTGACATGATGTTCTAATTTACAAACAATTTCGGCCTGAGACATCATCAGACTAATTGTTGCAATGGAGTGGGCAAGTAGCTGAAATATCTTTGTCTGAATATACTTGTCTATAAATATACTTGTCTGAAATGGAAATTGTAGCAAGACTCCGGACTAACATGTTTACCACCATCCCCTGAATTGTCCCAAAACATAATTTCAACCGTGCCAGAGAAAGTGGAAAATGTCAAAAAATTCTAAATGTTATCCTTTTACGTTATTTTATTGTGGTTATTTGCATAAAACACACAATTCAAATGATAAAGAATTCAATTATTGTATTTTCATTTAAATATTTGCTCTGATGAAAATAATTCTTGGCATTAGTAGTTTTAATGATGTTATAAGCTGCTTAGAGCTAGTGTAAGGAAGTTAAACAGTTCATTATTCCCACTCTAATATCTAATGTGTGGGAATATAATATTTGATATTGCTGTGAAAACATCTCACTCTAACAACTGCATTTATTCAAGTTTCTCGGCAAAAACAAACATTTACAAGATTACATTTGAACACATCATGATAACGTTATAATTTATCTTTTCCCAATAATAATTGTTTGAATAAAGCTTGAATGCATCATTATGCAAATCTATGGCACCTCACTCTCTCTATGGTGCAATAGCACAATATAGCGATCACTTAAAAAATGCCTTTATCGGCCCATATACCGATCTTTGAGATCGGATTGGAACATCCCTACTGAAAAATGGACAAAGTTCACATTTATTTTTCACTTGACCGATTGAGCAACTGCATGAGGCATTCCACTTGCCCGTACACAGAGTTTACAGGCAATTAAATGCCCTCAACTCACACCTGTTTACTAACTGTTGTTTCCCGACACCTCTAACTGTGTCTGATGAGGATTTGAGTCAAACTGAAAGCTTGAAAGGAGCAAATGTGCTTCTTAAATAGAGTTGAGCAGTAGCACTGCTATCTTTCCTAGCCAGCATTTCATTTTTTATTTTTCCTCAGTGGATCTGTTACCTTGGGGATTTGATGTGATGCGGATCAAATCACTGACTGTTGTCTCATGAATAAGCTTTAAGATGTGACCTCTGACTCCCGGAAGGGACGGGGCCTTTGACTTGTAGGTGATGTCAGAGAGCAGCGAACACGAGTCTCCGATCACATTGTTCAGCTTCTCCCACTGGTCTATGTCCTTCCAGAGCACAAACACACGTACACGAGAACAAGCTGTACAAATGGTCATTCATATGCCTTCAAACACATATCTCACAAACACACATAAACAAGAGTACATACAGAATAATTATTATTCAAACCAAATTACTAATCGAGTTTCCTTGGCAGTAAACTGCACATGTTTAGTGGACTTGCCGCTTTATTGCTGACGCCGCACAAAGGCGCCTGTTGATCTCACCCTCCATTCTACCCTCTTATGGTCCTGGTGCGCCAAACTACAGTCAGAGCCTCCTTTCCTGCACCCTGACATGTGAGGAGTGGGGTTCCAGACACAGTGCCATGAGTAGAGTTGAGCCCAACTGTATCCAATTGGTAGTGCTTCACCTCCTGCACTAGCTCTGGTTCCTTCAGAGAGTGAGGTCCCTACAACCGGCTTGTAATGCCAGTGGTAGCCCGTCCAGGTCCCTTACTTTGCCAGTCAACAAGCTGACATTGCACCTGACCCCACTGTCTGTCCCTACAGGTGGTGCATTCACAGGGGTGAAGACAAGTTGTTGACAATAAATCAGGGGTGAACTCCATTAAGGACGACCGTCAAGTCAACATCTGTAACTGTCGGTAACTTGTCATATGACAGCCTGTCAACAGGTTATCTCAGTGTTAACTCTGGCAAGCTGGATTTCAGGTTTCAGCTGTGTGAGCAGAAACATGCCCTTCTCTTCTTCTATCCCTACAGACCAGTATCCATTAGGATTTACATCTTCAGTAGGAACCAAAAGGGATGGGTCTGAGAGCTGTATTAAAATGGACATTTAAGGAATTTACCAGAATTTTTTCTACTTATATGTGTCTGGAGCAGAAACTAGAGAGAAAACGACATGAATACTGAATAAAAAATATTGTATATAAACAATTGTGTCTACAATATATAGACAATATTGTCTATATAAATGAACAGAATAATAATGTTTTAGACTTACTTCTCTCCTAAATGGATCGATTAAGGCCACCACTGCTGGGTATTTGCTGATGAGGGTTTGGTACATATCAACTAATTCATCCGGAGACTTCAAAACTCCTGTTGCAACTTCATACTTTCCTTTAGACTGAGAAGAAAAGAAGAAGAAAACAAATGTGATCCTCTTCACTGTATTTGCATACATTAGCTGACCTCTTTAGCTGCTGTCCGCATATAGAATAGATTTACAGAAGGACTCCAAACACCTTGGCTCACATAAAGCCAGCAACTACCTTCCATTTACTTACATAGTCCATTAGCTCAGGGGCAGCACAGTTTACTGCTAAATGGAGCTCTGTTCCCAGTGCCAGTCCAAAGTTAGTGCAGGCTTCAGTGATGAGATCTAGAGGCTGCTCAGGTCGCTCATAGGTCACAACCAGCACTCCACTGTCGCACAGCATTGCCTGGGAGGCCTTGCAGCAAAGACATAGTTCACCTTGTCAACATCTATGTATTGTGCTTAGCTGAAGCTACATGTGAATAACAAAAGATACGTTTTTATTCATAGGTTTGAATAAGACGGTTGTCATTGCAAGATTACATGTATTAGACGAGTGTGTGCACACACCCTCTTCACTGTTCACGTTATGAATGTTAGGGCTACGGGTCATTGAACAATGCAGGAGATAACTCTGTGTATACAGTACAAATGTTGCATGAGGGAAAAGGTAAACAGTAGAAGTATTGAATGATTTAATAAGCATTTCGACACAACTCCAGGTCTGCATACCTGAGGTAATTTGAAGATAAGACATAAAAATGGAAAACAAATCTCCCTTTTTTCTATTCAACTTTGAGGAAAGCTCAGTAACAGAAAAGGCCTTGAATCCTTCCTCCTTTACATTATGAGCTCTCATAAAGCCTGTGTTAACTCAGGTTCTATTCTTACAGTGAATAAATCGCAATGTCCCTCACCCTGGCTTTTGTTGAAGTGTTCATTATTCTTATCATCTCCTTCTGTAACTCAAGGGTCATTGTGATGATCTGTTGAAGAAGTTCACAGTTCAGTGTGTTTAAAAAAAGATATAGTGAAAATGTAATATAGAAGAACTGAGGTGTCTTAACAATAATATACTACATCATAGCATCAACAAAGGAAGCAAAGGCTTGCACAAAGAGCACTAACTTTGTACAGTAATCAGGTCATCACCAACCACTAACAGATAGAACAAGTAACAACTACACAGAGATCTTTGAAGAGTTTGTGAGTACTTGTTTGACTCGTTGTCCAGCTTGGGGGATCAGGATGACTTCCTCCAGTAAACTCAATTTTCCAAGAGAAGTTTTCCCACAGCTCAGCAAAGTTACCAAAGACACTGGGATGTGAAACTGTGTCGGAGCCTGAATCAAATCGTTTAAGACATCATTACATTTAGCTCCCAGTGTAGTGTTGGTGAACATATATGTTTGTGTGGTCTTACCTTTCTGTTCTTTAGAGCTGCTATGTATTTGTAGAGAGGGATACCCTGTATCTTTGCCCCAGTTTTGGCCACAGCCAGAGACACTGAGCCGATGGCCGAGCACCCAGGCAAAACTGGTTCTGGTGGCTCTGCTGGAGAAAAGGGTTTCTCTGCAGTGATGCTCTTTTTGCCTGTGATATAAGCAAAAAACAACAAACAGAGTGATGAACTAGGACACAGACATTCATGTAACCAAAGCAGTCTGAATGCACATTTAGGGCTTTCAGGTGATACCCTTTATAGAGCAACTTAAATAAGCAACAGAAAATAAGACAAGATACACCTTTTAGCGGCAATGTGAAAAAGTTGTAAAATGCGCTAATAGCAGAATCTAGACTTATTTTCCCTCCATTCATGTGACTGAGCCGAGACCGGTCGAGATGGAGTGGCTGGGAGGCGGGGTTTAAGGGAAACGCTAGTGCGCATGCTCTATGGGCCCCATATGGATGCGGAAGGTCGACTGAAGATCTGGGTAATTTTATGCTAGAAAGTCGAGCTATTTTGGCTTCATGCACCACTGAGCAACTTTCATAGGAATGAACGGGGCACCGATCATATCACATCACTTCAGCCACACATCTTTGATCCATGTCCTTTATAACTGGATATTTACTTTGTCTGTAGACCTATTACTTATTGATTGAAACAAATCTAAAGAAAAAATGACTAAATCAACTAAATCTGTAAGTCGGGCAGGCAAAATGCTCGGCTTCTGAAACGTTCCAGTGTGGTATGACGCTCTGCGAAGGACGGAGCCTAACTGTGTTGCAAGCGTATCGCAGCGCAACCGCGCACAGTGGAATCCAGGTGTAAGACTTATATGCAGGGAAACTGTGTCAAAAAAGAAAAGTATAAGAACAGATGCGTAGTACAGATCCATCAATCCATCCATTAGACAAAACCGCTTAGAGGGTCATGGAGCTGATCCCATCTGACATTGGCCGAGAGGCAGATTAAACCCTGGACAGGTTGCAAGGGCTAACACCGGGCTACTGTCATGCCTGGAATAATCCCTGATCCTCCAGTATTCATACAGTATTCTACCTGCCTTTCCATTTCACTAACTACCTTGACATTTCAGACCCAGCTACACCTACCTGTCCTCTGATTACACCGCTCCCTCCAGTTCCACCACCTGACCTGCTCCTCCCCTTAGCTCACCTGTTCCCCTGATTGCCTCAGTAGAATACCAGTCAACTCCCAATAGTAAGTTGTTGTTTACGTGACGCTAAGCACTCCAGCCTTCATACCTGAATTCTGCTCTTGATTCCTGATCCCGCCAATCTGAATCTCTACCTGTGTCCTGGACTCTGATTGCCTGCCTGATCTCTGTGGATTAACTTTTCCTTCTCTGATTGATCTTCTGGTTTTGACCTGTTCTGTTTACTGAAATGCACTTTTTGGACTTTGTCACCCACCTTGATTGTTTAAGAGTCATGCATTAAATACATTAAAATCAATGTTTTGCTAATAATTGACGTATCCCATACTATGAAAAAACAGACATTTCCCTCTAGCATTTAGTATAAAGAAAATAATTAAGTGTTCGTGTTTTACAGTAATATGTAAACAAACTGGCATTTAAAGGGTTAAAAATCTGAATTATTATTATTAGCACGGAAGTTTATAGTATGGTAACCTATGTTTATATTTTAGTTGTAGTAGTTTTGCATATTTATTGTATTCTTATATTTTACATTACATTTCATTAAGCTGACACTTTTGTTTAAAGCAACTTACAATAAGTGCAAATAACCATGGGGATACAAACTCAGAACAGCAAGAATCTTGTGAGTACATTAGCTTTAAATAGGCCTAACCATTAACTTCAAGTAAGCCAAACCACTTTAAGTGCTACATACAGAATTTTCTTTTTTTATTGACCAAGTGAAGTCGAAACAGGTGGGTTTTCAGCCTGCGATGGAAGGTGTGAAGACTTTCTGCTGACCTGATATCAATGGGGAGCTCGTTCCACCATTTGGGAGGCAGGATAGTAAACAGGCAGGATTTTGTTGAGAGGTATCTGGGTCCCACTCGCAGTGAGGGAGCAGCGAGCCGATTGGCCGATACAGAGCAAAGTGAGCAAGCTGGGGTGTGTGGTTTGACGATGGCCTGGATGTAGGAAGAGCCTGATCCACTCACAGCACAGTAGGCCAGCACCAGTGTCTTGAAGCAGATTTGGGCTGTGAAGGGAGCGGAGGAGCGGTGTAGTACGGGAGAATTTGGGTAGGTTAAAGACTAGTCGGGCTACTGTAGAGGTCAGATGGCACATGAAGGTAGACCAGCCAGGAGGGAGTTGCAGTACTCAAGGTGTGAGATGACAAGAGCCTGGACCAGAACCTGTGTCACCTTCTGGGTCAGTAGGGGATGTATCCCAATGATGTTATAAAGAGTGTATCTGCAGGAGCGGGCTGTTGCAGCGATGCTGCATTGAAGGACAATTGGTCGTCCAGTGTCACACCATGATTCCTTGCAGTCGGGGAAAGAACAGAGGTGCCAATGTTGATAGTAAGGTCTTGAATGAGAGAGCCCTTCCCTGAAAGGAAAGGCAGTTTGGTCTTGTCGAGGTTGAGCCTTAAGTGTTGTCCACTAAGAGATGTCAGCCAGACAAGCAGAGGTTTATGCGTGCACCTGGGTTTCAGACCTGGGAAAAGACAGAATCATTTGAGTGTCATCTGCGTAGCTGTGGTAGGAGAAGCCATGAGCGTGAATAACAGAGCCAAGTGAATTGATGTACAGAGAAAAGAGTAGGGGACCCAGGACGGAGCCCTAAGGAACCCTAGTGGTGAGTTGACAGGGCTCTGACACAGGTCCTCTCCAAGTTACCCTGTTGGTGCGGTACTTTAGGTAGGATGTGAGCAGGGAGAGAGCAGAGCCAGAGACTCCGAGTTCTTGGAGGGTGTAAATGAGGATCTGGTGGTTCACTGTGTTGCAGCCGAAACATCCAAAGCGTCCAGATTGGTGCGGATCAAGGAGGTTATTCTGATGAAGGTAACAAGAGAGTTGATTTAAAACTGCACGCTCAAGAGATTTAGAAAGAAATGAAGGAAGAGAGACAGGTCTGTAGTTGTTCACATCAGAAGAGTTGAGTGTGGGTTTTTTTAGGAGAGGGTTCACTCTTGCCTCTTTGAGAGTGTTTGAAAAGCAGCAAGTTGTTAAGGAAGTGTTGATGAGATGGCTGAGAAAAGGAAGAAGGTCAGGAGTGATAGACTGGAGAAGGTGAGAGGGGATGGGATCCAGAGGGCAGGTGGTAGGACGGGAAGAGGTAACAAGGGCTAGAACTTCATTTGGAGAAAGGGGGGAGAAACAAGTTAGAGTGGAGGGAAGTGATGTGGATGGTGAAGAGGTGATGTCAATTTGAAAGGGGGGAAATGAAGAGTGTATGTCTTCTATCTTTTTTACAAAGCAGTTGACAAAGTGACTTGGTAAAAGGGAGGAAGGAGGTGGGGGACAGGGGGGACTGAGGAGGGAGGACAAGATAAAGTAGAGTTTTTTGGAGCTGGGGAAGGAGAATTGAATTTTAGATTGAAAGAAAGCATTTTTTGCTGCAGAAATATAGGAAGAGAAAGAGGAGAGAAGAGATTGATAGGCAAGGGAGTCATCAGGGCGTTTTGATTTCCACCATTTACTTTCAGCTGCCCGTAGGATGGTTCTGTCTGCACCAACCATGGACCTGGAGGGGACTGGCAAACCTGCCGTGAATACTTTTAGAGTATTCTAATGTATTCTTTATATTGTGTATTGTATTCTACAGCTATATCTCTCTCTCTTCTAGTGTTGATATTTTTACTGTGTATTTTTTGCTTCTATGTAATGCCTGTCAGTGGGCAAGAATACGCAGAATTCGACCAAACTGCTGAAACACTGAGAGCCGGTCAAAATAACATAATAATAATAATAATAATAATAATGTTGACAAGCCTGTCTGGGTGGCTGGACTACTTCTCCCTCTGCACTGAGGCAGACTGGAGCTACACTGACTCACTATCACCTCTAGAGGAACAAGTGGTGTTACACACTGGACGGAGCAGCTAGCTGTTAGCATGCTAACTTCAGTATCTCTGCAACACAACACACAGACGTGTTTGACATAATGTCAACACTGTTACCTCTTCACACTCTGTTCATAATGTTAGTTCATTGTTTTGATGTTTTAAGTTTAAATTCTGGCATATCTTACACATTGTATCTTTCATGTGCCGGCCCCTATACAGAAAATACTTGTTTGATCTCTACAAATTTACTATGCTGTTCATACTCAAACTATACTTGGCTGTTTGGAGTCTTGGCTTAAAGCTATGAAAGTATGGTATTTGCTATGGTAGGAGGCTCATGTTGTATAAAACCAAACATTGTGTTGTATTTGACTTTTGATTTGATAAATGTCCATATAAGCAAAATATTAAACATGAATGACGATAGAAAAACTGTTTATATAATTAATTTTCTCCATTAGAGACCTCTAGGATCCCTTTTCTGGGACAAATACACAAGCTTATTATGGTTCATTATTTGGCTGCTGTTATGAAAATGTTGTGATAACATTAAGCAAAACTAATCGCTAACCTACCTTTATCAACACTCTTCTTGTCTTTAGTCTGTGCAGGTAGTGGAGAAGATAGCACCACCTCGGGCTCGCAGGGCAAACGACTCTCCTCCTTCTCCTTGTTACGGATGTCTTTGTCCTCCAGGTAGCAGGCCATGAAGAAATTGCTGAAAAGTTACAGAAAGGTCACAAATACAACAAGCTCTCAAGAAGGCTGACCTGTAACGAAGGTTCTTCATGAGGCAAAATGAAAAAGACACCAAATTAATGTGTGTAAGTACTGAGCTTCAAAATATTTGTGGCACCTAATACATGTCAACTAGAACACAGGTGATCTCTGCTGGTGGTCTCAGTTCAACGTCACTTAATAAGGTAATAAGTGCTTAGTCTATTATTATCTACATAAACAATATTATCACCCCCCCCCTCTCCATCATGTGGGCCTACCACCCGCAGGAAGAACCGTTGGGGTCGGGTACATTGCCAGACGGGTGGCAGTGAAGGTCGGGGACCTCGACGGACCAGACCTGGGCGGCAAAGGCTGGCAGCTCTCTTTTCGTCACAACGGTGCGGTAAAGCGAGTGCAATACCGCGCCCGCTGCTCCGATTCTCCGGCCCATCTCCCGCTCCATTTTCCCCTCACTCGTGTACAAGACCCCTAGGTACTTGAACTCCTTCACTTGGGGTAAGGACTCATTCCCTACCCGGAGTAGACAATCCACCGGTTTCCTGCTGAGAACCATGGCCTCAGATTTTGAGGTGCTGATCCTCATTCCAACCGCTTCACACTCGGCTGCGAACCGATCCAGTGAGTGCTGAAGGTCACAGGCTGATGATGCCATCAGGACCACATCGTCTGCAAAGAGCAGCGATGAGATCCCAAGCCCACCAAACTGCAACCCCTCCTCCCCCCGACTACGCCTCGATATCCTGTCCATGAATACCACAAACAGGATTGGTGACAAAGCGCAGCCCTGGCGGAGGCCAACACCCACCGGGAACGAGTCCGACTTACTGCCGAGAACCCGGACACAACTCTTGCTTTGGGCGTACAGGGATTGGATGGCCCTCAAAAGCGCCCCCCTCACCCCATACTCCCGCAGCACCTCCCACAGTATCTCCCGGGGGACCCGGTCATACGCTTTCTCCAGGTCCACAAAACACATGTAAACCGGATGGGCATACTCCCAGGCCCCCTCCAGGATCCTTGTGAGAGTGAAGAGCTGGTCCGTTGTTCCACGGCCAGAACGGAATCCGCATTGTTCCTCTTCAATCTGAGGTTCGACTATCGGCCGAACCCTCCTTTCCAGCACCTTGGAGTAGACTTTACCTGGGAGGCTGAGCAGTGTGATACCCCTGTAATTGGCACACACTCTCTGGTTCCCCTTTTTATACAGGGGAACCACCACCCCGGTCTGCCACTCCTTAGGCACTGTTCCCGACTTCCACGCAATGTTGAAGAGACGTGTCAGCCACGACAGCCCCTCCACACCCAAAGCCTTCAACATTTCTGGACGGATCTCATCAATCCCCGGGGCCTTGCCACTGTGGAGTTGTTTGACTACCTCAGTGACTTCCACCAGGGAAATTGCTGATGATCCCCCATAATCTTCCAGCCCTGCCTCTATCAAAGAGGGCGTATTAGTCGGATTGAGGAGTTCCTCAAAATGCTCCTTCCACCGCCCGAGTACCTCCTCAGTTGAGGTCAACAGTGTTCCATCCCTGCTGTAAACAGCTTGGATGGTTCCCCGCTTCCCCCTCCTGAGGTGCCGGACAGTACGCCAGAAGCACTTTGGTGCCGACCGAAAGTCCTTCTCCATGGCTTCTCCGAACTCCTCCCACACCCGCTGCTTTGCCTCTGTCACGGCCGAGGCCGCTGCCCTTCGGGCCTGTCGGTATCTTGCAACCGCCTCTGGAGTCCCCCGTGATAACATATCTCGGAAGGACTCCTTCTTCAGTCGGACGGCTTCCCTGACCACCGCGGTCCACCACGGTGTTCGAGGGTTACCGCCCCTTGAGGCACCTAAGACCTTGAGGCCGCAGGCTCCCGCCGCAGCTTCAGCAATGGAAGCTTGGAACATTGACCACTCAGGCTCAATGCCCCCAACCTCCACAGGGATGCCAGAGAAACTCCGCCGGAGGTGTGAGTTAAAGGTCTCTTGGGTATGGGCCTCCTCCAGACGTTCCCAGTTCACCCGCACTACCCGTTTGGGCTTACCAGGTCTGTCCAGACTCTTCCCCCACCCCCTGACCCAACTCACCACCAGATGGTGATCCGCCCCTCTCTTTACCCGAGTGTCCAAAACATGCGGCCTCAGATCAGATGATACGATTACAAAATCGATCATCGATCTTCGGCCTAAGGTGCTCTGGTACCATGTACACTTATGAGCATCCTTATGTTCGAACATGGTGTTTGTTATGGACAGCCCATGTCTAGCACAGAAGTCCAATAACAAACAACCACTCGGGTTGAGATCAGGGAGGCCGTTCCTCCCAATCACGCCTCTCCAGGTGTCTCCATCGTTGCCCACGTGCGCGTTGAAGTCTCCCAGTAGAACTATGGAGTCCCCTACTGGAGCCCCCAACAGGACTCCATTCAGGGTCTCCAAGAAGGCCGAATACTCTGAACTGCTGTTCGGTGCATATGCACAGACAACAGTCAGAGTTTTCCCCCCCATAACCCGTAGGCGTAGGGAGGCGACCCTCTCGTCTACCGGGGTGAACTCCAACGTAACGGCACTCAGCCGGGGATTTGTGAGTATCCCCACACCCGCCCGGCGCCTCACACCCTGAGCAACTCCAGAGAAGAATAAGGTCCAACCCCTATCCAGGAGTACGGTTCCAGAACCGAGACTGTGCGTAGAGGAGAGCCCAACCAGATCTAACTGGTAGCGCTCCGCCTCCAGCACAAGCTCCGGCTCTTTCCCCCACAGAGAGGTGACGTTCCACGTCCCCAGAGCCAGCCTTTGCCGCCCAGGTCTGGTCCGTCGAGGTCCCCGACCTTCACTGCCACCCGTCTGGCAATGTACCCGACCCCAACGGTTCTTCCTGCGGGTGGTAGGCCCACATGATGGAGAGGGGGGGGGGTGCCACGTTGCTTCTTCGGGCTATGCCCGGCCGGGCTCCGTGGCAAACCCGGCCACCAGGCGCTCGTTGACGGGCCCCCCTTCCAGGCCTGGCTCCAGACGGGGGCCCCGGGCTTCCTCCGGGCAGGGTCACACCTCCTCTTTTTTGATGTTGCATTGGGGTTCTTGAACCATTCTTTGTCTGGCCCCTCGCCTGAGACCAATTTGCCATGGGAGACCCTACCAGGAGCACTAGGCTCCCGACAACACAGCCCTCAGGTTCATAGGAGCACCCAAACCCCTCCACCACGGTGATGGTTCTCGGAGGGGTAGCGGATAGATAGCCAATATTGTTGCTCCAGCACAGACTTATAATATCTATTTCTACGCAGATGACAGTGTTTTATGCATATGGATCTTTTCCAACTCAAGCAATGTCTACAGTCTGCCTTTACTGTACTTCAGACAGTACTAATTTTAAACTATGATAAAATGTGTTTTACTTTGAAAAACCCATAATTACCAGCCACAACAGCAATACTGGTATTGTTGTTACAATTGTGTGTGTGTGTGCGTGTGTGTGTGTGTGTGTGTGTGTGTGTGTGTGTGTGTCATCATGGCAAAATGTGATCCTGGAGACACCTACAGTACAGTAGCGTGGCATAATTAGCGCGTGAATTATGGCCAAAAATGTGTTTTGTGAAGTCACAGTGACCTTGACGTTGGACCTTTGTCCACCAAATTCTAATCAGTTCATCCTCGAGTCCAAGTGGAAGTTTATGCCAATTTGAAGAAATTCCCTCAGGGCGTTCATGAGATATTGCGTTGACGAGAATGGGACAGACAGACGGATGGACAACCCGAAGAACAGACTGCCTCAGGCCTCGGCTGTCGCCAGCACAGAGGCATAAGAATGGGGTTCTTTCTTATATCAGATTAAAGCATGTTTTTCTCTTATGGACAGGACAACAGTTACGTAATCTGCATCAATCATGTCATCATTCAACTACGGAGATATCTTGTACTCTCATGCTGCTCATTCTCAAATTGAACCACTGCTCATCAGAGCAGATCCAACTGCAAACTCCTGATATTCCACCAGTAAATACTGCACTTGGGAAGACTGCCTTCCAGTACTGTGCACCACATAAACGGAAATAATTAAATCAATTAATAAAACTTGCACGCTGCATTGAATTCATTTAAAACATTTTAGAGGTGTGGCCGATTGTTTCTGATGCCGTTTGTAAATGCCTGCATGTGACAGGCTGTGTTTTGCTGTATAGCTTATCTCTATTCTATTTCTCCTGCTGTTCTCAGGTCTCTCTTGTGAAAGAGATTAGTAAAGTACTCTATCAATCTAACCAAACTAATGTACTACAACTAATGTAAGTGATGCTATACTTGTTATACCTGAACTATATCCACTGCTTATAGTTCCAAATTTGAATCCATTACAAGGCAGTGCAATATAAATATAGCATTGTCCACCCCAACCCCCAAGCCACACTGATGTCTAGTAAGTCATTAAGCTTTTCTATTGGGTCATGAGACATAATGCCAAAGCAACCAATAAGAAGATCTCAGTGCATCATGATGATATGATAATCTGTGACAATAGGCAAACAAGTGCAAAGCATTAACCTTGGCATGACCTAATTTCAGGAGGTCAATACACAGTGTGACCCCATTGGATCCTAATGCACCACAAATGGCACTAATTATTTATTCATGTTTGTTAGTTTACCTTGTAGTTTAGGATCAAGATGATTATATTCCAGATTCATGTGATAACTATCTGTTAGAGTTGCTAAATTCATGAATTTTGGAATTCCAACAATTCTAGTGTAGATTTATAAATCAATGGATAAATATTTCAAATGAGATTCTTAGTGATGTGACACTGGGCTGCTCAGGAATGGAAGCTCAAAGTTTCATCCTGGAAGAGTCCTGGAACCAGGTAAGTACTGCATGCATTTTTATTTATACAATTAAAAAGTATTTTGTTTCTCCCAAAATGTATTCTGGTTACAATATAAAAGTTTTTACAGCAGCATTCATTATAAAAAAAAATATTTCATGTAAACTAAATTATTTAGGTGCAGTTACTTTTGAATGTAAGGAAATTTAAATACTGCCCTATATGACATTTTTTTACAAACATGTGCGAATAAAAATAACAAATTTATTACAAAAAAAAAAGATAGCACAACAATCTCAATTTGATCAGTGGAGTATCTGAAATGGATCAGAAATTACATATTCCTCTAGGGATGAAACCATCCACAGTAACTTGAAAGACATTTGAACACTACCTGAGTATATGGTCAATGTCAGACTGGGAACAAGGGTTTTGGCCCTTCAGCATGTTGTTCAGAGGTTCATTGATCCACTGGGCAGCTGTCATCACATAGTCAGCCCTCTCCTGACTCTTTGCTTTCCAATCCAGTAATGCCTCCTTGGGCCCAAAGTGGCTGGAGACAGCAGCTGAGGACATGCTCTGAAGACCAAGGCAAGGAAAATGTTGTTCAAAAGGATAACAAAAAGATTTTTGAGTTTTTATGAATGACATGGTTGTTAATTCTCAACATCCTCCCAACATCCACACAAATACTGCACACACACACTTGTGCTCCAGAAACAAATCCTAACAATATACTTTTAAAGTTGGTCCATGTTTGTGCTGTAGCATATTAGAATTAGCATTTTTTCACATACTCAAATAAATAAAAATAAAACTGGAGCTTAGACTTTGATAAGACGAATAACTTCTCCTGCTGCACTGACACAGTCCTCTCCACCAGACCTGACAACACGTTGATAGGAGGGGGTGGACATGAGTTAATATCTCCGCCTCATCACTTCTCATCCGCAACATCCTTTTCTCTCCACCCCCTTCTTCTCACAGACCACTTGCACTGCTTTTTCCTGTCTTTACACATTAATATTAATGAAAATGGACCCGTCCATGATCCTAGAGCACAGTTGTGTCCAGTTTACTTGATAAAAACAACATTTTGAACTTGCTGAAGGATATCAGGCAAATTTTGTAGACCTTACCTATAAACACATTATTTTAGAATAGCTTTGTCCTAAATCGTTTTTAATTTTGGGCTTTTATTTTGTTATAAATCGTATTTATATTTTATTACACTATCCACTACAAATGCTATATAGAGAGGGCCTTAGGACAGAGGGTGTCGTTGCTCTACAAAATTGGAAAGCCCCTTGAGGCAAATTTGCAATTTGTGATATTGGGCTATGTAAGTAAAGTTGACTTGACCTGACTAGGTTATTATAATTATCATTATCTATATTTGGCACTAAGGAACTGGCCTCCTCCCCCTGTCAATAGTGTTAAGGCACTAAGTAATACTGTTGAGTAAAAGCATTGATGCATGCCTATTGGCTCGGCCCTAGTTGTGTGCCCTCAGTGCCCTGAGAGTGACCTCGGTTCATGGTGTCACATCTCATCTTTCTAGGTGTTGTGATAATATAAAAACCGAAATGGCAAGGGTCAAGGGTCATGGTCTGTTTTCTGATTGCTACCGTCTTTGCTCGCTTCTTGCCTCCAGATGCCTCTTCACATCAGAGCCTACTGCATGTTTGAAGAGCCCCTTTACTGTCATTTCAAACAATCAGCACATCACTAATGAATCACATCTCCTTTGTTAAACCTTTATTTGTTCAGTCTTTACACTTAACGCATACACTGAACTGAATATCCAGAATCTGCCACATGAGCCATCGTCAGCCACAGTCCAAACAGAAAGCTATAATTTCCCAGTTGATCTGATGAAATTATATTGGACTAGCGCTGATTTTTACAAGGAAAGGTTGTGTCTGTAGACAGAAAGGAAAAATATGACTCGTGAGTTTTACCTTTTCCTTGTTGCAGACGATGCAGAGGACCTCTGCCTCAATGGATAGTTGCCCTCTTGCATCATAAACCTCCCTTCCCCTCAGTCTGCTGATCATTGGTGGTGTACATAGGTTTGTAAAGTAATTTGCCTAAGGTGACAGATAATGGTTAAAGAAATTAGGTACAATTCTCATGAACTTATAATTTATGAGTTTCTGGTTTCAGAACTCTTAATTTAGATCCATCACATGGAGTTGTGTTTAAAACTGCTACACATACAAACATTTACCTTATAAATATAAGCATATTCAGTTATAGCAATACCTCTTACTATTATATTCAGGGACAACATTCAAAAAGTTGATTTTTTAACACACAATATTTTTTCATGTTCCATTATTAGCATTATTTTTCATGTTCAATATAGTGTCAACATTGAACCGAAACAACAAAATATATGTCTAAAACCTACATCTGAAACTAATTGCTGCTTGGGTGATCTAAGATGCATTTGAATCAAACATCCCGAAACATAGTTTGACAAAGTCAAAAATAAAGAGATAAAAAATATTGTACTTGGTGAGATGATTAAAAGGTCCATCCATCCATCTTCAACCGCTAAAGGTTATTGATGCAATTTCTAAAGATTTTACAGTCACAGAGCTTTTTGACTCAATTCTATTTTTGCTCAAGACCCGAATATCCAATTACAGAAAGTTTGGTATCATCGAATAGCAGCCTCTTCTAACCAATGTGCTCCAACAGGCCAATATGTGTGTACACCCGCTGATTCACTCATTTGCTTTTCCTGGTAGTGTAATTTTTCCCCCTAAAAGCATCCTCCTGCCTTCCCTACCTTGTCCGGTCCTTTCTGACGCATACATTGGTTTTAGTGCCAGCATCTTGTCAGCCATACCAATAGTGAAAGAAAGTAATGAAGCAGCTTGAAGGTCTCATTAGGAAGCATTGTCCAAGGAAACGCAAGAGACTGCTATCAGGAAGTATTCTTAATGTCAACACATATGTGCCTTCATTTGCACAGTTAAGAAGAGCCAACTTTTAGGTGTTTGTCATAACTTTACTGCATTAAACATTTTCACAGGAGACATCTCATAGCAGGAACAATAAAGGTGGAAGTTTAAAAAATAAAGACGTTAATGGAGCCTGTATTTCATTTAGGTTATCCAGTTCCACTTTATTAAACTGAGACATCATTGTCATTAATTACACCTGATATTGTTCAGTTGGGACTAGTCAGCATGTCTGTGTGGAAAAGGGCTATTGGAAGCGGGCTTTTATCTTTCAATTCTGCTCATTTATTTCTCCTCTACTTCCCTTCCTTCGTTTGCTCACTTCCTTGACGTTAAGTGCGACAGGTTCGGCGGAGAGCAGAAGAAAAGGAACACAGCCCCTTATAGGTGGAATTGCTAACCCAGCTAACTAAGCTAACCTAGCTAGTAAAATCAATTTAGTGCGGGTTGAGGTAGGCTGGAAAATATAGCATGTGACCATTATAGTAAATAGAGATAACAATACTATAAAGGAAAAAAGCCACTTTGCCAATTTGTTTTATTTTTTGGTTCATACGTTCGAATTTAAAAAATGAAGACATTGAAGCACTAGCGGCCACCGGTATAGTAGGTAAACACCATTAGCTATAACTGCGGTACGTAGACTAGTCTGAGCCTAGTTAGCAAAGTAGCCAGCAAACTAACCTAATTTAGCTACTGTCGGTACATTTTGCTAACGTTAGCATTAGCACAACTTAGGGTGCAGCTGTTCAGGCTGTGCAATTGAGCAGGAAAACAAAGTCCTACCAGGTAACCGTGAACGTCTTCGGGCTTGTGGAAGAAGAGCTCGTTCATAGCTCTCTCTATCTCCTGCGGGACTCTGTTAACCCGGTAAAACTCTGCAGCTGCATTTTTTATTTCGTACAGGTCCTGCTCCTCCTTAGAGAGACGGCTCATAAACACTTGGTAAGACATTGTCCAGGTGTCTCCACTGTCCCCGCACTCGTTATGTTGTATGTTGCCATGGAAACAACCCGTCCAAGCGACAGCAGGAAACCACAGTGACGTCGCGCGCTGCTTCCGTCCTTCATCGATGCCTGTGTATTTGCCATCTCATAAAAAACTGAATATCTAGAACGGATAAAGCCTCTATTCGTTTCATTTATTTATTGACCAGGACATGTAAGTTGTGCAATGTTCGCTGCCATGTCCTGTAAGTGACCCTCTGCTTTGTAAAACAATGCAAAGTGAAAATTAATTATGGAATTATAATTGGTTGCTGCCCCTTATAAACACTAAAACATGATTTATAACAAACTGTATGTTTGTGGGTGTGGTGATTGAAACAAGTGGCTGCCTGGAAAGGAGGGAAATAAAGAAATAGAGAAACACACACGCGCACACACATTCTAGTGCGAGACATGAATGAAAGTGTTGAGAGTGCTGCTCTCTGGTCAGCAGCGATGTAAAGTCAGTGCGATTTGAAAAGTAGCTTAAACATGTAAAAACGGTGGTATGGTCCTTTAACGCAGGAAATCATTTGTAATAAAAACAGGAATTCCCTTGAAAGTGTATAGTTGAAAAAAATATATATGCAGAAGTGTGTGCGTGTGTATATAAGATCCACGTATCTGCTTATAAATGTCTGCATCATACAATAACTCCTTGTCCTTGAAAAGACATAGGTCTATATGATAGCATAAGGTGTGGGAGTGGGGAATAGTTTGTTTTGTACCATGTCTTTTATTTCTTACTTTTTACTTTCTGGGCGATGCGAGTCGCAGTCTGTCCTCTTTTTGTTTGTCTGTTTTTGTTTTGTTCTCTGCTAGTTTAAATATAGGCTAGAATAAAAAATTGATAAAAAAAAAAAAACAGATATTTGAATACTGTCACATATTCATTGAGCTAATGAGTGACATGTAAGACTAAAACGGTGAATTGTGGTAACTCTTTGAGGTTTGGAGCATTATTATGATGATAAGAGGCCAATATTTGGCCTTTTATTCACTAGTCACTGTCCAAATGTGATGCACTGAAGTTTTCCTCTACAGACGTTATTGTGATATAAAGCACATGGGTTTATATATGTTATTAATTATTGCTCAATTGTCTATAGTATTCTGTAGTAACGTATTCCTTTATCCAAGAGACTACAGCCTCCTGGTATTTTCTGCTGACACTATATGTATGGTTGTCTCCTTCATGAGTGAAACACTGAAACTTATGGATTTCCCGGAACATCTTCGCTGTGCTGTGATGGTGCGTTCTATACAGAAGCACATTCACCATAAAAGCATCTATTTGCACTTTAATGAAATGGTCAAATTTAACACACTGTCCGTCAGCTGTAAAGAACTTTAGGAAAATATGAACACAAGTTTTGCCAATCAAAGTCTATTGATTGAACAAACCTCCACTCCACGCGCACGTACTCCTCGCGCTCCCGTCCTCGGAGGTTGCATTATTTGGAAGGCCTTAACCCCGGCGCGCGCGACACTATAACGGTTGTCGTCTTATTAGCGGGCTGTGAATTGGACTCAAACCTTCAATCTCCCCCGATACCCACAAGGTCATACCGGCCGGCTGAATTCCTCACTCTAAGTATTTATATTTATAGTATTTCTAACAAATAAAAAACATGTTCACAATGGCACGAGAACGCTGTGTTCTGAAAACCTTCACTTTGAAATTCAAGGCGTTGTTCTTTATTTTGAAAGGGAAGCACAAAGACAATAATACCAATGATAATAATAATGATAACAATTAATAATAATAATGTTGGCTCCAGCAGAAGATTTTCCAAGTCATAACAAATAATTGCGAGACAAGGCAACCAAAAACATTGACTTTTTCATTTACATTTTTGACATGTATAGTAATTTCCTCCGCCCGTTCCTGCCTGATTCTCCAACACTTAATGTGAAAATACACGAGCTGAACCCTTGAACTGTTTGTTCCCTTAATCACCCAAGGGAGGCCAATAGACACCCACAATGAACTCTTGACTTCCAAATGCTATTGGAGAGATAATGGACAATTCTCTCTCACACACACTTACACCTATTTAAGTCACAAACAGCATGTGGCAGCAGGAACGTGAGTATGGCTCACAACACCGGCCGTTTATTGTTTCAGGCAATAATGAAATTCAACTAGGACTTTTTAATTTATTTATTCATTTATTAGTTCACCATATTTTTATCCAAAGAAGTCAACTTACTTGTGTCTGCAGGAAACCTTTCTTCTAAAATGATCCACCTTTGATTTCCTAAAAATGACGATTGTTTTGCCTGAGACGAATCTTTCTGATGAAAAACTGGACTGACTTCTGTTTATATTTTGTTCTTTTTATGGATGGTGATTTGTGATACTTATTCACCACTTTATTTGGTCAAAGTGAAAACTGGCCAAGCACTTAGAGCTTGGTCTCTAGTTCCACGTGGATGTGTTTGTGACATGAGATTTACAGCAACATGAACGTGAAGGAGTGATCAAAGGCTCCTTCATGGAGACAGAATGAGGCATGTGGGTGAACTGTGCAGGTTGGAGCCGAAACATAAAACAGATTCTGTATTCGTTTCTCACTTCAAACTATTCTCAATTCACCTCACAATTTTACCTTTTTTAAAACCCAGTCTGGCGTATTCTGCGAGTCCACATTTATTTTTTACAGTGTCATTCTAATGTCCCAGTTCTTGAAATAGTCTAATAGCTAATTGTAATGACGTGAGGCCTAATATAGTCTAAAATGAGTTACTTAAAAAGGTTGTTTATTGAAACAAGTTTAATTGAATAAGAAGTGTTGTATTATATTATTATTATTATTATTATTATTATTATGATATATATTTGTCACAGGCTACATGGTAACTAATGTGAATTTCTGACCTATGCCGCACGTGCCTTGGCATTGGCGTGTCCATAATTATTATTATTATTATTATTCATTAATTCTGATGAAACCCAATATTCCATAATACAGCGGATCTCAATGTGATTTAAAACTAAATTGAAATCGAAAATGTATAGTTTACAAAAAAGTATTAGTTGGAAAAATCAAATTGAAATGGTCGCATAAAGCAAAGCATCGCCATAACAGGACGTGTTGTATGTTCAGTATTATAATAGAGTCGAATCATTGAATCGCTGCTTCACGTGTCACGGTCTGTGCTCGTGACCCCCGGGGTCGACCAGAGGGTCACGGAGCCGCCAGACAGGAAGTCATGCCGGCGGAGGGACAAGTCGCACACGGCTCAAGTCCGCCGGCCAGTGCCGCGGTGACACCTCTTTCTGCCTCTCAGGAAAAGCAGCATCCTGGAGAGGCAGTGTCCTGCCCGGGAAGAGGTTCCCATCCCTGTTGGATGTCACCACATTATTCTTTTTCAACAAAACCTGCCCTTCCTCAGCGGGAATCACTCAGTCCGCGGCCATTTACCTCCAAAATGGTCAAATCTGGTTATATAAACAGTATCATACAGTTCTGCTGACAGCAGCACACTTGAGGATGGACGCGAAATTATTGAGGCAACTCAGACAATACCGCAAAACGAACTCAGTCTTTGGTCTCAAAACTCAATTACAACATTTTTAAATGTAGTTCTAGTGTGATCACATCTAATAAATAACCTTGAGAAGCAAGCTGAATTTTGCTTGATAAAATAAAGATTCAGGCGTGTCTGGACAAATAGGCAAAAAATACAAAAGACATTGATGACATCAATGATGACAGAAAGTGTTTGTTTTTTCACTTGAGTACATGTATTCAGGCTTTATTGTAGTTGTTGGCAATGACAATCTTAAGTCCCAGGATCCTCCAACAATGCAACATAAAAAAGAAATAAGGAAATACATTTAGCAATAAAATAGAAAAACTGAATATAAAATTAAATAGGCTACTGTACAGTGGAATAATTTACAAAATTATAAATGAATAATTTACTAAAAACACCTATGCTTTCATATGTAATATTGTGTTTACATCTGCATTACCATCACTGTAGGTTAGACCAGGTCACTGTGAAAGTTACTGCCGCCACCGTCTGGATGCAGAGGATAAAAAAAAACATCCCTTTGTTATCAGGATCTTCTGTCTCTTTGCTAAATCCAGAGCAAGTTCACTTCTTCAGAAACTCAGAAACCCTTTTCACACAGAAAATACAACAATAATAACAACTATATTCCCATAAATCCTAGATATTGCAGACCTTACCTACCAGAGCAGCGTTAGCAGGCCTGGAGCAACAGTTTGAGCCGAAGCCTCAAGCAACATATTAAAAGAAGGTAAAACCCATTCACGCCTGTCAAAAAGGGACACATATTTTAAGACGCTGAATCCTCAAAAGGTGCAGCTTCAGCCAATGAAGCTGAGTCCCAGCCTCCTCCTGGACACTCTCCTCTCACATCTGAGGCTATAATAGGGCCATCATTCCATTCTTTGTGCTGTTTTTTTTCCTCCAGAGGATGGTAGGCCTCAACAGCAGGGTGCCCACAGGCTTTTAAAAAAAATACTGCAGCAGCTGCCAAGAAAATGATTCATGTGTGATAGCCAGTTTGGTCTAAGTGACACAAATGGCATATGAAATTGGGCTGTATGAAAAGTGTTGATAGCTAATTTGTCACAGGAAGAAGAACTCTGAATGCCTTTTTTAAAGCGCTGGTGCCCATTGTGGAGGTCCAAGAGGAGTCTTTGAGGGAGTTCTGGAGGTCCTCAAAGGGGTTTCGTTGGGTCCCCAGACAAAATAAGGAGTAGATTACAAGAGACGGCCATGTTTTTTTCCCAAGGAGTATGAACAGAGAAGGGAAGTTTTGCCCAGAGACTTTCTGGAAAGACACCTGAGACAAAGTTTGGTGGGTTTTAAATATAAAAACGGCAGAAATAATGTCAAATACCCACATACTGACTGCTGTGTCCAATGTTGTGTAAAGGAATACGTTACAGAAAAATTCTGACACACAACATTTTTATGAACATGGCTCATTGGCTTAATATTTATCTATATAAGGACTACACATGGGCTGGTGTTTAAAGGAACAGGCTGCGGTTCTATCCACCTCCTCCTCTGCTGGTCACCTGTTGCTATTTGTCCAACTCATCCCAATGCAGTGAATGTAATGGTGTCTGTTTATGTCAACATGCACAGCTCATTCAGATGAAGTCCCATTTTAATTGTCAGAGCGGTGACGTTAAACAGCTTGCGTGGGGTCTCCACAGGTCACATGAATAAAAGTAGCCTCCGGCCTAATTAGAGCATCCTTTTTCCTTCAGTCTAAAAAGCAGGGGGCGCATCCAGCTGTCTGCATGGTCGCCACCTCTAATTGCATCTAATTAAAATCCCCTAGTCATGTTTTCAAACTTGACCAGGTGTGGTTTGAATAGGAGCATTGGTTGGCTTTAAATGTCTGGAAAAGACTTGCTTGTGATGGTGCTACAGAGAGCTGAGAAACGTCTGCGTGTTACTGCTGACCTGTGTGTGTGTGTGTGTGTGGTCTGGTTTGTGGTTCTGGAGGCACAGTATTATAAACACTGATTCATCATAACATTACCCAACTCGTTCTTGTGAATACAAGTAGAGTAAAACAAGAGTAAGTTGTATCTACTTACCGTTGTGTGTACTTTGATCTCACGTCCCATTTCTGTGACAACCACAAACATTCCAAAATGGCAACTCTTCTTGAGCTAAGAAAATCAGCCCTGTTGTTAGCTTTGTGGCAATGTATTTTTCTGATAATCCAATCGGTTTTAAAATGCTTATTTATCTATCTAAACAAGGAAGTGAACCATTCGTACCACCCAATTGAATTAGTTTTGTATCTCTCAGAAGTCCATGTCCTATGCATGTGTGAACTTGGGTCAGTTTCTTTGTATACTTTTAGCAGATAAACGCACCTTTGTTTCATTTTTATGTGCATGAGCTGCAACGGGACACTGCTGAGTGAGATGAGTCATACAGATGGATATCAAGCCTAGAATGATGAGTAAATTATATTTGTTGATCATTGTTTTTGCGTCTACCCGTAGAGAAAGGCTGGTGCTGGTAAGTTAGTACAGTGTTAGGTTCAGAAGGAGCCGAGCACATAATCAGCACAGCTCAGTTAGCTCAGCACTCTTTTGAGTCATGGAGAGCTCTTTGTTTTAGCTCAAGAAGAGGCCGACTTGTCGGTGAACCCTTTCCCAGCATGCTTAGGAGGATGACTTCATGAAGAATTAGTTCTGACCGTAGGAGTGTGGTTTACAAAAACACAAATCTTCTTATTTTAGACGTGCCAAGTGCACTAGTGTACAGAATACAGCCGACTGAGTAAGACTTTCTCATTGCAACCTTCTCTTTGCATACAGTGCCACATTTTAATTCATATTCTTGAGCAAACTGTAAATGTCTGTTTGTTTTAAATGCAATATTCCACATAGTCTGTTATGACCTAATTTGGAAATATTGTAACATTGCTTTAATAAAAGACATGCCATTGTTTATGGGCGAAACTGAAAAAGCGGCTTAATATTGAGTACATTTTTTTTTTTGCATTTGTATTTTATTGCAACCAATTTTGCTCAATAAATTTAATTGGGACATTTATTATGCAGCAGAAAATAATACTACTAACACATAGCTTATAAGTTTATAAATTCTAAATTCTTATTAGTTATATTCAATTTCACAGGACAAATTTCAGGCTATATACATATAGTGACTGAATTGTAATTTTTTTATTCTATTATTATGTTTTTTGAGTATTTTGCCTGCATTTTTATTTCCTCCTAAAACCCTTATTGTATGCACCTAACACCAAGACAAATTCCTTGTAAGTGAATAACCTACTTGGCAATTAACTCTTACTCTGATTCTCATTCTTTAAAGAAGCTAAACACCTCATGATTCTAAACCTACCAGTATATCAACAATGCAAATATGCAGATTGCAGTTCTGTGTATATTACTATTTTTTACTATTTTAGTTTGATAAATAACTTAAATAGATAGGCAGCTCATGCAGCCTTTCGGGATCTCTTTGTCCAAGCCGTAATCTAATATTTCCTTGATGGACGCCTGCAGGTCTACCATCTGCTTCCAGTTTCTACACTTGTACTACCCTCTAGTGACGCATGCTGAATACTGCAGATTCCTTTCCATCACATAACATACATTATACTGAGCATACTGGGCATACAAGTGTAGTGTGACAAAGAAGATTTGAGTTGTCATTATTGGGTTTAAATTTAGCATAAACAATATAGCATTCCTCTACCAGCAAGCTATTACAGGAGTACATACCTTTACCTGTGCTGAGGCCTGTTTCATTTATCTCCACTGATGCTGTGGCAAATGATAAGGCAGACTGCGAGCCCCATAAAGCAAACCATTACAAACTGAAATGTAAATGTCCTTAAATATATATGTCACAAATTTAGCATTGCACTTTCGCAAAGTTGGGGGAGTTGCAAAAGACAGATAAAAAAAATAATGATGAGGGAGTTCCTGACTTTGAGTCCCATACAGCCTATGATCCCTTGTAGCCTACGGGTCAAGCTATAAAACACTGGATCCTGATATTTCCATAACTAGAATGTTAACATTCTATCCTCTCTGCCTTGTAAACACCAGTGTCTATTAAACTCCAAACAGGCACACTGGCTCTCTGTTATACATGTGTGAATGACATCACTACATCTGCCTTAGAGCCCCAGCATATATAAATGACACTGTTTTCACAAACTGCCCACGACTACTAAATGATCTTTATGTGTAAAAATTGGTGGAGAGGTTTGTTAAATCATACACATTCATGACAAGCTTGGTAGGTGTTAAAAATAAGCCAACAAAGTCAAGAGCATTGACTTCTGCATCAGCGTGGAAATGACATACTCTACCCTAAACAGCGGTTGATACTTATTTTACTAATAGCTAAATACAGAAAATATCAAAAAACCTGTTTGTGAATCTGTGTGCAGATTTTCCCAAAAGAATGAATTTTAGATAATGCATTTGTATGATACATTTATCCTCTGAATGTGGTAGATGGAACACAATCAAATAAATATTGAGTATGCCACACAAACACCAGCCTAGAAGTCAAATGAAAACATTAAGATGAGTTAAACTTGTAGATAGATTTCCTCTCAGAACTCTCTTGTTCATTGCTCTCCAAGCTAAATTAGAAAAATAAATGAAAGACACATTCTCATATTGAAACTTCTGAATCACAAAAACTACACTTCGTACTACAAAAAAATAAATAGGAAAATTTAACAATTTAACAGGTATAAAAATGTAATTATAACTCAAGAATTCCTAACAAAGCTCTGGCTGAAATGTAATCATTAAAGGTCGCCCAAAGCACAAAAACAAACTTTATTATGCCACCAGGTTGCAGCCTCTATATCGTATATATATATATATATATATATACATATATATGTATATAAACACACCAATAGGGCCTATATACTGTATATAAGCAGTGTGTTTCTATATGTACTCAGGCAGGAGTGGGGAAGGCTTCATACTGAAACACCACTAGATGGGGTAAAATGCTGCTCGTTATGGTGCATCCTCAACGGTAAAATCACATTTATGGTCCTCCACATTGCAAACACTCTTCTTTTCTTCAGCTGTAACTGAGTCGTAAACTGTTTTATTTTTCATGCAATGATTTACTGTCATTGGAGATTTTTAGGTGTTTTAAGGTGGCAACTTAAAAGAAAAGGCTGGATAAGATGCTTCAGAACTCCATATTTTGGAGCAGCATGCAAGAGAGCACTCTTCACCAGCATCATCAAAATCCCAAAGAAAAAAGGGAAATTTTTTGGAGGAATTGTGTTCATGCCTCCAGTAGTGTTCCACACAGTTCAACAATCTGTTACAAGGAGCACTGAAGCTGTTCTGGACGCTCTAATTTGTCAGCCATCTGTATATTTTGTATGCATTATCTTAATGTCCAAAGTACATAACTATAACTGTCAAATAAATGTAGTTAAAAGTGTCGTATTTACCTTTGATATATAGTGAAGTAGAAATAAAAAGTAGCATTAAAATGAAAATACTCAACAAATTCCTGGAAAGTACAGTACATTCCTAAATGTTACATTCCATGACTGTGTACATAATTCTGTCTTGTTTCAATACTCTAACATGGCCAGATAGCTGCTGCCCCCCCCCTTCATCACACTCACTGTTTTTTTTAACCTCTAGGTTTAATAAACTATAATTTGTTAAGAAACATGCAAAATAGAAATTTGATGGAATTGGAAAATGGAATTTGACAAAGGGCCTCAAGAACATAGAAGCTAGACCCATCATAAGACATTTGATATTCAGCTTTTGTAGCACATGTTTCTGAAAACATTTCAGTTAAATTACTGTAGCACAAACTGGCACTATGGGCAACATAGTTGGGTAAATTGCAAATATTTCAGATATTTCTAAGTAAGTGACATAATTAGATTTAAAATATTATCTGATTTGTTTTGTTTTGATCTTAGATTGGATTATGCTGATCATGCAACACAGTTTGACTCAATTCAAGTAAATGTTACTTGTTTTAATCAGCACTTCATTATTTGGGGTGCCATGCTAACATGCTCACAATGATAATACTGACGTTTAGCAGGTTATGTAAACCATGTTCAAATCATAGTTTAAGTGTTAGCATGCTAACACTGAATCGTATCAAATGTCACATCAAGGGTCGATGACATAATTCTGTCTGGACAAAATTGGTGGACCCTACGATCACCATTGGCAATGAAGGTCTTCAACAGCTACAGTATATCAAAAGAAAAATAACACTAACCTTATTTTAAGTCATTTAATCCACTGATATTGAGGATTACGGTACTTGCCCTGTAATTGAATTAACTACAGTACATGAAAAAAAATCCTTAAATAAGTACTTTTGATCATATTTTAAGACATCTGGTAGCTGGATAGCTTTAAAGTTGAAATCACTGACTGCATTGGCAGCCACATTTAGTTGGTTTCAAACACAAGAATGCTCATTCCTTAAATGTTCTCACTTTAATTTAATAGGACATATTGGATATACCCCTCCGAGAACCATCACCTTACCGTGGTGGAGGGGTTTGGGTGCTCCTATGAACCTGAGGGCTGTGTTGTCGGGAGCCTAGTGCTCCTGGTAGGGTCTCCCATGGCAAATTGGTCTCAGGCGAGGGGCCAGACAAAGAATGGTTCAAGAACCCCAATGGCACATCAAAAAAGAGGAGGTGTGACCCTGCCCGGAGGAAGCCCGGGGCCCCCGTCTGGAGCCAGGCCTGGAAGGGGGGCCCGTCAACGAGCGCCTGGTGGCCGGGTTTGCCACGGAGCCCGGCCGGGCATAGCCCGAAGAAGCAACGTGGCACCCCCCCCCTCTCCATCATGTGGGCCTACCACCCGCAGGAAGAAGGTCGGGTACATTGCCAGACGGGTGGCAGTGAAGGTCGGGGACCTCGACGGACCAGACCTGGGCGGCAAAGGCTGGCTCTGGGGACGTGGAACGTCACCTCTCTGTGGGGGAAAGAGCCGGAGCTTGTGCTGGAGGCGGAGCGCTACCAGTTAGATCTGGTTGGGCTCTCCTCTACGCACAGTCTCGGTTCTGGAACCGTACTCCTGGATAGGGGTTGGACCTTATTCTTCTCTGGAGTTGCTCAGGGTGTGAGGCGTTGGGCGTGTGTGGGGATACTCACAAATCCCCGGCTGAGTGCCGTTACGTTGGAGTTCACCCCGGTAGACGAGAGGGTCGCCTCCCTACGCCTACGGGTTATGGGGGGGGAAAACTCTGACTGTTGTCTGTGCATATGCACCGAACAGCAGTTCAGAGTATTCGGCCTTCTTGGAGACCCTGAATGGAGTCCTGTTGGGGGCTCCAGTAGGGGACTCCATAGTTCTACTGGGAGACTTCAACGCGCACGTGGGCAACGATGGAAACACCTGGAGAGGCGTGATTGGGAGGAACGGCCTCCCTGATCTCAACCCGAGTGGTTGTTTGTTATTGGACTTCTGTGCTAGACATGGGCTGTCCATAACAAACACCATGTTCGAACATAAGGATGCTCATAAGTGTACATGGTACCAGAGCACCTTAGGCCGAAGATCGATGATCGATTTTGTAATCGTATCATCTGATCTGAGGCCGCATGTTTTGGACACTCGGGTAAAGAGAGGGGCGGAGCTGTCAACTGATCACCATCTGGTGGTGAGTTGGGTCAGGGGGTGGGGGAAGAGTCTGGTAAGCCCAAACGGGTAGTGCGGGTGAACTGGGAACGTCTGGAGGAGGCCCATACCCAAGAGACCTTTAACTCACACCTCCGGCGGAGTTTCTCTGGCATCCCTGTGGAGGTTGGGGGCATTGAGCCTGAGTGGTCAATGTTCAAAGCTTCCATTGCTGAAGCTGCGGCGGGAGCCTGCGGCCTCAAGGTCTTAGGTGCCTCAAGGGGCGGTAACCCTCGAACACCGTGGTGGACCGCGGTGGTCAGGGAAGCCGTCCGACTGAAGAAGGAGTCCTTCCGAGATATGTTATCACGGGGGACTCCAGAGGCGGTTGCAAGATACCGACAGGCCCGAAGGGCAGCGGCCTCGGCCGTGACAGAGGCAAAGCAGCGGGTGTGGGAGGAGTTCGGAGAAGCCATGGAGAAGGACTTTCGGTCGGCACCAAAGTGCTTCTGGCGTACTGTCCGGCACCTCAGGAGGGGGAAGCGGGGAACCATCCAAGCTGTTTACAGCAGGGATGGAACACTGTTGACCTCAACTGAGGAGGTACTCGGGCGGTGGAAGGAGCATTTTGAGGAACTCCTCAATCCGACTAATACGCCCTCTTTGATAGAGGCAGGGCTGGAAGATTATGGGGGATCATCAGCAATTTCCCTGGTGGAAGTCACTGAGGTAGTCAAACAACTCCACAGTGGCAAGGCCCCGGGGATTGATGAGATCCGTCCAGAAATGTTGAAGGCTTTGGGTGTGGAGGGGCTGTCGTGGCTGACACGTCTCTTCAACATTGCGTGGAAGTCGGGAACAGTGCCTAAGGAGTGGCAGACCGGGGTGGTGGTTCCCCTGTATAAAAAGGGGAACCAGAGAGTGTATGCCAATTACAGGGGTATCACACTGCTCAGCCTCCCGGGTAAAGTCTACTCCAAGGTGCTGGAAAGGAGGGTTCGGCCGATAGTCGAACCTCAGATTGAAGAGGAACAATGCGGATTCCGTTCTGGCCTTCGAACAACGGACCAGCTCTTCACTCTCACAAGGATCCTGGAGGGGGCCTGGGAGTATGCCCATCCGGTTTACATGTGTTTTGTGGACCTGGAGAAAGCGTATGACCGGGTCCCCCGGGAGATACTGTGGGAGGTGCTGCGGGAGTATGGGGTGAGGGGGGCGCTTTTGAGGGCCATCCAATCCCTGTACGCCCAAAGCAAGAGTTGTGTCCGGGTTCTCGGCAGTAAGTCGGACTCGTTCCCGGTGGGTGTTGGCCTCCGCCAGGGCTGCGCTTTGTCACCAATCCTGTTTGTGGTATTCATGGACAGGATATCGAGGCGTAGTCGGGGGGAGGAGGGGTTGCAGTTTGGTGGGCTTGGGATCTCATCGCTGCTCTTTGCAGACGATGTGGTCCTGATGGCATCATCAGCCTGTGACCTTCAGCACTCACTGGATCGGTTCGCAGCCGAGTGTGAAGCGGTTGGAATGAGGATCAGCACCTCAAAATCTGAGGCCATGGTTCTCAGCAGGAAACCGGTGGATTGTCTACTCCGGGTAGGGAATGAGTCCTTACCCCAAGTGAAGGAGTTCAAGTACCTAGGGGTCTTGTTCACGATTGAGAGGAAAATGGAGCGGGAGATAGGCCGGAGAATCGGAGCAGCGGGCGCGGTATTGCACTCGCTTTACCGCACCGTTGTGACGAAAAGAGAGCTGAGCCAGAAGGCAAAGCTCTCGATCTACCGGTCTATCTTCGTTCCTACTCTCACCTATGGTCATGAAGGTTGGGTCATGACCGAAAGGACGAGATCGCGGGTACAAGCGGCCGAAATGGGTTTTCTCAGAAGGGTGGCTGGCTTCTCCCTTAGAGATAGGGTGAGGAGTTCAGTCATCCGAGAGAAGCTCGGAGTAGAACCGCTGCTCCTTTGCGTAGAATGGAGCCAGTTGAGGTGGTTCGGGCATCTGGTAAGGATGCCCCCTGGGCGCCTCCCGAGGGAGGTGTTCCAGGCACAGCCAGCTGGGAGGAGACCACGGGGAAGACCCAGGACGAGGTGGAGAGATTATATCTCCACACTGGCCTGGGAACGCCTCGGGGTCCCCCAGTCAGAGTTGGTCAACGTGGCCCGGGAAAAGGAAGTTTGGGGCCCCTTGCTGGAGCTGTTGCCCCCGCGACCCGACCCCGGATAAGCGGTTGAAGATGGATGGATGGATGGATATTGGATATAAAAGTTTGTGACACCTCTACATCATCAACAAGACCAATAATTACCTGAACAATCTATTTTCTACAAACTACCATCTGGTAGGTTATTAATACAATGAAGGAAGTAGTTCTTACTAAGTTCAGGAGAAAGCTATGATAGGAGTCAAATTTTAATTTCTATTGGTATTTTGAAATGAATTGTGTACAAATTATAATACACCAAGTATTTTAGGTCTTTCTGTAAATTACTAAATCATCATTGTTGTGCATTTATTGTAAAGGAAAATTATTTAATGAATGCTAGAAGCTACATGTTGAAACTACCAACAGATTCCTTATTTACATTTACTGGAATGGACACATGAATACTTGTCTTGGTTCAGGCACAATCTCCCGTCCCACACTAAGAAGTCTAACACTACAAGTGGGAATGAGACAACCTGAAACTAAATTTAAACTTTTTATTATTTCATCTTTTTAAAAGCTGTTGAATTTTCACTGACACAATGACACACATATCAAACATGTCGGATATTAACAGACTTGTTCAATAACGGTTGCAATGCTCAGTAACAGTGTGGGGAAGACAGGTGGTGACAAGGCCCCATCAACATGTATTCTGATGATATGACATGAACCAGACTGAGGTCACGTCTCAATGACATGCAGTGAGCAGGCGAAATGATACAATTTTATGGTCATGAAATTGAACATTTTCTCAAAGCTGTTAATTTTTTCTCAAAGCTACAACACTATTCTGTATTATGACTTTTTTTTTTTTTTTTACTGTGTTTTTCCCCCAACAACGGCCCAAATATTTGTCTTTGAGTGACAACATTTATTTGAAATCATAATTGCATATCCCAACGTTTCCCAAAGATACTCAATTTGTCATGATGAAATTTGGAGAAATGTGTGTAAAATGATCAAATCTAGAATACTTCCATTTGTTGTAAAGACTTAATTTCAATCTATTTGATCTAAGATGTATCTTATCATGAGCTGTATTCACACAAAATAGATTGATTTGTAGTAGAAGACATCATACCAGCAGGATGGGTAAAGTAACACATTTATGTGACTGACTCATGCCACAAAGGAACTTATTGAATTAACTAGAAACTGTAAATTCAAGCAGTCAACAGACAGTACTGAACCAATAATCTAGTTCAGAGTATCTGGATATTCAAAGCAGGACTTGTAAAACTAGAGAAGACAATTTCTGAAGAAAGAGAGGTGTGAATGCTGGATGCTGGAAAGCTGAAACTACACTAAATTGCTGACTTAAAAGTGTAAGATGAAGTTGAACCAGTGGGAATAGTTGGAAAATGGGAATAGGTTTAATTAGTATGAATGTAATTGAAAAGTTGAGTAATACCAATAATGTATAAAATATGTGGAATATTATAAGGTTTGAATGGAGATCAGTAGATAAGAATTGAAAATACATAAAAAAGCTGAAGCAGTATTTAAAGTTGGAAAAGGGGGAAAGGGATGAAGGATGCAAAATGTGAAGTAACTAATGGAAGACGTTTGAATGTGAGCCTAAGCGTACTGAGAAGGGGTTGAGGTTTCCTTTAATTGTTTTTGTTGGAATAAGAATAAAGCATCAGCTGAGGCGTAAAAACGACAAGAGTTGAACTTGAACCACTTTTATTTTGAAAAACCCGGTCCATTCCTTGTTTCCTGTTAACATACAGTGACTGGTGGGGGCTTTTATTTTGAAAAACAAGCCTCATCCTGAGTTTCCCGTTAAGATACAGGTACTTTCTCTGGCAATGAGATGTGAATTGATGGAGAAGTAGAGGAGGGAAGGATTAGTATTAAGCAAGTGAAGCAAATGTGTGTGTGTGTGTGTGCTAATGAAGTTCAGCATAAGCTCAATCAGGAAGACTACCTTGACGCTTCATTCATTCTCCTTCACATGCTTCTAACAAGCTCATTATGGGCGTCCTCTCTTTTAGTTAACCATCTAGATTTTGCCACGATCTCCAACAGCCAATCATGGTGCAGCTGTCAAACTTTAAATCTGTTCTCCTCTCATTTCAGGCGATATCGTTGCCTCCAGTCATCACATCCAGCGCTCAGGTTGAGTCATTAAACTCCGTTTGGAAATGTGTTTTTTGTTAAGAATTGCTGTTAATTGTTTGATAGATCACCACAGGATGGATATAGGTAACTGCGACGTGAAACTGTGGGTGTGAGCAGCATTTTTGGCAAACTTCAGTCCATGAACAGGATCCACAGAAACATTAAATAATTATGCATCTGGCTGTTGTGAAAAAAACACAGTATTTTGATAAAGTACATTTTTCACTGTGTGTGAGATCCTAACTTACTTTGTAGGGAGGTGCTCTACCACTAGTGAGGAAAACCTGTCTATAATGTTGTGTCTGCTGATATATACTGTACATATTTACAGCACAATCCTAGCATTTCTTAATCTTTCTTAAGAATCTTAAGCACTGATGTCATAAAGGTGCAACTTTGGAATTGGTTATTAACTAAGTTTACATCTGTACATCAAAGCCCTGTTAGTGGTTGTCATATATGGAGGACAAAACTGTCCAAAATCAAAAATAATTGAACAAATAAATCAATGACTCGATAAATAAATTAATATGCCATTCAATGTACTAAAAAATAATTTAAAATAAATGTAGGCAATAATTCATTGAGAAAAGTGACATAAATTGATGTTTTAATTTGCTTTATCTTTGTATTTATTATATTTAAATATATAAATATGTATTATTAATAAATGTATTTATTAATAAAAAATGCATTTATTATTATTATTATTTTGATACTTTATTTATTTCTGCATTGTTTTCTCTTCGCATTTCTCTCCTATATAATTCCCCAAATGTATTTCTTTATTTATTTTTACATTTCCTTTTACATTTCTTTCTTCAGTTCTGCTTTATTATGCAAATGAGTCTGTCATTCAAAGTGTGTTATGGAATAAATAAAACATTTCGAAGTTTAAATGTAAATCTTAGGTTTGAGGGGGACCTCTACAGATGTGATACAGGGTTCCTTTACATTCATACATATTGTGAGCAAAATGATGTAATTGTATTGGTCTTTAATATAAACGCACAAGCCAATTATATAGCATTATTTTTAGATTAGTAGTTATAGATATTATCAGTTCATCTTCTTAAACCATGTTCCCATCCTCCCAACGTTAAGTTCTTCCTCCATGCTTTAAATGAAATTGTAGTTGATCGAGTTTTATTTTAGGTGTTATTTTCTTTACCCGTATAGTGCTCCTCCATTGCCCCCTTCTGGTCTGGAGGAATCCATGCAACTTGGCAGGACCAAGTTGACTCCTGAGGAGCGGCAGTGCCGCCTGAGGAAGGGAATGAGCATCCAATGTGGTCAGCTGGGTCTTTCCATTGCTTTCTGCCAGGTAAAAGATCGGGCTCAACACTAAAGAAGAGGCCGCTGGTGAGCCACACTACTGTCTCGTGAGTAATGTTTAAAGAAGGGGATGAGTGTAAGCCTTTAACACCCCCAGTGGGCACTACAAGTATCTCGTAATGCCTTTCGGTCTCACAAATGCCCCAGCTGTCTTTCAGGTTCTGGACAACTCTGTTCTTCACAATATGCTTAACGTTTTCGTGTTTGCAGCGGTTTTTGGGGTTCATTACTTACCTTTTATAGACGTTTCATCAGAAACTTTAGTAATGTGGCTGCCCCCCTGCATGCTTTAACCTCCTCTAATGCCAAGTTCCAGTGGACCCCTGAGGCTGACCGAGCCTTCCTTAGGCTCAAGAAGGTTTTTACCAAGGCCCCGGTGTTGGCCTTTTGCGGATATGCGGCAGCAGTTTGTGGCGGAGGTGGATGCTTCAGACGTGGGAGTTGATGCGGTCCTCTCCCAATGCTCCAGAGGGGTCAACAAGCTTCACCCGTGTGCTTTCCTCTCCCGGAAGCTTTCCCCTGCTGAGCGGAACTATGATGTGGGAAATCAGGAGCTACTAGCCGCCAAAGTAGCCTTGGAGGAGTGGCTTCACTGGTTGGAGGGAGTGGATCTTTCATTTGTTGTGTGGACTGATCACAAGAACCTGGAGTATCTGCGCACTACTAAAAGACTCAACCCTCGTCAACCCAGGTGGGCTCTATTTTCTAATCGATTACATTTTTCTTTGTCCATTTGTCCTGGTTCGAAGAACATTAAGGCGGACGCTCTCTCTCGCCTTTTTGACCCTGATTCGGAACTTGCTCCATCCTTTTACATTCTGCCTTCCTTGTGTGTGGCAGCGAGTGTCACCTGGGCCATTGAAGAATAAGACAGGCTAATGTTGGTAACCCTGTGCCGGATGGCTGCCCCCAGAACCGGTTGTTTGTGCCCTCTCCCCTGTGCTCTCACTGTGCTCATGCCTCCCACCTCTCCTGCCATCCGGTGGTCAAACAAACTATGTTTGTTATCAAGCAGTGCTTCTGGTTGTCCGCCATAGACGGAGAAGGAGGAGGAGAGTACAGTATGTTTGGTCTGACATCTCCCTGGATTTTGTTACGGTCTTGCCCTCTCTTAAGGTAACACAGCTATTCTCACTGTTGTCGGCAGATTCTCCAAGTTGGTGCACGTTGTCCCTCTGACCAAATTGCCTTCCGCCAAGGAAACGGCAGAGGTTGTTATGTCCAATGTGTTTCGTTTGCATGGCTTCCCTAGAGATCTGTTCGATCCCGGATCGTGGTCTTTAGTTCGTCTCCAAGTTCTGGAAGTAGTTTCTGTGTCAGTCCAATGGCCAGACCTAGCAGCTCAATCAGGATTTGGAAAATGTATCACCAGAATTATAACTTGCTTCTCAGGGCCTCCATACTCTTGACATTCAAAAATCAAGAGTGTCTGTTATCTTCACTCTGATACGATAAGCTTAACTTAAAAAAAACTCCCAAGAATCTAAGTAAAGTGTTGGCCACGCTCGTTGCCTCGTCTCTCAAAATCCTGGTTCCTGGAGCAAACATCTAATCTGGGTTGAATATGAGCACAGCACACTGCCTTGCTCATCCACTGGTCTTTCCCCATTTCAGTGCGCTTATTGCTATCAACCACACCTGTTTCCTTCCCTGGTGGGAGAGGTTAGGGTTCCCTCTGCCTTGGCTCTTATTCAGAAATGTCGTCTCACCTGGACTCGGGCTCGGCAAGTGTTGCTCAGGAGCTCTGCCAGGTACAAAAGGACAACAGACCACAGGCGGAATCTTGATCCCCCATATCAGGTCGGTCAGAGAGTGTGGCTGTCCACCCGGGACCGTCCCGTAAATTGGTTCCATGTTTTGTGGGTCTCTTTTCCTGTGGACAAAGATATTAACCGGTTGCTGTCAGACTAAGGCTTCCCAGGTCTATGAGGGTGCATTTGACTTTCCATGGGGCTCGGGATAAGCCTGGGACAGGGTTTGATGCAAATGTATGTTTCATGTTTGTTTAGTGTTATATATGTATTAAACACCATGGTGAGGAAAGGATGGAGGATGGGAAAGGATATGTGAATGTTACTATGTGTGTGTATTGCCTGATGGATTAGGGAAAATGTGTTTATGTCAGTACGGGCCTCTGAAAATGGCCAGGCCATAAATCTTGAAAGGCTAGGCCGTAAATTCTCTGGACAATCTAAGCAATGAAAATAGATAGATAAGAACCTTTGCTAAGAAAGTTAAGATGGACAGTGTGTCGGAATAGTGGATAATTACATTAAAAGTGGTGAAACAGTCAGTAAAAGTTTGTGACTTTGTCATAAGTGTTAAAAACAGATCAGTTCTATATAAATTGAAAAATCTGTGGCTTCTGCCTTCATCACAGTAGCATTTCAACCGTGTGCTTTTTTGCTTCCTGTGGGGAGGGTTTGAACAGCCGGGTGATTCTCACAAAATCGTAGTTTCAAGTATTTCAAATGTGAAAAATTTTAAAAGGACATAAATAAGGTAATTTTCTTTTGAAAGGTAAAAAAAATAGGGTTTTAGGAAATTGGGATTATTAATACATTTCCGAACACAATTCCTTGAAAAAGTGTCATTGCTGCAACTGTACAAAACAACCAAAACATTAAAAAAAACTAATAATTATCTAGTATCTAAGGTAGAAAGAATTTCAGCATGAAATATGACGAATGCAGTGAAATATGACGTGCTCTATCAGGATCAGTCTGATGACACAAATGGCTCATCTATAGAGAAACGTGGATTTATGTAAAAATTCCCCTTTAATTTGGGGTTTTGGTTGATTTTAAACAAACATAGTCTTGACTGTCAGAATATGAAACTCTTATCACCATATTCAGATGATAAATACATTGTTGAAGCTCGTAAAGGCATGATGACAAGCTGTAAGTGAACACATTCTGCTCCTGCTCAGCACAGCTCTCCCCTCTCCTACTTCTTCCTGAAATAAATAAATGAAAGACATACAGTAACAAGGCACAGTTCGGGGCAGTGGTTTTTCATCTGATTTCAAATAAAATCAAAGGGTTGGCTTTCAGAATGTGAAACTATTATTTCTGAATTCAGATAATAAATACAGTTTTGAAGCTTGTAAAAGCACAATCACAAGTGGCGGACAGAGCAACTTAACGGTCGAGGCGTTGCAATAGGCGGAGCGTGTGTGTGCATTTCCTCGTGATGCACACACACACTTATGCACACACACTCACCCAGAAATAAATTAGCCTAATGAATATGATAGATGGATTCCCGTGAAAGAGGGACAGCCTGATCAGCTGACAAGGTTGTTGGGTTTTTTTTAAAGAAAAAAAGCATTGTTATAAAAAAAACAAAGATTTCAGACTGGGCCATGAATCATAGCTAATCTAATGTCAGTCCTAAGGGGGGCAAGGGAGGACAGTGCCCCAATAGTATTAGAGTACTTTTGTAATGCTCACCATATCATCATCGAATAGATACCATTAACCTGAAGAGAAGTGTTCTGGATTTTAATTTCTACGCGTCTCTATTTCTAAATAAAAGAACACGACAGCATAAAGCCTGGAGTCCTTTTTAAAATAACTGAGGCTAATATTTTTGGTATATTTTCCACCCAACAATTATCTCCAGTGAGGGGAAAATGTTATTATAATTCAAGAAAAGTGTTTTGGTACCCCTAAAATCACATGTAGATACAGCCTGGGACTGCCTTTCACCCCGTGATTTCGGGAACAAATTGGCCCGTGGGTTCACTAGGCTAGCAGGGAAACCTATGTTGGTGCGTTCACGTGTGTTAGGGACATGTGAGTTGTGTGCTGTGTTCAGTGGGGACACGGAGGCAGTGGACGCCGTCGAGGGAGGGGTGGGGTTGGAAGAGGCTCATGCCGCAGCCCCCCCCCGACCTCGCCTCGTCATAAGTACTGATGGCTCCCCACTACACCCGAACGCTGCACTTACTCACTCACACTTTACTTTGATTAGGTACAGGTTGTATCGTGGGAGCCATGACACATAGACAGGAGAGGAAAACACCCATTTGTTGGTGCCGAGGAGCTGTTGGGAAATGATTTTTCAGGCGACTCATCATAATCCTATACCCTATCTAGGGTATGACAAAACACTACATCGGATCATGGCCCAATTTTATTGGCCGGGCATTCTTGTGGATGTGAAGCATGGTGCACGGGGATATCGATTTGTGTTGGTCCTTGAGGATTATGCAACACGATATCTCGAGGCACGCCGCAGACACTGTTTTATATTATCTTCCAAGTCGGTTACGCGAGCTGTACAAACTACTGGTCGTCCGCTCCATTTGGACTAGTGTCTTTCATCCGCAGACAGACGGGTGGAGCGGTTTAACAAGACGCTAAAGAACATGTTTCTTAAGTTTGTTCATGACGATAGACGTAATTGGGATAAATGGTTAGACCCTCTGTTGTTTGCAAGCCTGGAGATTGCCATTTTCAATTGGGGGGCTGGTATGAAGTTGAGCTCGGGCCTCAAATTAAATAGAACAGGCCCTGTATGTGAGCTGCAAACTGATTGTTCATATCACCTAAATCAAGACTATTTACGTTTCCTTTACATTCTCTATAGTTATCATAACTTGTTTTAGCCCGTTTACCCAATTACTTCTGCAATATGTGCATGAATATAATTTGGGCCATTAACAACGTAATCATCCAAAACTTTGTTTAATGTTTAGGTATCACAATTTTTTGGATGTCGGACAGTCTGCAAAAAGTAAATACGCTATACTTAACAAACATACATAAGAAAAGTAACTGAAATCAGTTATATACATTCTCCTTATCAAAACAAAATAACGTTTGCGCTCATTATCAACGTTTTACTGCCCGCGGCCCAATAACCGTCAGAGAAGCCTCGATTCTTTGATGGTTGAAGATTATCAGATTGTGCTGTAACACCTGTAAAAACTAATGCTAGTAATTCCTGCCCCTCATCTGCCATGTGTGTTTACACTAAAGTCAGGTTTGATCATGGGAGATTTTGCAAGATGCGGTTTTAAGAGTCTGGATTCTCTCTACACGCTCTTCACACACTATAGGAGCAGAACTCTTAAATGTATCATAACATGTTGTTTATGTGGGTCTCTCAAATATTCAGCATCTGAAAAATATTTTAGTGTGGGCCAGCCTTTATTTGTGAGGTCTTACCCAATAGAAGTCAGTAATCTACAGCTAGCCTGTCTTTGATTAGCTGACCCAAAGTTAACCTATACCTACTGCCACCATGTCAATGTGGGATCTACATAAGTTACTGATGAAAATAGACAAATAGATTTAAAAACTTTAAATAGATTAATACTAGAAACTCGATCAATCAAATCTGATAAAAAAAAATTGCCCCAAAAATATCCCACTAGGAAAATCCAAATGGGACTAAAATCCCTGGTTGATCAATGGATGACTTGGCCCAATGGGTTCCAGCTGAATCCTTATTTTACATTTGTCTTTAGAAAAAATGTAAATGACTTTTGATTGACAGTGTTTCATGACCATGTCCTGCATATGGCTTTATATGTTAGGCTAAACAAATGAAAGTGTATGAACTAAACCATGTATAGAGTCATGGCTTTAAAACAGACCCTTTGGCCAAATTTCACCAAGAAGCACAAAAGGGGCCCAACTCGTCAGTCTGCAGGGCTTGTCATGTGACCTTATTAAGGACAGAGAGAAAAACACATTTGTTGTTTTTTTGATCTTGTCTTCCTAACCGGTTTCCAAATATTACTGTCTGTTTATTAATAAAGTGTGTCTTTCAAATCTACATGAAATCTGGCCTCACTCGTATGGTAGAGGAGGGCACAGCATCCCTACCGGCTGACTGGAGCAGAGCTGCTGCAGACCGGGCAGCAGCAGGATTACTGGCCAGGACAGCCGTGAATGTGGTGGGAGGGGCGGAGAGAGCAGCAGCAGTCTGGGGTCCAACATCCTCTCTGCGAAGTCACTGCCCCCCCCCCCTACTTGAAAAACCTCCAAACCCCATACCTCCTCCATGTGCTTTTTAACGGCTTGGCCATTAAACAGGAAAGGCAAGGCGAAGTCAAATTGAATGGGACATCGAATTAGCAGAGTGGAGGCTGTTCTTGTTGAAGTATAGTTCTTATTTGTCCCGGAATTTCCAGTAAACCAGGAAAATTGCTTGGTGTAGCTGTATCGGTGAGAAGGCTCGGGAGGAGGTGAAACTGCGGGATATGATGACTGAGAAAGAAACGGCGACAGAGAAGATAATAACAGGTAAATACGACTGTGGACGCTTCAAACGGTCCTTTCTGTAGTTCCAAGCAGCGGTCCTCTCAGACAGCCATCATTGCGCGCGTGCAGTATTCACTTTGTGCTTCGGTGTGGCCGTCTGCGTTCATAGGAACTGTGAGGTTTGTGAAGTTAGTAAAGGCTGATGACACAACGTATTCTTGGATTACATCGGTATGTGCTACATGTGTCTTTGCGACACATCAGCTGCTGTGCAGGGAAGCTGTATACGCTATGAAGCGATGCCTTGGCTTTACAAGGGCAGCCGCAGTGCAACGTTACAGGACCCCGCCTGCTGCCCTGCACGGAGCAGCACTCTCCGGAAAAACATGGCGATATTACAAGTTTATTACTCCGGCTGGGTTTTCTTTCCGATTACAAGGCTGAGCTTGGGGGGGTTGAGGCTGTTATCAGCTGGCTGCAGAACAGATGCGGCTCAGTTTCGTCCTCCATAACGGTGCATAGTTTGGTCACATGACCCGTCCCACCGGAGTTGTGACTCAATGCAGCAAAAAAGTCTGCACCATGTCCTCAGGTAACGCAGTGTCCATCACCCGCCCAGGCTGCCGTGCTGCTGTGCGGCCAGAGTCACGTCTCACACGGTGTTTATAAGTGCAACATGCTTTATCTGCTCGATGGATAGATGGCAGATAAGTTTGCCCTGATATCAGTTTCTTCTGCCGCAGGTACATGCCGTACTGTGATGGCAGTCAGCAGAACTCCTGTGGGATATCTCTCATGTCTTGTTGCTCGCTTGTCTGAAAGCACAGCCTTATAGTTATTCCTTATCTTTATCGAAGATCCGTTGCAAATACTTATGCCGAACAATTCAATACAACTAGTAGCATTTATGTGTATGTAATGTTATTCATGTTGTTTTATTTCAGTAGTTTAGTGATTTGTATGGAGTCATATGTTAGAGCTTTAGAGAACATGCTTTGAATTTTCAACATTTAAATTGAGTTTGCTTGGTTTGAAGTTCTTTCCTCTCAAGAGATACTGGGACTAACCTTTCAGGGGGCTTGGCACTGCTCCACTGTTATGTAATGTAACTGATTGAGTGCCATAGAGACTGCACCCTGATGATGTCCTTCAGGGATGAGAGCTAAATACCAGACTTTTTGTAACTTGAACTCCTGAAGCTAAAAACAATTGCTTGAGTTGTTGAAAGGTAAACTTCTAACTTGTGGGTTAAAATAAAGTCATACCGGAAAGATAGCAGACACCAGCTCTGTATTGTGTTGTCAGCCACAAGCACATACGGTACTGTTACCTGGATGTTATTATCACCTAGTTGTGAAGGAAGACGTTTATACATGGTGTAAGATAAGGTGTGTGTGTGTGTGTGTGTGATAAAAGAAATAGCACCCTATAGTCAGTGACCAAGCCAAGCTATAGATTTATATATATATATTTTGTGTGGTTTGGTCCTGCCTTTTCAAGCATCTTTAAGCCTAAACGGAAGACCAAAGTTTACAATAAACATACTTTACGCCTTCTTAAGAGTTCAAACTTTTGATGCAATTTCTTGGAATTTTCCCATGCGGCATGAATGCAGCATCATTCTGATGATCCTCACTGTGGCCCATCTCCCCTGCAGTGAAACCAAACTGCATTAACTTGCAGCAGGATGTTGCACAATCATGATAAATGACAACACTGACAGCCAGATGTCATAGTATGGGGTGGGACTCTGAGCTTGACTGATCACATTAGGCTTACCGTCTCTAAGTTTCCGTGTCTAATATTATTTACTTGACTTGTGTGTGTCTTGTGTTTTCATAACATTTGTCAGTGAACTAACTACAGGGACAGTCCCCTGGAGCAACTTGGGGTTAAGTGCCCTGCTCAGCTGCACAATGGTGGCAGCCTGGTATTGAATTCACAACCTTCTATTTGGAAGCCTGACAACTGACATGCTTGCTTAACCCTCTGTGGGCCATGTCAGACTCAAGATATAGAAAGTATGTTTTTAATTAATGATTTTCTTTGTCCACTGAACAATATGTCCGTAGTCTGTAGGTGATAGTAGATCAAAGTTCCAGGTACTTTCAGGGGCTGCTGACATTGCTGTCGATAGTGCGTGGTTCAAAGCACTGGACACTGGTTTGGGCCTCCAACCAGCTAATGCCTGCCCCAGCAGGGCCCCGGATTCAGTGTCACTTTGTTTCCAACAAGCCCTTACGTCACCTGCACACCAAACAGTGTGGGACTGGGTAAAGGGACTGCTGAGTGACTGCCCATACAGTCCTGAGTCCGGTCACCTGTAAGCGTTAACTTTTCTATTCCTCTTCTTTCATCGTGCTCATCCATTCAGTAAAAGAAAAGGACCGCTCTTAAGCTCAACACTTTCTGCACTGGTCTCTTGATAGAAGGGATTTCAGCTGAGAGAAATGTTGCAGGCAGTTCAATGTCATGTACAATTGAGTCATTTTGTTAGTAATGCCAAGGCCAGTTCCTCACTGCTTGTTGCCATAGTTATACAACTTCCACACCTTCCTTTTTTAATGTTCTGAAATAAAGCTGACAGAAGAGTAAGAGAAAATATAAGGACTTATATGACTCATGCAAAGCGATATAACATACTAGATGTTAGTTTTATGATAATCCATGAGTGGGAGGTCAGAGTTAGATGTGACTCTGCTGAATCATCTCTTTGTCCTTTTACAATCTGCAGTGAAGGCAGAGTCAAATTGCAACATCTGCTTTTTAGAATGTCCAGTGACTAAGCATACATTTTGCTTTAGATAACAGCCATCCAAGTCAGGGATAGCTCCTAATTCCATTAGTATCCAAATGTTGTCTCATTTCATCACTGGCCTCAGTAAGGTGTGGCTCCTAGCTGACAAAGCATTTTCCCTTTAGTCACTCGTCCTTCTCAGATTATTGATCGGACAGGATGGCTGGTTTGAGTTTATCAGAAGTTTAGCACTGCATACAGATTTATAATACCGGTACTCTGAGCGAGAACGTTACAGCTCTGTAAAGTTATCATCGTGACAATCGTTTTATTCTTTCTGTCAATGGTACTGAGGTAAACGTATGCCGTTCAGTTTACAAAGTAGTCTGCCAGGAACATGTGCTTGCTCGGGGTGTAACGGTATGTGTAGTCGTATCAAATTGTTCGGTACAGGACGTTCGTTTCGGTAATGGACATCCTTCTGGTACGACCTGTGACCCAAACAGCTGTTTATGTCCACTACTTGCAAACGGGGAATAGAAATTCTGGAGCGAAACAAACAAAAACGGACTGGATGCTGCGTCCTTCTCCCCAGGCAGCCTACCACTGCAGAATCAGGCCAAGTGGGTTCTCTACATACTTAGCTGGGTGTCTACATACACACACGTCCCACATGTGCAGCCGCTGCACTTGTAGCACAGTCCCCGTCTGTGACCTGAGATCTGGGTTTCATGGGAACAGTTAACAGTGATGCACTGATGGTGTAATCACTATTATCAGGAATCATAAGAACAGTGATTCTGTATTTTAATTGAGTCTGTTTTTTAATTGACGTTCCACTTGTATCAGTACAACTCTGACTGTTGAAACTGTCTGGATTACTCTCTGCTGCTGCAATTTAAGCTCAGCTGCAACTGAAAGAGTTCTCAGCTCTCAGAAAACCTAAAGGTACTTCATTTACACAACTGTTCAGCAAGTGAAGTGTCTTCTGCAGGGTGTTGACATGTGTGTGTGAATTGTGTGGGGGAAGGGGAGGGTGTCAGACAGGGGATGGTGGTGGGTGTTGGGGTGGTTGGGTGATTGAAAACCCTGGCCATTAACATCTCAATTTAGTTGCCTAGTCCGCTTATTATAAGCAACTTTGGGCTTGTTTTCTGTAAAGTTGCTTGCAAATATTGGTAGTCATGGGTTGCAGTTAATTGGGCTTGTTTCTAAAGTGTAGTTGCTTATTTGGGCTCTTGTCTGTACCTATACCACAGAGGTAATACAATAGCATGCAGGCTCCGTATGCAATTACACCATAACATCACATATGCTTTCATATAAAAGACGATGATGGCATGAGCGACCTAATCATTGCCTCAAGCTGACCAAAACAAACAGAATATTGATATGCCATGGCTCAGAATGTTGATGGGAAATCATGAGCCATGTGGAGGAGGAGGTGGTGATCTGTGGAGGAGTTGGAGTTACAGGGTGGGGGAGGTGCTACTCACAGGCCTACAGATAGGAGCTGGTAAAGAGGGAGGAAACTGCACTCATTTGGAAAACAAAAACAATTAGAAGAATCTGTGCAGTGACACATTTCTAAATATTATCTCTGCAGATATTGTGGATAAGTCTCTCCCTTTGTGGACGCAATTAAACACTTTTTTACCACAAACTATACACATTTCTATCTTAAATGCACGCCATAAGCAAGCAAGAGTTCAAAAGTGGAAAACGCAATAAAGCCAATATTTGAACAGATTTCTCCTGCAATAGTTAGCCTGCAAAGAAGCAGAGCAGAGTACGGCACGGTCTGTGGAGGAGCTGGATTTAAACAACATTTTATCACTACAGACAGTAGATATCTGTACAATCACAACATATTGAAGCTGCATATTGGATAACAGGTAAAAATGTTTTGATTGTCCCCTAATATTTGCTTGCTGAAAGCTACGTGACCACATCGACCTCCAGAGTGCTGAGGTCACACATGTTTTACAGATGAGAGAGATGTGTTGTGCTCTGCACTTCTAGTCATAACACCTGTACTGCAGTGGACATGGCCATGTTCAAACTAAATATTGGCATTTTCCCAATTAGAATGAATAATAAGGGACTATATGTGTTGTATCCTAATAAACTTTACATGCGGGTACTGAAAATTGGGCTAAAGCCAGGCTAGATCTGGACAGATCTCCAGTCTATCAAACACCTATAGCCAATTTAGAATATCCAGTCCCTGTGACCTCCATGTCTTTGTGCTTTGGGATGAAATCAATGCACAGGGTAAACATGCTGACTACAAAAGCAAGAGGATTCATTTGCATTCTTCAGCTTGTCTGCATCTTGCAGATTCTGTACTGTATTGGAAAAAAGCTAAATGCATCGCTAACTAATTACCCGTCACATTCTCCCTGCATGTGGCGGTCTTAACTACAGCCCTGTCAGTGCAAGGCCTCTGTAGAATCTGTAGTTGGTATGTGTTCAAATATCCTGTTGAGTTATTAGTGAATGTGAAGCAGAATTAAATGATTCAAAAAAATTAATTAAGTGCAAGTGGACAGATATGTATCCCTAAAATGTAATGCTGCACTGCTAAGCATACTTACTCACTGTTGAATAATTCATAGGCTTTAAATATTAACACACCCCAAGAAAAAAACATGGCTGCAGAATCAGATCTGAAACATGAAGGTATGTGATACAATGAAAGAACACTGGACACATCAAATACCAAAACTCAGTCCATATGTGTGTTGTCAAAGATTACTACTGATAATGACATGTTGTCATGGATGTCAGCACAATACCGATCTATTTTTGTCTAGTTTGGGTAAGAGAATTCTCTTCAGTAATCAGGGACTGTTTGCTATTATCAGTTTTTCCATTTCAGACAGGCAGGAAGGAAAGCCATTGTTCAGCAGAGCTTTAAAGCATTTCCTTAGAGTGTGACAAAAGCGCTCTGCCCTCTCCAGGAACTCGCAAACTCGTCTTTCTTTCAGACCGCTCTGTTCATTGTTTTATAAAAAGGAGAACCTCATTTTCAAGAGCACTTCTGACCTTCCAGCTGTGAGAGAAGTGAGCAACCAGCAAACACCTGCAGCACGGTCGATGTGTTTTTTCTTTTTTAATGCATTTTCTATGGGAATAAACAAAAACAAAGTGTTAAATACATATTAAATAATATACAGACTTTTATATTTCGAATAATAAAGTACTCATTTGCTGTTTTTGCAACTGCTTTGTTACCTCCTTCTTCGCTGACTTTATTGCAGATCAGTGTGGACAATCCACTTGGTTCAGCAGCCATGGCAGGCGCACCATCAGTAATAAGTCCACTAACTTTACTCCATTATGGTTTTATATCATCAACAGCTGCACAAACAGAAGCGAATAAATTGGTTCCTCTTGTTTGGCCTTTAAGGCTTTGGAGGTCAAGCAGCTCCTCTGTTATGTTAATGCCGTCGTCAACTCCTCTTAAAAAAATCAGTAGCTGTTTAGTGTCAGATGAATCTGTGCTTTCATCGCAGGCTAATGAAAAATAATCAAAAGTCACTCCCCTGTCCCCCAATTGTCTCTGAATATCAGAGGATATGTCCCCAATTCTCCGTGCCTCAGTGTTACGAGCCAGGCAAACCGTAATACATTCTTGCTTCTTCTCAGGGCAAATGTTCTCCACCATTTTCAGGACAGTCTTTGATAAACGTACCCTCTGTAAAAGGTTTGCCATGTTTAGCTATTAACATGGCCACTTTGTAACTTGCTTTGGTGATGTTTTCATTTGACTCACAGGCAGGGTTAGGGTTAGAATTGCTGAAGAATCGCTGTTGTGACGCCGGAGCAGCTTGGAGTTGCTTCACTTTTTCAGGACGGTCCCTTCCTGTTAGCTTGTCGTATGCATTAGCATGTTTTGTCTGGTAGTGTCTCTTTACAAATGAGGCAAACACAATGCCCTCGATTTTCAGTTACGAAATATTGTAATTCTCATCTTTCCTGAAAGACTGTCAACTTTCCTCTTTTTATTTGCAGTCGCCATGGTAGAAATGAGCATGGAAGGCGTTCTCAGCAAAAGCCGTTACAGAGCCTGATATCGTTTGCGCGTGTCTACATTGTAAACAATGGATTTCACGCGCCTAAAACGCAGCATTTGTAAATCCCCTTAGAGTGGTGCTGCCACCATGCAGCGAAAGGAGGAATTGCATTTTAAAGATTTATTCTGTTTGACAGTGCTAGCGGGACATAAATAATACATTATTAGACCGAAGCTGCGGGCCGTATGAAATCTGACCGTGGGCCGTGATTGGCCCCCGGGCCGGACTTTGGACATGCTTGGCTTAAACTATAGGTTATTTAAAGATGACATGTAGTTACTGCATGCTTTCTTTACATGTTTTAAAAATCTATAAAAAACCCATTCATTCTCAAAGAATATAACTTGTGTCTCATGTGTTTGGCACTAACTAACTCCTTTACATCATCGTAACCCAAATGGAACCTCGCTCATATGCTGTAACACTGGCAAAGGCAGCCAAAATTGTTTTTTGCTTTGGATGGTATTCAGATCTGGCTGTGTACTCGTCATATAGAGCTTTTTGCACCGATTTAAATGACCAAACAAATTAGTCTTGTTACTTAGTGTTGTGGCAATAATTGTAAGGCGCTGATAAACTACCTGTTTTTGGTCAACATCAACATAGTGTTTCTTTCTGCAACCAAATCTTCCTTTGCTGGCGTTTTTATCCGGTTCCTTGCTCATTTTCATGTTGTGGTTGACAACTAGCTGGGCCTGCTTGGGTTGTTTGGCAACAATGATTGTTAGTAGTGGTTCGCTGTGCATGCAAAGCCTGCATGTCACACAAACTCTGTGTATCCAAGATAACCCTTAAAATCAGAGTGAATTATGTTATATCAGACAGAATTCTCTTGTAGATTAGTCATGGAAAATGAGAACCGTGCAATTTTTACTTCTGCGTCAAGCAGCAAAAAAGGTTTAGAATGACGTGTACGAGTTGATTTGCTGAGCCGACATCACACGACCTGTACACATGTCGCAATGTCGATGCTGAAACAATATATGTACATTTCCATTGCTTTCATTTAATAAATTCATTGCTATAATCATGCTCTTTTCAACTATTGGTCTGGATTACTTATTTAAAGTGTTATTTTCTTACTTCAGTCACTATTGGTGTTTGTGTGTTAATGTCCTAGCTAAATTGTATTTTGTAATAGCGTGTTTGTAATAAGTGCAACAAGATGACAATAACTACATTATGTCATGGTCTTTATGTTTTCCCCACTTCCTGTTTTATTCTTTAAAGTTCTTTCCCCTTGTTTAGTTTGACTTCCTGTCTGTGTAATCACCCTGCACCCTTGTCTCGTTACCTGCCCTCTCAGCTGTGTCTATTCTTGGTCTGTTCGTTCTCTCAGGATCTTACGAGGTAAGGGAACTGGGAGGACCCAAACGCAGATAACAGACGGTCGTTTAACAAAAGGGTTAGCTTTATTATGATTATGATTATGATTTATTATTTTAGAGAGCTTTATTATGAAAAGCTTACAAGAAAAACAAGCTGGCGCCTTCTGAATGATGTTGGTCTGTAAGATAGAACTTTACACCAAAGTTCCTGTTGTGGAAAAGGGGTATCAGTTGCTAGTTGAACTCTAAGAATGCTACTATAAAGGATTATTCAAGTATATTAAAACATGGGTCTCATTTTCATTGTTTTCTCCATCGTTTCCATTGGTAATAACTACATTGTACTCACCAAGCTAATTGCTGAAATCTAGGGACATAGCAACATCGTTACAACAAAGTCTTACGGGAAAAACAAGTAATGATGTTGTAAACATCAGACATGTTGTAAACACATCCCCAGGTTAGCCAGACTTATTCAGAAGAGACCCAATAATTATGTAATTATCCTATAAGATACTATATTTGATTGTGATATAGTCCCACCAGAATCCGGCCAATGTGGTGGAAAGCTAAAACCAATGTGGGAGTGCACACAGATGTAGTAATGCTAATGGCCACAAGCTTGCGTCAAGCTCTCTCTTGAAATACAAAGTACATTTTAGGGGTTTCAGTTACTTCATGATGCAACTGAGTAGTAACTGCAAAAAATCATTCTTTAATTCAATACATGGTGAGGCATAAAGAGAAGCTCAGAGAAGAGTTGGAGGACATGTGGAGAAGGACATCTAAGCTCCTTGTCCCAGACCTGTAGAATTGAAGATTGATAGATGGATGAAGAGGATCTACAGGTGTTTCAACAGCTAATTGTTCTTGTTGTTTGTTACTTGTCCCATCTGAGCTCCACCAAGGCTCTATTCCCTTTTTATTTTCTTGCTCAAGTAACTGGCAAGATGGCCAAAAGTAGCAAACTCAAATCAAGCCTTCAAAACATTGATTCATTGTCTAATGTGGATTGCATTCCATGGATGAAAAGATGCAATATTGTGTAATTCTTGTAATGGTCAGACATTACAGAACACCACTCCACATTACAAGGTGCACATCCACATATAATAGCATATGTTTAAAAGCCTGCTTTGGACACTGTTATCCTGCTGCCCTAATTTGTGTTAGTGTGACTTGAGCAGTCCAGAGAGAGGCATGCCCGACTCGCAGTTACGATGTTTGCATCAGTCACAGTTCACTGGACAGCCTGAATGTGTGAGCTGGATCATTTCAAATCTTTAGGTCATTCTAATCTAGCATGGATGGCATGGCAATCCATTTTCAATCATATTCAATCATATTCATCATGGGGGGCGGCTGTGGCTCAGAAGGTGGAGTGGTCGTCCACCAGTTGGTGGTTCAATCCCTGGCCTCAAAATGTCCTTGGGCAAGATGCTGAACCCCAAATTGCTCCCAATGGCCAACGGTGTGTGTGTGTGTGTGTGTGTGTGTGTGTGTGTGTGTGTGTGTGTG
>CALSBV010000075.1:723031-748429 GCA_943590825.1 Bovichtus diacanthus | reverse complement strand
GTGTGTGTGTGTGTGTGTGTGTGTGTGTGTGTGTGTGTGTGTGTGTGATTATCACTGATGAGCATGTGGCACCTTGTACAGTCGCCTCTGACTCTGTGTGAATGTGTGAATGCTGACTTGGTCATAGATCATTCATAGTAATCATTGCAGTGCTTGCTTGAATGCTTTCACACTTGATGCTGTTCTTTGTCAATCAGCAGCTACACTTTACTTTGTGACTGTGATAAACTCCAGTGATAAGTTGTGATAGTCCACAACTTATGGTACCAGGAGATGTGTTTTTTGAATGCTGAGCAGAATCTCTGTTCACATATCTGTTGATCTGCCTCTGCCTAGCTCTTCATGCTGTTCCTCAGCATTTTCTTTATTGTAGTCATAGAATATAGAATGAGATTCAGAGAATAGGAATGAATGTCAGAATGTGGAATAGAAGTTAGGGTTGCTCGATTATGGCAAAAATCATCATCACTATTATTTTGGTCAATATTGCAATCCTGATTATTTAACACGATTAGGCTACTCATTCACTTTGGAAACATCATGCATTTAGATTTTTTTTTGTCCATTATAAAGTTAAATGCATCTGATGCACTTTGAGAGCAAAATTAAGAGGATCGGTCTATGAATAACATGAATATATTATAATGAAAATATAATCTTGAAACAATTTAATCATAAACACATTGGTTGTATAGATATGAATGGTAATGACATGGAAAAAAAGTCACACCCACAAAGAATATGGAAGAAAAGTCTGACGATATAATGAAAGTCTGAGAATATGGAATGAAAGTCTTAGAATGGAAGTATAAGAACATTTAATGAAAGTCTCACAAAAAGGAATAAAAGTCTTACAATATGAGATGTAAGTCTTAGGGTATGAAATGACAATCATACAATATGGAACATGGACAAAGAGAGCTTGGCTTTCCTTATCTTACTGCTGTTTGAAGGGTTCTTCTGTTTCATCTCATTGGTAGAGATGGGTTTTGAGAAGTTTTTTGAAGCAGTTTGCAGCCTCAGCTGATCTAACAGAGGGGAAGCCGTTCTGCAGGGAAGGCCTTAACGACAAAGGCACAATCACTTTTAATAATGTTTTGGTGGGCGTGGGGTATAAATAAGAGGCCTTGGTCGGATCATCTGAGTGGCCTAGAAGTGGTATATATACACAAGAGTTAAGATAATGTATAAAGGGGCAAAACCATTTAATGTCTTATATGTGATAAGCAAGCAGTAGGATAGAGACAGTAGAAAAGAGCCTTCCAGTAGTCTAGGCGTGAATAAAATAGGGTATGGATTAGTTATTCTAGATGGAATGATGGATTGATTGATTTGATGTTCCTGATTTGGAAGAATCAGCTTTGCACAAGATTGTTTATGCGTGGGTCAAAGTTCAGATTCTGATCAAAGATTTCACCCAGGTTTCTTGTGGAGGGTTTAACATTGTTGGCCAGTGGGCCGATACATGGTTTCAAATATCAGGACCAATAAGAAGTACCTAGGTTTTATCTTCTCAGCTGAAAATATCTGAATGAAAATGGGTCCATTGAATACCCATGAGTCTCCCCTTTATAGACAAACACAAGTTATGCTAATCCCATGCAGTTTTGGTCAAAATCATGTCGTTTTTTGCATATAGTATAAATCTGTTATTTCTGGTATATATTAATATTTCTGCATGCTGCAGTCTCTCAACAGTCTTGGAATTGTATACTTTGGCATGCCTGGAAAGCTGAGACTCTCGTGGGTCTAATGAGCCCAATCGTATTCCTATGTGATGATGTTCGTCCCCAGAGAAGCCATTTCATTGTAATAAGACCAATTTTTGAAACTTGACCTCACTGTATAAAATGAACTATTGTGACCTCTAGGATAGTCACAGCCAACAACCACAAACTTGAGACTGAGAGCTTTTTAGAAAATGTATGGATTTATTGACAATAAGCAGGGTTTCTGATCAGTTTCCAGAACAGTGCTCACCATCCATCCAAAAAATGCCATTCTTGCAGAAATCTCCTAATGTCAATGTTTTTGATACCAAATCACACCATACATTTTTCTATGGTGTTTTGTCAAGGTCTTGGTGTCTTAATGTGGTATTTTGGAGGGATTTTTTACCTTTTTTTTTATCAACTCCTGAGTGGTCAAAAATGGTTAAATGTGGCACCAAATTGCAGCAACAACTTATAACCTAACAACCTAATAGAGCATAAGGATGACCATCATATACTTTAAACATAATGTTCTAAGCCCTTATACACTCTTAACTTTCAAATTTCAATAAGCGCCTAACCAAAACACAATATTTATTACAGATGAAAAATGATCTCAAATGAATCTTCAGGTTCCCAGCTTTGAGATGATGTATACCACTTTTATATATTTGCTTATACTGTTGACCTGCTTTCTCCTCCTAAAGATCCCCTGCCCCCCCCTAAAAAAAATTAAAATGGGTCTCTGTGGGTCACTAAGGGTTAATGAGAAAGACGCTAGTGTCTGGTGAGAAGTGGGTTGAATACCTGGATAAAATTAAAATAATACTGTAACGCATGGTCTTAGGTAGACTGTGTGTGACGTTTGGACAGATTCAAAGAAGATGGTGAATCTAATTTTATCTGTAAATTTGGTCGATAATTGGAGATGCATTGTTATTTTCCTTGTTTGTTTTCACGGAGTTCTGCTGATACAGATGCTAGCTCAGAGCTGACTCGTGCAGCCTACGAGTGGTTAATGACCTGCTTTAGACTTCTTTCTCACTTCATTTGTTGACTCTATCTTTCTGGTCAGCGCAGGCTAAATCCCGTTTGACCAACCGCTACCACCTGCAGAACATTTTAAACCGACCACTAGCAGAGCAGTCCCTCTCAGTATCCTATCTTGCAATGTTAACACAGGTGAAATGTAATGTGTCTATTAGCCCTGTGATACACTCAACAATGTAATGTGATCTTCCCTGGCCCACCCTTCCACCAAGTTTCATGAAAATCAGACCAGTAGTTTTCCTTATTCCTGCTGACAGACAGGCAAACACAAACAAACAAACAGTCAGACAGACAAAGGAGGTAAATATCCATTCCAGTGTTTCACCTATATTCATTCTGCAGCGGCTCACTGCTGTGGACTGCAGACGAGCACCGCTCTCATAATTTAGTCTTCATCAAAACTCAACTCCTAACCTTTGCTCCTGCTGTTCCTCTCCACTGTTTTGGAAGAAGGAAATAACACAAATAAAAGGCAAACCAACTTTAAAAGTGAGATTTTGTGCTGCATGGTGGATATTATTAACACTGATGTGAAGAGTAGTTCATGTGGATTTTGAAAAGTGAAAACTAGAAGAGTTAAATGTGAGAACGGAATGTAGTGTGGTGTAATTGAGGCGTAACTGTGCGAGCAGTGAAACAGTGTTTCAACAAACTATTTGAAGATTAATTGACACTCCTTTGTGATCACATTGTTTTGATGAGCAGGCATTGAAATAACAGCATGGATTTAGCTCTAGTTGCAAAGCCAAACACAATGGCGCCGCTGTATGGCATCAACTCCAGCAACACTTGTTGTATGAAGAACAACTTTGTCAGATTAGTGCGTCCTGTGGCCTACATCAGGGTCATCATGTAACACATTACAAAGAAGGATGTGCATGAAGCAACATTTCAAAAGATGTCAAAACAAATGCCTGATCGTGGTGGTGGTCCTGACCTCTGATAACAAACAGAAGGCTTACCTAGACGAAGTGGCTCACCTGGAGAACTAGTGCCGGAATAACAGCTTCTGTTATGTGCGAAATTAAGCAGCTGATAGTGGATTTTGGGAAGAAGTCTGAGAGGAACTGGCAATCCCCCAAGATCAACGGGCCCCGGTGGAGAGGGTGGACAGCTGTGTGCACAGAGGATTTATCATGGTCCTCTCACGCCGACACTTGAAGTGAAGAAAGCCCGTCAGCGTCTTTACCACCAGACTTCTTGGGGACTTCAGGCTACCCTTCCAGGTGGCAGGGTTTGCTGCTTGTATTACAGCCTTCAAAAAATACATCTTAAAAATACATTTACAAAAAAAATATCCCTGACGCTTAGGTTTCCGCCAATGCACTGGTGGACAACTTGCCATACATTGCGTATGAGATTTGTACCGGTTTCTATTTTCTGAAATAGTTTCATACAGTTTCACTGTTTCACTTATCTGAAATGTACTGTTATATTGTCCTTGTGTTTCTTGTGTAAATTATTAGATTTTATAGTATTTTATTCGTTTTTTCCCATATGTTAGTTGCTCTCTGGAGCTAGGCACAAAAATATTTTCACTACATGTTGTACGGTGTATGATTGTGCATTTGTGCACTGATAACTAATAATAAACATGATTTGATTTTTGATTTGACTAATATATAAGACAACCAGTTATATACATACACATAGATATCACCCAATGATATATGATGGATATATACACATATATATATATATATATATATATATATATATATATAAGAACATATAAATAAAATTATAAGATAAAATACAATAAAAATAAATAAATGGAAATATTTAAGAATTCATAAAATACCACTTTTAAAAACATGACCCCTGTAAATAAAGTACAATTGTTTGACCTCTGTCTGGCATAAGAACATATTCTAGGTAAGTCATTATTAAACCTGCCTCTGCCTGTCTGAAACAAGTGCATAAGTATGGCACAGTACCATCAGTATGAGTTTTAGTATACTGTGGTGTTTTAGAGGCTTTATCCACCATGACAACAATAACAAATTTGGCGTAGAACTGATTAGATATAAGGTATTGTGTACCTGCAGCTTCATTCTAAAAATTTCTCGCCATTCATCTTTGAAAACCCATATCATTGTATATAATAGTGTGTGCAGCTCTGTGTGTACTTTAGCTGTGACACAGTGCGTGTGGATTTGTACGTGTCTTAGTAGCTGCAGCTGTTATCAGGCTGTTTCTCCACACTGTGTGTCTGGGCTGATGGCCAAGTGGATGCACTCATCCTGGGAGAGAGGAGTGTGTGTGTGTGTGTGTGTGTGTGTGTGTGTGTGTGTGTGGGGGGGAGGGGGGGGGTAGCTTCTCTCTCTGCATGGCACGAATGAATGGGACCTCACATGGGAAAAGAAACAGCACATTCTCTCCCCAAACTCATTTTGCAGTCGCCCTTATGAATGTGGCTCTTTGATAGTCTATTTAGTTGTGTTAGTTGTGTTGTGTCTCAGTTTGTGGCAGTGGATTTAATGAGGCTCCTCTGCTGCTATTGTAGGTAACAGTTGGTGCTTTGCTTTGTGTCTGTGTCTCATCACAGTCTGAGACACAACTGTCTTCTGAAACAGCCTTCTATTGTCTATTATGATTTCCCAAGACTCTCAGTAGCTTTTAAAAAAAAGTTTATGAACATTTAAAATATTTAAAGTCGGTACAGTTTGCTAGGCCTTGGGGCCAAACTTAGGGTAACTTGTGGAATGTCATTTTGAAGCGAGTTTCTACAACAGTTTGACAACCAATCCACAAAAATGAGTTATACTATCACAGAAAATAATTGATTAAAAAAAATCCTAATTTACAAACACAGAAGTGTATAGTTGGCTTTCTAATGTCAAGTTTACAATGCTTTTTACCTGACTTCTTTCTACTCTGGTGGTATGAAGGTGTAGGGTTGGGTACTACAGAGTCCCGGTTCACGTTAAATCAATCTGTGACAAATGTTGGTACCTGAGAGCGCATCTGGACAAGAGAGTATGTTAGAGTATAGAGACAGTGAGAGGGCAAGACCACGACACCCCTGCAGCTTGTTGAAGTCACGAAAGTGGTCGCAAGTGTGGTTACTCTCTTCAAAACTTGATGCAGACAACGCTTGCTGCAATATTTGTAATGCGAAGCTGGCCAGGGCAACACGTCTCACATGTGCTCCTCCGAGACACACGGCAGCGTTCTCTGTGCCCCGGTGCCAGACTGATAAGCTGGAGGTTGTATGGACAGGTTAGTGAGGAGCGAGGGAGGTAGGGAAGGGTTTTATTTTCAGTGTAAAACCTTCCTAATATATAACACTGTTAAAATGGAGAAGTTTGGACTTAGTTTTTACAACTGAAATTCCATTTTTGTTACAGGAAAAGTAAAGTACCGAAAAAGGTAGCGTTGGGTACCGGTTTCTGTTCCAATGTGAACGTTACAACAACGAGGCGGCTGCTGTCTGGGTCATGATTACTGAAGAGTTGCTGGTGACGTACCCTCCCTTGAGTGCAGGCTAAAAGCATGGACTGGATTAGCTGCTCTTTTCATCAGGCATCAGACCCTTGGTGGGAGTGGCCTTAGACCAACAGATCAAATGATGCAACAATTCCATCAGAAAATTGAAGACTGCCCTTCTTTATTGATGTGAGCCTTTTAAACTCCAAGAAACCTGTTTTCACTTGTACTTAGACTAATTGATTTTTTTTCAGTCAAGTGCGTGATCATTTTACGCACATGCTCTCGTGGCTCGGGCCTCTCAGTAACAGGCGTTTGGGGTATAGATGGAATGCGAGGCCAACAGGAAGTCTCTGCTCCTACTGAAAGGAGAGAAAATAAGAGTCTTCACATCCTTTTCAGCTGCACAGTCGGTGCTGTAATGTCAACTTGAGTTCAGCAGGCTTTCAAAGGAAGACAAAATTTCCCGTTTAATATTACTAATGCCTCGCCACTTGGAACATGGGTGTTCTTCAGCCCATCAGGACCCTTATCTATGCTGTTAAGTATACGTTAATGGTGAAACACTGCCACCAGGATACTGTACAAAGGGTTTTATTAAAGATAGAGCATAATAGGTCAGAGGTCATGAGGAATTCACAGGCCTTTATGTTGAAGAAAAAATGTAACCAGCCATGTAATGCACGTGTCTTAAACTATTTTATAAAAAAAATATAATGCATTGAGTGAAAGGGAAATTGACACCAATACTAATGGTTTCTAACCTGTAGTGATAAGTAGATCATTATTTCATCACCAAGAGCTACTGACATGTTGTTAGGCTTTTTGCCTTTTTTACATCGCGTTTTACCTTCTTAACAACTGGGACAGGTTTAGGTTAACAGGTCAGGTTAACAGATTAACAGGTTAGCAGGTTAACGGGTTAACAGGTTAGGTTAACAGGTTAACAGGTTAGGTTAACAGATTAGGTTAACCGGTTAGGTTGACCCTTACTCAAACACAAAAAAGCTAGTTTTGAGCTTCATACAAATGACAATATAATGAAGCAGGGTCAAATTCATTCCACTATATGTTTTATGGATTGTTAATTTTAAATGCTATACACAAGTGACTGTACAGACTTGATTGGTATGAAGTCATCTCTCATTCCTTTTTGTATTGAATTAAAAGTAGGATTAAAAATAATCAAAAACTTGTTTCCATTTTCAATACACAGCTACCTGTTTAGAAACTTGTAATTAAATATTTTATTGCGTGGAGGTAAACAAACTGAGCTCGCACAATAACAGCGAACGCCTCAGCCAAACCTCCGTAATACAGCACTTGAGATATTATTTGCTACAAGAGCAATCACTTTACTTCTCTAATCGTGATTAGATTTTTCTGCCAATTGTTAGGAATAAAAAAGAAGGTTGTAAAGGTGGTTTTAGGAGTGGGCTGCTGGGGCTGCGGAGAAACAAGCTGGATGGTGGCGAGATGGAGTCTAGCCACAGGTGGTCTGTAATTCTGCACCGTAATTGCCTGGCAAAGTGTATTATGGGTCTTCAGTCCACTCATCCACTCTGTAGGGGTGGACAAGAGAAAAGGGTGATCGAGGCGAAAAATAGGATGGATAACATGATGTCCCGTGGTGAGACCATTCTGCCAGACACTTACAATATGTCAAGGGAGTATTATTATTGTGTGCGTTCAAAGAACATTTTCTGTGAAGGCTATTACGCCAGACTAATGAAAATGATGGCAGCAAATCGGGAGACAATCTCCAATTCAATTGAAATGTCATTGTGTTTTAACTACAGGTGCAACACACGGGCAGAGCCTCCTCAGTTACCATGACTGTGTGATTGTAAAAGTTCATTAGAAAATCCCTCCTGCCAGCTACAGAATCAAACCAGGTACATTTTAGCCAATGTACCGATCAGCCTTGATAGCAATTTTCATTCTAAGTGTGTTTATAGCATTGTGCTCAAAATCCTGAGCGGCTTTTAGTCACTGCTTACAGTTTTTTTTTCAATTGCTAACACAGTAAAATGACACATATTATTGTCCCAGAGAGCAAAATCTCAGCTTAAGTCTCTAGAACCCTAAACACATGTTCTGCTTTGCACCCAATTTGCAATTCCACATGGCCCTTTTTGCACATGGCTCTCTACATATAACACTTGTTTGCCATTCCAAATGCCACACCCATGGACCAATAGGCCATCACACCAACACCTACTGTATTTGTTTGATTGTTGACTCATCAATCAGGATGTAAACTCTATACAAAGAAAACAGGTGAGAACCTGTTTACAACAACAATGGAAGCCAACACAGAAGCGAGAGGCCTGTGTTCAAAAATGTCTATTGCTTCATTGATTCATGCTTTCTTCTTTGTCTCAACAAATGTTTTGCTGTGTTTACGTACTTACTATACAGTAATATTCATTTTAGAATATGTTCTGTTCTGATCGGTGCAAAAGTGCAATCTTTGGAAATGCATGGATGTATTGACTGATTTAACTTTACAAGGTTGAGAAAAATTATTATTGTCATCAGTGTGCAGTATTGGTCTTGTGTGTTGTGTTTAGTCAATATATTTAAAGTACATGAATATAAATGAGCAATCACAACACACTCGGCCAGTACTGCACACCGATGGATGTATGTCCACACCCAGACGATATCAACAGAAACGTGTTTCATTATGAAACAGATCTGAGGTGTTCTGCTTCTTGTGTGTGTGGTGCTGTGAATTGTGTGTAGTGTTTTGACAAAATTAGCCCTGTTTTCAAAATTGTGCTTAAGCAATCGTAAAAAGCTGAAAGTTAAAGGTTAAATTACCTCAGTCATTTTGGACTAAAGCTGGAATGATTAGTCGATCAACAGAACATTGACATGCAATAAGTAATTCAGTTATTTTAAAAACAAGAATGTCTAATATTCTCTGGTTTCAGCCTTCCAAATAAGATGATGTGGTGCTCTTTGTCATACATGATAGTTAAATGAATATGTTGGATGTTTGGATTGATGGTCCAGTCAAAAAAGGAAAAGGAAAACACACACACACACACACATCTCAGTTGTCATCACATGATAACGTGGTTTTTAATTGGAGAGATGGTCCCCGCTGTCTCTGTCCGCTCCTGTCAGATGTCATGTGAATGCCTTGATCTTTCTCCGACTGTCCACTGATAAGATAAGATAGAAGTTTATTTATCCCGAGAGAGATAGTATAACAATTCTAAAATGTACAAATAGTGCAATGAATTTTTACAAAATATATATATCAAACAAGATGTAAACATAAGATGAGCTGAGATGGGGTAAGGTGCAATATTCAACAAGGTGAGGTAAGGTGCGGTATTTAGCAAAATAATATAAAGAATCTAAATTTACAGAAATGACAATAATTACAAAAATGACAAAACCAAACTGAGTATGAAGAGGGAAGTAAGCTACATATGAACCAGAATACAAGACAGGAATATGAAGATGAAGAGAGAGAGAGAGAGAGAGAGAGACAGAGAGAGAGAGAGAGGACCTCAGGTCACTGCGTCTCCTCTGTCCATCTCACGACCTGAGGTGGATGTGTTGTAAAGTCTTCTCGCCACAGGGAGAAAGCACTTCCTATGGCGCTCTGTGGTGCATCTTGGTGGTGTAAGTCTGTTGCTGAAGGTGCTCCTGTATGAGGACAGCACATGGTGGAGAGGGTGAGAGTCAATGTCCAAGATGCTCCGCAGCTTGCACAGCAACCTCCTCCACCAACAAATCCAACTCCACCCCCAGTACAGAGCTCCACCCCCAGTACAGAGCTCCACCACCAGTACAGAGCTCCACCCCCAGCAGAGAGCTCCACCCCCCGGTACAGAGCTCCACCTCCAGTACAGAGCTCCACCCCCAGTACAGAACCCTCCTTCCTGATGATCTTGTTGATTCTGTTGGTGTCGACTGACCTCCGCCTGATGCCCCAGCACACGACCGTAAAGAAGATGGCACTGACTACCACAGACTGGTAGAACATCCGCAGCAGGATACTGCAGACATTGAAAGACCGGACCGGACTTCATCAGGTGGGAAGTCAGCGCCACCGGTCTGTAGTCGTTGGAGGCACTGGGGCCTTCTTCGGTACAGGAACCAGGCAGGATGTCTTCCACTGCAGAGGGACCCTCTCCAGACTCAGGCTCAGGTTAAAGATGTACTGGAGGACTCCACTCAGCTGAGCAGCACACGTTTTGAGTACCTTCGGGCAGACGCCGTCGGGACCCGCTGCTTTGTTTGGGTGTAGTCTGCACAGTTCACCTTTCACCTGTTCCACCGAGAGGTTCAGGGCGACGTGTCCTGAAGTGTTGGTATGGGGAGCTGGTGTCGTGTTGTTGTCGTTGTAGGGGGGAGCTGTTGGAAGGGGAGGGAGAGCAGGTATGATGTTGCTGGAGAGGGTCTGTGGGGGAGGGGGGACTGCAGGTCTGGAAGGTTGAAGGGGGAAGATGGTAGAAGAGCAGGGGGAGGGGAAGACTGGAGCCCTCTCATCAAATCTGTTAAAGAACACATTCAATATCAACATTCAACTCGTTGGCCTGGTCCCCTCCCATTGTCTGTCCAGCAGTCTGACTGTAGCCAGTGACTCCTGGTCCATGACCTTTGACCTCTTCCCTGTGGTTGCTGTGAGCGGTTTTGGTCTGGTGTTCACAGCTCGCTGATATTTTCTGCTTCTAATGTTTATTCAGTCTCAACTGAGCAAACTTCATTCTCGAATAAAAGCTAATAAATGGACATTGAATAAAGATTATTTTGTCAAATGATTATTCCCATGGTCAAGAATGAACTTTAGCACTAAAATACCACAAAGTATTGTACAGCTTAATTACACAACATACTTATTTATACTTAATAAATGAGTTGAGTAAATTCAGTAACAGATGTATGGTTTTCACATCTGCAAGCTGGCAGTTCCTCATGTTTTAAAGCCAAACATAACTAAAGGAACAAGAGCAAGCAACGGAAGCAACTCATACTCATATTCAACTATTTGTTCATTGTACTTTTTAACTAGACTGTGTTGTATTATATTGACAACACTGGAAAAGGCTAGTTACGGTTTAGCTTATTCCAGAAGAAGAGTCTGATCAGCTTTGTTGTGATGCATTGATACCACAGCGTCCATGTAAACAAGCTACAGTCAGTCCATGTGGCCGTACTTTACGAATCCTGATTGGCTTGTTTGTGGGCCAGGTGAAATTTGAGCAGAAACAAATAAAATGACAACACATTGAAACGTTTTAGTTCTTTTAAAAATAAATACCATATTTGCCTGAAGTATAACAGGATACATTTTCCATGGCTCTTATCAGTTTTCGGACACTTTTGAGCTCCTCATCTTTTCGCCGTAAAAGTAGGCATGTAAATGAATAAATAAATAAATGATGGAACATACAAGATTGAAAGGTGCAATGTGTGATTGTGACATGAATATCTTTCTGTCTTCCTCTACAGATTCAATGGCTAATCCGTCTCCAGCTAAGAGCATGGGTGACCCTGGAATCACCCCACTGTCTCCTTCACACACTCAGGTGTCGTACTGTTACTCTGTACCTGTTATCTTTCTGTTTGTATAATAAACTGGTGTGTAACGGTACACAGAAGGCAAGGTTTAGTTCATACCCCGGTTTAGGAGTCACGGTTTGGTGCGTGCCTGGTACAGCATAAGGATATATTTATTTTCATTTATATTGAACAGACAGAGTCCAAGTGTACCGTACTGTGACCCCGGACTGTGACCCCGGAGTGTGACCTCGGACTGTGGCAGTCACAACCCTGGAGTACATGCATAATATGCTAACATCTTTGTTCTCCTGTTACCATGGGTTTCTCACTGTCTTCCTCCATATTAATCTGTTCATCTTTGGATAAAATAAGGTACCGTTAGACTTTAACAATAGGACATATTATATTAAAGGACATATTATATTTCATGAACACAGCTAAAGTACTTTCCTTCCTTCCATGTCATAAACAAAAACAGTTTCTGGACTGTCTGCTCTTTTCACAAATTATTCATTGTGTCCTCTCACTCACTCATGTATCTTGAATAACAATGTTAGAGGGGGGGGGGGCACTTTGCAGCTCTTTATCCAGGCATGCACCAATGAGTTGTAAATATTTCAGAGCTACTGTGTGTGTTCATGTGTGTGTTAATTAGTGATGCTGGTTTGCTATTATGAAATGAACGCCCTAACCCTGTCTACGGTATATTCTCTGTGCACAGCAGAACGACACAGACCAGGTACCGTCAGGGCCGTCCTTTGTGGTGGTGGTTGCCATTGACTTTGGCACCACGTCCAGCGGTTATGCTTACGCCTTCACTAAGGAGCCAGAGTGCATTCACACTATGAGGTAGGCCAGCACTGCAATGCAGACACTCACAGCCGAGAAGTGTGGGGATGGGCCGGAGCCACATTAACATATATACTACCTACCTTCTTTGAACACAGTAAAAATTTATCATTTGCGACTTAAATTACTTTAAATACCTTACCTACCTTACCTTACCTTAAATATTTTACCTTAAATGAATTGGTCATATCATATCATAAACATATCAAAAGACTAACAGTTTTTAAAAAAAAATATGCCCTAAAAACGTATTTTCTGACTGTGAGGGATGGAGTCCGACACAAACACATTATTTTCTGCCAAAATTAAAACAATTGTTTTTTTCACTTGCGAGATATTGATATTATTTAATTTCCCTGTGCTCTTCTTGGTGTTATGTACATCTACGAAATCAACCAATCAAGATTTAGCAACATTTGAATCAAAAACATAATGGCGGTTGGCGAGTTTGTTCTCTGTCAATTTAATCTGACCAAACCACAACCACACATACATGCATAATGAAGCAGGCCTGAGTCTTAAACTGTTAATACAAAATGCCATAAGATATTTCTTATGCCTCTGTGCCGGCATAATAGCCAAGTGAAAGAGTAACAAAGCATAAATGTACCGGTAAGTTATTTGGCTAGGCTAACTTAGCGTTTAGCAAACACCCAGAGGTTACAGCCAATCAGAGGCATAAAAGTCACTTCACGTATACAAATGGACCCACAAATGCATAAATAACTCTTAATATGTAAACCTATAACATTTTTATGAGAAATTTAAATACGTGTTTACAGAGTAAGCTATGCATTTTTGCAAATCACTCCATATTTGTGGATGTGACTTCACACAACACAAAAGAATAGGTGTTATATTATTATTATTATTATTATTATTAGTGAAATGTTTGTGGATCATGGTAAAAATTCCAGTAAAAACTTCCATACAGCAGTTGGGAAATTGCACATTAAATTCCTGGATTTAGTTCAAGGAATACTTGATTATTGGAAATGTGCTTATTGTCTTTCTTTCTGAGAAAGCAATGAGAAGATTGATATCAATGTCAGGAGGTGGCTAGCCTAGCATAAAGACTGGAAACAGGGGGAAACAGCTAGTCGGGCGCTGTCCAAAGATTAATAAAACATCTACCTACACCTCTATAGATCACTAATAAACATGTTGTACATAGTTTAATCTGTACACAAACAGAAATGTAAAAATATGACGATTGGTGGTGTTAGGGGGAGTTTAGTGTTTTGATCCTCAGTGTCCATCCACCTAATGGTGCCTTTCTAGTTCCAGTGGGGGTTGGCAGCAACAGTGAGCACAGTTTGAGCTTCAGTCAGGCTTCCTGTTTCCTCCTGCCTCCAGTCTTTTCACTAACCTAGACTAACAACGCCCAGATTTCAGCTCTGTAATTATTAATTATATTTTTTGCCAATTATAAAGTGTACATTTATAGGCAAAGTACAGTTGCTTTGGCCTATGCCTTGACAAAATTGAACATTTGGGAACTTATGCTTTTTTTTATTAATTAAAAAGAGGGGTTTGTAGATATGTTGATATCCCTTGACATAAGGTATTGAAAAAAGGTATTGGGTATTATATTATTAAAGAATAAAACAATTCTAAATGGAAGCCCTAATCATATCCTTCCTTACTATCATTTTGCTGTTTGCAGTGGTGACACCACATAAAAATAATGTTATATGTATATTTTAACTTGTGTTCACAATGTGTCTTGAACAAAATGTATAGCATGCTGAATAAAAGGCTTGCATTTACTGTAACACTTAGAAACCGCATTTGGTAAGACAGAACTATAAACTGATTGTAGATGTAGTATAAAAGAGTGCAGTGTTCCTGGCGTGATACATGTAGAAACCTAGGTTTTTATCCGTCTCAAGTCGCAGACTTTAGGATAACTTCTAGGATGTTAAATTGTAATACAATTAAAGTAGTGAGCTTGTACTATGTCTAATGCTAACATTGTTGTAAGTCGTGAAAGAAGCTAGCCTCTGCTGCGCTCAGTGCCAGGCACCACAGGGGTTACCAGCTTCCATCCCAACACAGGCTGACAGGTGTTTAGTTCATCGACTTATGTGTGATTCTTCACATTCTTTGACATTGCTCTCTAGAGCTGCATTGCAAGTATTCATAGTGTTGCAATTCTTGTCTCACAGTGAATACAGACAACAATGGAAGGATCCAAATGCAGACAATAGAGGCAGAGTGATAGAGTTCAAGGATTTCTAATAAAAAGTAGATGTACATCAGCGTACGGATTGACGAAGCAGATAGGGGTCAAAAACGGGAAGGAAGTCCAAACAAGCAAATAAATCCTAACAGACAGGCAGGTGATCAGGCCAAATGTTGTAAACATCCGGGACTCAGCCCAAACCCAGGGGGTTCCGAGTGGCATGCTCCCCCATCAACGGCAGCTAATGTATATGCACTATTATTCAAGCCATTGAATAGAATGCCTAAATCAGTACCTCATTTAGAAAAAAACATCATCCTGTTGACCCTGCATTACATTTTGCAATTCTTCTCAAACTGTCTTCATCGTTCTGAAACCATAACACAATGGTAAATGGACTGCATTTATATAGTGCTTTTCCAATCTTAGCAATCACTCAAAGCACTTTACAACACATGTCAGCATTCACCCACATTCACACACATTCATACAGAGTCACAGGCTGCCGTACAAGGTGCCACATGCTCATCAGTAGGTACAGTAGGTAAACATTCACACACACACTCACACACCGTTGGCCATCGGGAGCAATTTAGGGTTCAGTATCTTGCCCAAGGACACTTCAACATGCTGACATGGGATCGAATCCGCTGACCACTCCACCTCCTGAGCCACAGCCGCTCACAACACATGTTGAGGATGACTCATGTTCAGTCCTGCCACCTGAAAAGAGGCAAAAATAGCAAAGTTGTAAGTTACATAGCATTGGTAGGGTAGAGATATGATGTAAACAGCATTACAAATCTTGACACCTGTTTTATACTTCATACTTTTTATACTATACCTTAACCAACAGAAATACATATACATTTCATAATTTTTATATCATATATATAATTATATTCTGGAATACCTTTAAGGAGAACAATATCCAACACCGGCCTTGGGGCATTGTCTCAGCAAATCTCTGTCACTACGGTCATTAACTCTTAACCATCAGATACATTGAATCAGATATTCTTACTCAGTGCTTCTAGATATGCAGTGAAAACAGCTCCAGACCCCCTGATTATTTAGATTGGGTGAGTCCCTCCTCTGCTGGAATCCTTACCCAAACAAAGGCTGGACAGAGGTTTCCTGTGTCGTGTCAGTGAGAAGGGTTTTAGTTTCTAGCAAGGAATCCTTGAGAAGCTGTATGAGAGGGGTGGGGAGTGTACTGCTGTTCTAGTACGAGACATTCCTCGGCCTATGGACTGAACATTAACATCATCAGCTGTCCTCACTTGTTGTGAGCGAAACAAATGCAGCAGCGACCTGATTGCTGCTGCTGGCGTAACAACTCTTCATCTCATCAGTTCCAATCTTCACAGATATCTTCCAAATATTATTTGTATGGAATACATTCTTTTCTAAATTCACACAGCAAAATACATTTATTATTGTTAGTCCAGCACAATTTAGTGCATGCTTCAATGAGATGGGTTGTTCAGGTTGATGCGATGCCAGGCTACCTTAATCAGGACCGACAGGGCTGCTGTTATTAAATTTTTTTAATTTGTCAACAGACCAGAACCAACAAATGTGTCTCAAAATACATCCAACTGTTATGCACTATGTTATTTGAAAATCTTTAAAAAGTCACAAATATACTGTGCAAACTTTACTCAAAGAAGAGGAAATAGTGTATTTGTTCTAGACATTCTGTGCTGCGTGAGTTCTGCTGCTCTACCTGAAATAAAGTTTCCAGTTTGGTTATTTTAAATGTACTTTATATGCATTAATTTATTACTTTGACTGCCAATCGTCTGCAGTCATGTGTATTACAATCTCGGAACCCATCGGCTATCGGTCTCATTTCTATATTTTTTTTCTGGGGTTCCGATGTAGCCAGCGGATATCCGGTCCAAAACTTCCTTTTCTGTGTGCTGCTTATTGCTCACAGCAACTTAAGCAACTTGAAATGCGAGAATGCAGTTGGAGTTGAGAGACGACGTCTAAAACCAGATTATTTCACAAGTAGCAAGTTATAAAATAATAAAAAGCAAAATTTTCGTGAGACGATAGCCAATGGGTTTCCAGATTAAATTTCGGCCAATGCGTTCCGCCTGTTTTGCTCTCCAGGCGCACTGTTAGCCTGCATTCAACCAAAGCCTGCTTAATCGATTGGTCAATACTACTCGGACTACAAACGGAAACCAGACATCCTGTCCCTTTGCCTACAGATTCTGCTATAATATGCAGATATCTGTCCACAGAGATTTTATGTACGATGTGTTATGCAAGTAGAAACACATTGTCCAGTGAGTGCACCAGCATGGTGCATGAGTGCTCAGTAATGGATGAGATAAGGCAAAAATATAGCTTTCGATCTCGGGTGGGGTTCCGGTCTCCGATTTGCAGGTCTCAGTCGGGGTCAGGCCAGTAAGCTCTTTTAAAAAAAAACAAATGCCAATTATTATAGCAAGACTATGAAACTTTTGAAAGAAGAAATATGAAATTGTCCCTTTCAACAAGAAAAGTTGTATTCATGAGCAATAAAACCCACCGTCTCCATTCAATACACATCCTTTGTGGGCCTGGTATGACCAGTAGCTTATATTGGCTAATGTAAGCAAACTTATGATAGATATTGCTGTGTTCATGACTCTTCTTTGGTTGTCCTACGTTTTTTTGCAATATATCATCATACCATAGCAATAGTAGTTACTGGCTGCTGTATAGGAACACTTCAGTGTCACTTCAGAGGCGCTATAAGTATGTTTTTTACTGCACATAGCACAGACAAACAATTATTTCTTGTATTTTCTTCCTTGTAAAATGTGTGGTACTGGTACAGTACCTGGTACAGAACAGCAGTTGCATATTACATGTATACAGTTAGTTTAAATAAATGATACAAAATAATAAATGAAAGAAAAGTATAGTTTGCGTTAGCAGTGATAGTCAAATTTACTGAAAAGACTAAAAAACAATGGGACATACAGAAACACACACTGCACCAACAGAACACTTAAGGCATATTACAAGACATTTTGGGTTTGTGGGATATCTCTTACATTTTCATCTGAAATAACAATTGTTATGCTGCTCTTGTTGTGACTGCTGCATTCTTCACGGTGCTGTTTTGTGATGTAATAGCTAATAGCAGTTCCATCCAGTTTTTCCTAGATCTCCCAAATTAGTTCCTTTTCACATCAGGTGCTCTGAGCGAGATGGCGTCCACAATCCCATCATGCTCTTCTCCCAAGCAACAGAGATAACACTAATAATAGCTGGCCTCCTTTTGTCCAGAAATACTGTGGTACCTCAATTAGCCTACAAGAGAAGTTCAGATGACTTTTCTGATAGAATTGAATGACTTATTTGATGACCTGCATTCCACTGAGGCACAGCGCGTGTTGCTTAGTTATTACAGTTTATTAAATGCCCGACCATAGAGGAGAATATTTTGGATCACTGTTACAGTACTATCACGCCGTCCTTCGAGCTGCACTGGGTCACTCTGACCACGTCATGGTCCATCTGATTCTTGCGAACATGCATGCAGAAATTAAAGATCTGTAAACCTGCTGTTAGGACATCTAAGAAGTGGACCAATGATGCTATGGAGGATCTTCAGATGTACTTCGACTGTACCGACTGGGGATGTTTTCAGGACTAATACCAACCGTCTGGATGAGTACACAGAGGCTGTGACGTCCTACATCAGCTTCTGTGAGCACAGCTGTGCACCATCAGCCACCAGGGTGAGTTATAACAACAACAAACCCTGGTTCACAGCTAAACTCAGACAGCTTCGGTTGCAAAAGGAATGCCTTCAGGAGTGGGGACAAGGGCAGGTTTAAAGAGGCAAAGTACAGGTTTAGCAATGCAGTGAGAGATGCTTAACGACTACTCTGAGAAACTCCAACAAGCTCAGCTAATGACTGGATCACCAACTACAAGCCTAAAGCCCCCGCCGCCATTAATGATCTGAGCCTGGAAAACTGAGCCTGGCAACTGTGCTGATCAGCTGTCTCCAGTGTTTACAGACATTTTCAACACCTCACTAGAGACTTGCCTCGTACCAGCCTGCAAAACCTCCACCATCATCCCCGTTCCTAAAAAAACAGGATCACAGCAATAAACAACTACAGACCCGTTGCCCCGACCTTTGTGGTTGTGAAGTCTTTTGATCGCCCTGCAGTCAACATGGCCCTTCACTTCATCCTCCAGCACCTGGACTCAGCAGGAACCTACACCAGCATCCTGTTTGTGGACTTCATCTCTGCCTTCAATACTATAATCCCGGCTCTGCTGCAGGAGAAGCTCTCCCATCTGCAGGTGGATCACAGACTTCCTGTCTGACAGGAATCAACACTTTAAGCCTGGGAAAGAAGTTTCAGAATCCCGGACCATCAGCACCGGTTCCCCTCAAGGCTGCGTTCTTTCCCTTCTCTTGTCCCTGTACACCAACAGCTGCACGCCCAGTCACCAGTCTGTCAAGCTCCTGACTTTCGCAGACGACACCACCCTCATTGGACTCATCTCTGGTGTGGATGAGTCCGCCTTCAGGTGGGAGATTGACCATCTGGTGACTTTGTGCGGTCAGATCAACTTAGAGCTCAACACTCTAAAAACAGCAGAGATGACGGAAGTGGATTCTCGGAAGAACGCAGCCCCACCCCCCCCCCCCCCCTAGGGTGACTCCTCAGTCAACACTGTGGAGTCCTTCTGTTTCCATCTTCTGGCTCCATCATCACCCAGGACCTCAAGTGGGAGCAGAACATCAGCTCCCTCATTAAAACAGCACAGCAGATGTTCTTTCTGCGGCAGCTGAAGAAGTTCAACCTGGCAAACACAACGATGGTGAACTTCTACACTGCCATCATCGAGTCCATCCTCACCTCCTCCATCACCATCTGGTACCCTGCAGCTCCAGCCAAGGACAAGGATAAGGGCAGGCGTATCACTCGCTCTTTGTAGAGGGTAATTGGCTGCAATCTGCCGTCAGTCCTCCAGGACCTGTACGCCTCCAGGACCCTGAAGTGGGCAGGAAAGATTGTGGTCGACCCCTCCCACCCTGGACACAAACCACAAACTGTTTGAATCGCTCCCCTCTGGCAGGAGGCTGCGTTCCATCAGGACCAAAACCTCACGCCACAAAAACAGTTTCTTCCCGTCAGCTACTGGCCTCATCAACAAGGCCCAGGAGCCCCAGTGACAGAGTCTCTTATCTCCTCCCATAGACACTGCACGTTACATTAACGTATGTGTTACATTAACTGGGCGGCTGTGGCTCAGGAGGTGGAGGCGGCACCTTGTACAGTCGCCTCTGACTCTGTACGAATGTGTATGAATGGGTGAATGCTGATGTGTTATAAAGCGCTTTGAGTGATCGCAAAGATTGGAAAAGTGCTATATAAATGCAGTCCATTTACATTTACGCACATCTTTGTGATCATATATCTGTACACTACATACTCTTCCTCGTACTGTGAACCTTTGCACATTCCTCTTACTGTTTTGCACATTTCTGCACAATACTACCACTTTTAAAACTTTTAATTCTCATATACTGTACATATTCTTCCCCAGTAATATGCCATACCCTCATATTTATGTTTCTTGTACATATTTTTAGATTTTATAATATTTTTTACAATAATGTTTTTGAATATTTCTATATTTGCTATTATATTACATTTAATGTATCTTACTGTGCTTATGTATGCACTATTATACACCAAAGCAAATTATTTGTATGTGAAAACCTATTTGGCAATAAATCAAATTCTAATTCCGATTCTTATTCTAACTCTAACTGCATGTGCAATTGATGGAAAGTCCGGAAATTCGCGTGGTTTCACCTGTGAAATGATTATTTACAGTTTCAAGGTGCTAACAGTTCAAAAACTATATATTTGATTAATAGAAAAGCAGAAATACAGATTTATGGTATATATATATTTATTGATAACTGACTTCTTCCCAGGCGTTGGGAAGGCGGGGACCCGGGTGTGTCCAATCAGAAGACACCAACCACGATCCTGTTGACTCCAGACAGGAAGTTCCACAGTTTTGGCTATGCGGCACGAGACTTCTACCATGACCTGGACCCCAGCGAGTCCAAACAGTGGCTCTATCTGGAAAAATTCAAAATGAAGCTTCACACCACTGCAGTAAGGATGCAAACATACTGTATACACACAGTGAATAAATGCATAGCAGTTCTCCAGGTTACTCTTCTTGCAAGCATGCCAAGCAGCAGTACAAGCACACTACATCCTCATCACTCACTGTCTCATCTCATCTCATCACCCATGTTATGTATTGTGAAGCTGATACTGCACTGCTGACTTGTTCTATTTCTTTACATGTGGAATTCATTTCTGCCAGTGGTCCCAGGCTATATGCCTCTGTGTCTTCTATGGTGTTTTAAAAGAATGTTAGATACTTTATTTTCCCAACACATCTGTGTCAAACACATTCTAATGTAAGAGTTAAAAAGTAAAAGTAAAGAAAGTGTGCCTTTAAGCACCTATATGCATATATCCATTTGCAAGTGTGCAAAGTACCTTAAAGTGTTCAACATGGATGTTATTATAAGTTAAAAGTAAAAAGTTCACAATCAGCTCCGTCATCTTGCTAATGTTTAGCTGCAGGTGGTTCAGTCTGCACTAACCGACAAAGTGGCCCTTGTATGGTGTTAAACGCAATTGAGAGATCAAAGAACATGATGCCGACTGTGCTCCCAGCCTTGTTCAGGTGGGAATGAGCCCGATGCAGCAGCTATATGATGGCGCTGTCAACTCCAATGTTCTCCTGGTAGGCGAACTGCAGAATCCAGAGTTGGGAGATTATCAGTCTCTCAATGGACTCTATCATGTGGAATGTCAGGGCCATAGGTCTGTACTCGTTTAAGACTTTGGGACCTTCTCGGGTACGGGGATCAGGCACAACGTCTTCCACAGTGTGGGGACCTTTTCCAGTCTGAGGCTCAGGTTGAAGTCAATGATCCCAGCATCAGATCCTGGCTGTAGCCTCTCCTCAGTTAAGTGTTTGCAGTCCTAGGAGTGAAGGGTGGTTGTAGGATGAGGAGTATGGGGGTTAGGGGTCCACCCTGACAAGAAAAACACATAGAGAATCCCTGAGCATTCAGTACATAAGAGGAGAAGGACACAACTAATAATCTAAAGCCCCGCTATCAGCCCCTACATGCTGCAGTGTTCATGACAACTCATAACATGAGCATGTTGGAAAGAGTCAACTGCTGCATATACTGGCCGCTATGCTGTCATAGAAATGGAACCAATAAAAATGTAAGACTTTTCTTGAAGGTTGCGCAGGTGAAAAAGTTATGGGGTCATTGTATCCCTGGGAGTATAAATGTTCCCAGCAAATTTCCTGACAACTGCATTGTAAAGTTGGCACTGAAAGGTCAGGATGCCAATATTCAATATATATACGGTATATGTTATTGTCAACAAACCCCATGTACAGTCCCAACCAACCATTAATTGATCTTACTAACAAGTATTGTGTGTGTGTATCCAAAGCCTGATACAGCTTATTCCTTATTTACCATGAACATACACTGTAGTTTATTTGGACTCAATCCCACATACACTGTCCTGCTGCCACAAATACTTATTAGAGCACCAAATGTGGATTTGCACCATTTACTGTTTGAGTAACATTTTCTAAAAACTACAGTTGCCAGCTGTCCTATGTATTTGTGAGCTGATTTAAAGATTTACATCTTCAGTAATAACCTTGGAACTGAGATAAGGTAGATAAGTCAAAGCATTGTGAGGCGCAGTAACACATGGTTGCTTTTGATCTTTTCATAGGATTTGTTAATAATGAGAAAGTATAGAATAACACAAAACATAAGTTTAATGATTTCCTGAAAGAGGAAAGGTCACTGGGTCACCAACACCATTAGGAATCGTCCTCCGGTGACCATAACTATTGTATGGCAGTTAAATATAAATATGTAAATATTATATATTTATATGTAAATATAATAAATATATGGCAGTTACACTGTTTTGAAGAAACTGTTGGATCGATGATTTCATAGATGAGCTGGCTGAGTAAAATCAACAGGGGTGGCCACTAGGACAAAACACTATATACACAGCAAAGTCACATATTAGCAATACATTAGATCCTCACAGAAGATAGCTGAAGATGTTATTCCAGACCTTATCATATGATCAATAAGTCTCTGTACTCTTCTTCTGCAGGGTTTTGATTTTATGTCCTTTTCAAACTCTAACTTTGACTTCTTCTACTCGCAATTAGAATCTGTCCATAGACACAGACCTCCACGCAGCCAACGGGAAACGAGTGAAAGCTCTGGATATCTTTGCATATGCATTGGCCTTCTTTAAGGAACAAGCACTAAAGGTAAACATACCTCTGTCTTCACTACCGTATCTTTTGTTGTATTACATACACAACACATTTTTTATTTTGACGATTGTATATCATATTCTGTAGAATTTGGTCTGAATCCCAGCATGAACCCTGAAGTCAATGTTCCAATTTCTCATTTTCAATTTGCTAGTATTCAAAATACCTAATCTGACTAGTGCAGTTACATTGTGACACAATGAATAGCTCATGGAACATTCAATGTATCAACAGGGGATGAGTAGCCTTAGTGTTTTGACCTGTCGGTTGTGTTTTGCTTTTCCTCTTGCAGGAGCTGAGTGATCAGACAGGCGGTGAGTTTGACAACAATGATGTGAGATGGGTGATCACTGTTCCTGCCATCTGGAAAATGCCTGCGAAGCAGTTCATGAGGGAAGCGGCTTATAAGGTAAGCAGAGAAGCTTTATATACATTTGTACACTTGACATTTGTTTCCAGACTCCAGCTTGCATGTGTAGTAGTAGTGTAGTGTAGTCTGAACACTTTGCATATGACTGATTTCCAAAGGAAGTTGTAACCATATACTGAGATTGGCTGCAGACAGGATCTGACATGAAGTCTTGCTAAAATGATCTGTGTAAGAACATTCAGTGTAGAGAGAGAGAGGTGGATGCTCAGGGTTGCTACAGAGACACATAGGGTGAGCTACAGACTGTGGTAGAGGACACAGGGAGCGAGTCAGACAGTCATCAATATATTGACAGAGAAAAGAAGGAAGGAGGGAGAAATATCAAGAGCGGTAGAAAAACACAATAATTAACCTTCCATCAATATGGCAGTTAACCTCAGGGCCATCAAGGTAACACGTCTGACACATTTGAAACATTCTGAAAGCAGTCAGTCTGTGATATAACAAGTGTAAGTAGAATCTTCAGATGTACTTGAAGCCAGTGCAGATACTTAAGAACAGGAATATTGTGATCACTCATTGATTCTATCACATGATAGAATGTTGTTCTCTATGTATCTTGTTATGTTTCTTAGATGCAGGAACATTAGTTCAGTGTCCATAACGGCCAGATGCATTGCTTGAGCTGTAACAGATAGTGTATTAGATTCCAATCACTAGGATCTCTGTTTTGTTTCTGATTTAAGAAGAGTTGGGTGCCATCTTCATGCCAATGAAAATGTATACTGTGATGACAGACGAGGACTCACAGTTTTTATTTTCATTGGTATGCAGGTGGCACCCAACTCTGCTGACCCAAAATGTGAAAATAGTGGAGCCAGGACAGAACCCTGCGGCACTCCATGTGAATTGTTAATCTTCAGTAAAAGTTGCTAACAGAGGGTTATATAGTAATAAATGGCTCTGAATATCAATTAGCTGTCAGGGCCAGTAGTTAGAGACACAGTTATCTTTATGTGTTTAGGACTCAGACTCATGTACAGTAGGGAAATTTTCCATTATGTGATAGTACAACATGATTACATGTACCGTACTATGTAGGCTATCAAAGGATTACTCGTGGTGGTGTAATGTAAAAACACTGCTTTGCGTTACTGCTCTCTTTCTTATCTCCATGGCCTGGTACTCATTAGTGAAATGGTACTGTGTGAATGTGTGACCTCAAGATGACCTCGGTGTTCATTGTGGGAAAAAGCAGTCAGCTGTGAAGGAGGAAGTGGGGCCTGCGCCTGGCAGATATTGGCTGAAACTAATTAAAGCCAGTTCCAGTCTTGACTAGTTGCAGCAGTACCTTTCCCTCATGCTATTCTAGACCCTATGGGTCACCTGAGGTGTATAAAGATGAGATGCTCGACAGACGTTTGTGCTGTGTGCTGTGATCCTTTCTGCAGAAAGACTTTTTTTCAATAAAATACTCAAAAGACAAACTTAGTATGTTTTTAACATCTTTGTGAACATAATTTCCACCACAGTGGTTAACACAATCTGATTAAGTAGAGGCTCAGTTCTGAGCTGATCCTCTTTTCTGTCAAGTGTAGTCGCCACAGAAGCTCGTAGTGTTTCCTGCTTCAGCTTAGTCTGATCACTGTGTGTGTGTGTGTCATTGACCACTTTCCAGTAAACATCCCCAGTTCTGTGTGTGTGTGTGTGTGTGTGTGTGTGTGTGTGTGTGTGTGTGTGTGTGTGTGTGTGTGTGTGTGTGTGTGTGTGTGTGTCTGTGTGTGTGTGTGTGTGTGTGTGTGTGTGTTTGTGTGTTTGTGTGTGTGTGTGTGTGTGTGTGTGTGTGTGTGTGTGTGTGTGTTCTCAGGTGTATCTGT
>CALSBV010000075.1:684713-700564 GCA_943590825.1 Bovichtus diacanthus | reverse complement strand
CACACACACACACACACACACACACACACACACACACACACACACAGCCTTTTGGAATTACAGATATATGTGACACATTAGACAAGATTTTGTCCGGAACCATTCTGTATCCAAAAGAGCAGGAGAAAGCATTGATCTCACCATGTAATTTACTGTTGATTTGTGTTTGCACAAATGGAGCCTGATGTCTTTCAACATTAATAAGGGTAATATTTACCCTCTCCTTGTCCTGTCAGGCTGTGGCAGTGAGGAACAGTTAGCTTTGTGAAGAAAGAGACAGACAAGGATGCTAACAGTTGGACATGTGAACTATCCCTCGTACTGCTGCTTTTGTTGAGCCTGTTAAAGTGACAGTAATAACACTGCAGTAATGGGGGACTATAAATAGCAATGAAGTTGTCAGGGATGGTTTTATGTGAATTTATGCGAGTTCTCAGTCTACAGAGACTGATAAATAATGAATGGAGATTGTAAGCATATACTTAAAGATGCACTCCCTGATTTTGTCCCAGCTCACAGATTTCACAGATCTCATTGTGGTAAATGGACTGCATTTATACAGCGCTTTACAACACATGTCAGTATTCACCCATTCACACACATTCATACAGAGTCAGAGGCTACTGTACAAGGTGCCACCTGCTCATCAGTAGGGACACATCGACATGTTGACCACAGAGGCCGGGGATCGAGCCTCTCACCGGCGGACGACCACTTCACCTCCTGAGCCACAGCTTTGAATCTCTTTGCGGACGTTTGGCATCTTTGCAGTTATTTTGTGTCTCTTTGTGATCATTTTGCATCTCATTGCAATAGTTTTACGTTACTTTGTGGTCATTTTTAGTCTCTTTTCATTCAGTCATTTTACATCTTTACGATAAAATGTGCTTGTCTAAAGGCAGATGACCCTTTATTTTGTTACAGTATAAGTGCAAATGTAACTGGTGTTTGCCAGTTGACTACTCACCCACGTGTTGATGCTGATGGAGGGAAGGTCAGACCCAACCTATACCCTGTACGTCATAGACAGCATATTATCTGCATAAAGGCCAGAGCTTGTGACTTTAAATGTTTCCTTTTTTCATAATACCTAAGCTCTCATGTCAATACAAACATGCTGTAGGAAAGATAGTCCAGTTTGGGTTTTACATCAGTTCATCACCGCCTGCTTTTTTGTTTCCATTCTAATCTTTATTTAGGATCTGCACCTTCCTCTGCCATTTCTTCGCACTTCCTTTAGTGTCAGATCTTTACAGAACACTATTACATCATGCACAACGGCACAAAGGATCCAATGAGAGATCTGAAGAGGTCTGAATGCAAAATCTTTATTGAAAGACCCTGAGTAACATGGTGATTGTGGCTGGTTAAGCTTGGCATGGAAGCACATGCTGAATCACATTCTCTCTCACATTCTCTGTTCCGCAGAAGAAGACGCTGTGAAAGAAGAAAAGGAGAAGAAAGAGAAAGAGACTGAGTGAAGCATTATAAAAGACACTGTGAATAGATATTTTGGTTTAAGTATCAATTTGAATATACTATGTGTCTCCTATAACTCACTTAAATTATTACTGAGGAATAAATCCTAATATGAACTGATTGAAATTTTGTGAGGGCTGACAAACCAAAATGCATTAACACAAATAATTCCAAAAACAATAAATAAATCTGGAATCAAAATGTAATTGTTTTTGTACAGTTATATAAAGTTTTGATCCAGCACAAGAAACATATTTTCCCTATCACTATATTTGTATTTATCATTGTAATGATATGAAAGTAAATACCATGGAGGAGGAGAAACCGTCACGATGTACTCTACTGCCCCCCCCCCTACACACACACACACACACACACACACACACACACACACACACACCTCCACTAGAGAGCACTAAAGCCAGTCTCATGCTGCCCTCTAGTGGCTAAAGCCAGTCCATGACATGTACTACAGCAGTTTGACGACAGACACACAGCTCAGCTCTGATCGTCACTTCTTATAAATGTCCACATTGTTCCTTCAACTCTGATGTTCTGTTTGTGGTCCTGGAGACTCCAGGCTCCAAAAAACATACTTAACCTTCATGTATCTCCTTTATACTTCATGACTTTTCCTCATTTTGTGAGATTTGCTTGATTTTAAACTGATGATATGTTGTAAGATACAAAAACATTGACTTCAGTTTGGGGTATCAGAGACAGAGAAAAAAAACATGGATAAATAAAATGGATGTTCATCTGTGATTTGTGTTGAGAGTTTTAACGCAACACTTCATCAGAGTAGCAGAAAGGTAATCAGGCTTAATCAGGTTAAGTACAGATATCACAGCTCAAAACTGAATACCAAATAGTTGACAAAACCAATAAAGGGTTCGTGAAACACATTCTATATTATTTTAATCATTGTATTATATACAGCCTATGTAACTATGTCCTTATATCCACCAATTGTCTTGGAGAATATGGCTGAAGATATTACTGTGTAGGTTTGCTTGATTTTCTCATCTCACATTAAAGTGTGTGGAGTGCTGCCTGAAAGTAATGTTGACAGAAAAAACTAACTTACAGCATCTTGTCTTTTCCTCTCTGCAGCTCCACCTTGGACGCACCATACTTGGGTTTTATGGGGTTAAAGATGTGGTTGTTCCACCGAAACTTCACCTCTGTCACATCACCCACATCCACCTCAGCGTCGAGCAGCACCTCATAGGTCCTTCCAGGCACCATTGCACCGCTAAAGAAATGTCACAGCAGATCACAATCAAAACACATATTTAAAAAATATTTCTCCTTCGATGGCTCTGACAGGGCAATCTGAGCTCCATCACTGTGACAGTCGGGTGGTGGTGTGTTGTTCACTCCTCACATACTCATTCAATATGCTGCCGTAATGTAATAATTCATGCAATAAAAGTACTTTTACCACTTTCTTTGGAGTTACTATATACACACATACTATACAGTAACAAAGCAACTTTTCCTTTGTGATCAGCCTCTTCAGCAGAGAAACATTCAGTGTCATATTATATATATTTTATTGGTTTCATCAGGTTTGTGTATCACTCTTACTGTAAACATTGATCGGTGCGAACAAAAGACCACAAGGCACGTTAGGGAACTGGATATGGAGTTTTCAACTTCTGGGACTTTTAAAGTTGACATTAATCTGTTTTATGTGACCATCACATCAGAGCCCTTTGTCAATCAGCTGCTCCCTCCCACACATTGCAGTGTGGTCAGCCGTCATTTCTTCAGGCAAAAGGCCTACAAGTCTACATGTGGTCAATCGGGAGGATGCCTTTAAAGAAATGTGCTGCATACTGTATTTCTGTTTCACCAGTCTCTCCCAGTCACACAGTGGTTTACAGCCCATCACAGGATGGGATCACTTTTTCCTTCCACCTTACTCTCTCCTCCTCAACTCCACAGATTATTTTCCTCATGGAGGTAGTACATTTAGGCCCAACATCCACATGGTCAGATGCCCCTTTCTGGATGTCTGGACATATCTGCAGAAGATTGCCAGGGCATGATCAGGCATGCAGGTGTGTGGACGGAGAGGACATAAGGTGACAGTGTTGCTATACATCAGTTGTCTTATACATGAATGTATAGTGAATATGTATAGTTTTATATTGCATCAATGGAATTATTTTAGCTTTAATTGTGTGCAATTGGAATTACTTTACAAAAAGCCTATTGAAGCCTATTAGAGCATTACTGATTAATTTCTGTAACATACTGTAAGGGAGCACAAGCCATGTGATAAAGACAAATCCTTCTTGATTGTGCAAATTCATTGTGTTCTGAGCATAGTAGTATAGAGCTTTGTATATAAGAAGTGGACGTAGTCACCGTGACGTCACCCATTGGTTTGTGGACTACAGCTTTGAAGCCTCGAGTTTAGAGTTTTGGCCGTTACCGTCTTGGTTTTCAGGAAACAGAAGTGACTGAATGCTGAATCATTTTTAGGCAGCGACCAAAATGTTACAATTAACTTTGATGAAGTAAAAACACAAACTGTGAAAGAGTTAAAGTTCTAAGACAAAATCACGGATAAAACCCACACCGGACAACACTGTCAATCACAAGCCAGCCCCCACTTTATTGTCTATTTTATTCTAAATGGGACCATAATTTACTAAATGAACATCATGCTGTACTGAAGAAGACTTGAAACTAGAGATTGAGAACATAAACTCATTAGGAAGATGTTTTCTGAAGAAATAAATCAAGTCGGGGTTATTTTCTCATAGACTTCTATACAATCAGACTACTCTGCAACCAGCAGAGTCTCCCCCTGCTGGCTCATAGAGAGAATGCAGGTTTAAGGCACTTCAGCTTTGGCTTCACTTTTGAGACACGGAGGTTGCCCCTTTGGTTCTGAGTGAAAAAGTGTTTCTGTTGGGAGATAGATGTTGTCAGTGTTCTGGACCAAGAGCTGATCCTTATATGTATATCAAGTGCTTTGTTTGTTGTAGTGTTTTTTGGATGAGAGGTTAACTTTTGTGCTGAGCTGCATGTCAATAAAGAGAATTGTCTAAACAGTGTTTAAAAAGTACAGAGAAATGTGTGTTACCAGTTGTGAAAAAGAAAAGTAACATCCACTGCCTCTGCTCTCGCTAAGCAGAGACACTGTAAAAGAGGAGGTGAAAGATACTCCAGTGGCTCAGCTGTAAAATGACACAATCAGTGATGATCTATAATTGACCAGATGTCATTTAGAAAGCATGGAGTCACGTGGTCAGATAAGAGAAGCTACAGCTGTTCAAGCTCCCAGGCCTGTTCAACAAACAGAAGCACAAAAGAAGCAGGTCCACTTCAGCAACTTTACCACGAACACTGATGTCACATGGACTGATGTGCCTTGGTGTGTTCCACAGAACAATGTTATAATGTTCTTACACATTAAGCATGTGCTCCTTGGTGCTGTCACTGTGTCCAGAGAGTGCCACATACATGAAGCCTGGGTTCGGCCACCTGGGACCATCCAGGGTTACCGTCACTCTGTAGCTGTAACCTAATGGAAAGACACAGTCACATTATTTCACCATAGCTCCGGCATAGTGTCATACATGACACTATCATTAACATCATAACATCATTTTCCATGGGTGGGGATTATCAAAAAACACAGAGAGACAATATCTTCATATGAACAAACAATTATTTTCTACTTAAGTTACTCAAGTTAGTGTACCGTGTCTGCGTTGGCACTTTTCCAAACTGACTTGAGTGTTGTGTGACAAAGTTCAGTTTCAATTAAATTCTCACCACCTTCAATTGCTATTTGAAGTAATATTAGATAATCTCTCTCTCTTTTTTAAAGATGCATTGGAAGCTTGATGGAGAATTAACCTCCAGACAGCCCAGAACAAATCCAAAATCAAGAAATATGATTTCCTTGGTGAGATGTGTGTTATTTTTCATTTCAATCAGTTGCTTTCAGCAATCCCAACTCACTGGAAATGAAAACTAAAAAAAGGTGGATACAGACAGCAGGTCTGTGCACCTATTACCAGGTGTCAGAAATGGCCATCCAAAACAAAGATAAATAAAATAATATATCATTTCAGTTTACTGCTAGCTCATAGAGTCTGTTCCTTCTGGGAAGATTAATTTTATATTTTAATACCTAAGAAACTATTTTTCAGAAAAATTTACAAAACAACAGATTGCAACTACAAGATTACTGCAACTAACAAAACAATTTAACAACATGTTTGACATTGAACAATCCTCATTATGTAGATTCAAAAATGCATTGGCACTGTCAACATCATTATTTGAACTACTGAATAGATCCTATTCATTTTTTTTTTTTTTTTTGTCCAATTGTTGTTGTTTTTCGCTCTTTTTCTGAGGTAATATTGTCATGTCATCATAATTTCGTGTCTGTTATGCGATTATTTTGCCTGTATTAAAACAAATAAAAAGTTTAGTTTGCTTTAAGCTGTTTAGATGGTGACTGATGACTCACCTTGCATGGGGCTTAACGTAGCTGTATGTGCTCACTATTAAGATCATTCATGTACATTCATATGTAGCCTATAACTTAATATTTTGAAGGATCATGGGGAAAAACCCTGAAAACTGGAAAGTTTGATATACCTATTAGAGGTTCAGCCAAAGCTTTATATCACTGAAACCTTTCAGGGCGTGACAATGCATTTTTTACTCTTTAAAATTTGATCGAAAAGGATTTCATAAGCCTACTGGAGTGATAAATGGTACTAGCCCATAGAGAACTCTGTTTGTTATCCTATAACTTAGTTGAAAGTATAAAAAATACCAAAACTGGAGATGCCAATTTTTCCGTGGAGAGCTATCTTATGAAAATGTGTCCTGGTTCCTTACATCAAATCTAAACAGTGAGTTCTTACAACCTATGTGTAAGTCACACTTACAAGGAAGGGCATGGTACTTACGACTGAAGGGCTTTGAACTGCCCGTGTTGAGGAAGTACTTGGTCTTTGAAATGCCATCAGTCACAGTGAACCTGTCAGCATGGGAGCCCATCAGAGGACACTTGTTGTCTGCACATGGGAAACACTTTCCCTGAGGAGACAAGGACATGGTGAGGTGTGAAGAATGAGCTCACCCCGTGATTGAGTGTATGAGTCTTTTCCTGTCAATGAAAAGTGACAACCCCCCCCCCCATACTCCTGTAAAATGTTGCAGTGTGCCACCTTATAAATATGAAGGTGGAGAATGGTGCTGGTTTTGTAATAAGTTACTCTGCGGGAACAGGCTGACTTTGTGGCTGTCAGCTCTGGCTGCAGGAACAACACCAGATAGGAGAGCGTTTACGAGGTGAACGACAAGGAGGTGCTGTCATCTCTCAACAGGGACATAGTCATATGAGGTCATGCTCGGCACTCCCCCAGCCTCCTTTGATCGGGACATGTGTCCAAAGCAGGGATAAACTGTCATTAACACCAACAGCTGCAGATACAAACCCTCCCTATGGAAGACATGAGGGAAGTCCATTTATATCGCCCCCTCAGCTGCAACAAAAATCCAATCTTGCCGAATCAACTTCTAAAACCAAAGAAATGGTTCACAGCCATATCAGTGTCATACAGCAACAGGTGGCAGTCCCATACACATGCTGGGATGGTAGAGATATGGGCCCCTTCTCCTTCTCACTCACTTTTTGAATTGAGGACATAAGATGCCTCCCAGCTCCCTCATCTATGGCCCTTTGATAGGATCATTAAAGCTGCTCGAGACACTATTTTTATGTACAAATCCAGTTCATACAACTTACTTGCAACTGTAACACAGACGGATGTCCTCTTCTACACAAACTGTTTAAATCCATTGACCCAAATTAATTTCTGGAATTGTGTATGGTCACTGGTGGTAAAAATCTACACTAGCATTTATAACAAAAGGAGATCAATCATTTCAGTGGAATTGCTGCAATGAGTGGATCCACTGGTGGAGATGAAGTATATCAGAGCAGATCTTTCACATAGATTTCAACTTTGGTGAACTTTCACATGCTTTTGACAAATTGTAAACCATCCTGACAGAGCTGACCTTTGAACCAGAGAGTTCAAAATGGAAGCTTTCATATAAGCTGTGTTGCACAATCCAATTTGTTATAACCCTGTTCTGTTGCAGTATGACGTGGCATGAGGTTTGATGTCTGTATTGAGACGGGACTAACTAACCGACCAAAACAGACAGACAGCAAGCTAGCTTGGCTTGCTATTGTGACTGGCTAGTGCTAGCCTGTAACGAGCTACATAGCAGGTCACTGCTTAGAGTACAAGTACAAGTTGCCCTGCATGAAGTAACTTCTTCACCATGCTTCATACACCACTGATGTCCCTTTGCCTCTCCTGACTACTTTTCCTATCCTTTAAAGTCATGAGGTGCAGGATGTAGGCTACTGTAGGAACTCAAATGCTGTACAAGTTTGAGCTGCTTGTCCGTTCCTTAAGTAGTTGTATACCTCCACACTACATTTTAGAAGGAAATATTGTACTTTGTAACATTCATCTGACAGAAGGAGTTAGACTACGAGTTACTTTGGCAGATAAAGAGTTTACATAGAAAACAGCAATTTACAATTTGATGCATTGTTATAGACCTAGACTGAAATCAAGTTAGTTCCACCTTACAAAGCTACTTATGTGTCAATGCATCTGTAATAATAATACAAGATGGATATACTGTAGGCTATATATAATAAGTTCACAATCTAAAAAGGACAAATCTGCACAATTACTTTCGAGAGTTAAGTATATTTTGCTGATAATACCTCCATACTTATTAGAAGTAACATCAATCAATTGATAAACAATCAACAAAGAGAAATCAATAGGGAAGACCACAATACTAAGAAATAAAACATTAATTTATGTTTAATGACGGTAGTATTAAGGATGGTCTTGTGTTCACGTGCTCATACCTTAGGTCGTATGCCAATCACTCTCAAAATGACATACGACTGTTAGAGAGTAGCGACGGGCGCATGTTGTGGAACGGGCGCAGTTTTAAACATGTGGTTAACATTGTGAATTGAAACTGAACTACTTCGTAAGTTAATTACGTCATGTAAGTTAAATGAAGTCAACATTCTGGACACAAACAGAGGCCTCCTGGGGGAAAGTTCTATGTTTGTTTGATCCATCCATCCACCCCAACCTACTCCCTACGTGGATTTCTTTGCTCTTTATACTACGTCACCTTGACTCCCTCCTTTGTTGCTGTTACAATAAAAGTAAATATGGCTCGTAAAAAGCTGCTTTTACAGACAACTATACAATGTGTTGCCTTCTGTTCGCACCAATCAAATTTCACAGTAAGAGATACTCAAACCAGATTAAACCAATTAAATAAACCTGTACTGTATAATATGACACATTTAGTCTGCTGGAGTGGTTAATCACAAAGGGAAAATTATAGTGTTACTGTGTAGTATATGTGAACTGTATATATTGCTTTTATTGCATGAAGTATTATATTACTGCTACATATTGAACAAGTAAATAATGAGTGAACAACATATCAGCACCCAACTCTGTTACAGTAATGGTGCTCAGAATGTCCATCTATATGTTCCTTATTGCAGTGAGGTTATTCAGGCTAAGACGTAGGAAAGGAAGCATTGAAGCTTAGCATTTAGAAAATTCTACCTGATACTGGTCTGCGGGGAATTAATAATAATATAATTAATAATAAATAATAACATAAAAAAAGATGTTTAAGTCTGTAGAATGTCTCATTATGTAAAGCTTGCATAAAATAACCACTTGGACAGGCACTAGTGGAACTGTAGTGAACCAAAGACTTACAGCAGCAAAACTGTCCTTGTCAGAGCAGGGGAATCCTACAAAGCCTTGGGCTTTAATCATGCTTTCGCTGTAGTACTCGTAGGATCGGACATGGTTGCAGGCATCAAATTTCACGGTACCTGGCAAAAATGGTAAACAGTTGATGAAAAATCAGAAAAAATTAGATTGACATGGCGTTAAAAGAGGGTAAGGTAAGGGAGAATAAGTATAGAGATGTAAATGTATAATTGAGTCTTAAATTTCACATAGCTACGCATGAAGTCATGACCCGCTGACCATGGTCATTATGCTTTGCTGAGCATGAGAAAGATTTGGATGTTTTGGATGTTTAGAAGACTGAGAAGCTGTCAACTCAGAGAGAGAATTACTTTAAAATACAAGGACATTACCTGCTATCATTTTGAATGTAATCAGCACTGAAAATAAGTTCAGGAAGAAGTAACGGCAGTAAAACAATAGAAAGTCAGCACCAGTAAAACAATAACAAGGAGAATCTGAGAGTAAGAATGTGCCACAGTGTCAGGGAGAGACAGACATAGAAAGAGGTCATAGCTTCTGTTGTTTTTCTCTTCCAGTACAAGGCAAACACCAGGCACTCCAAGACCTCCAGCTATGCAGCCCTGGCTCCGACTGTCCCTATCATATCTATAGGATCAAAAGTGGCAGATTCAGCTGTGCCAACCCCCCCCCCCCCCCCCCTTCCACCTCCAGACCCAGGCATGGCACCAATGCTGCTACTTGAGCCTTGCTACTCAGCGGTACATTTCAAAAGAAGGCCATCGTCATCCATATTAGAAAATATTTGCTCAGATAGATCCAGCAGGAATAACTCTGCCAGGGGTTTCTTTACGATCTTTCCGTTGGGACAACCACAAGGGGTTTTGCATTGTAAGTTGCATGGTTGAGAAAATGAGATGCATGAGTCATTGTGTTGTATTTGATTGAAAAAGTCTATAATAAATCCTTCCTTCATAAAGGTTCTAATGTTCAGTTTTTGAAACTTGAAACTTGAAACTTTGAAAGAGAGATGTCTCTCTGTTTCTCATAAACGGGATAAGGGGTTATCCCGGTTTCTGAAAACGGGATGTGGTGTTTACATGTGCAAACATATGAACAGGATACTCCAGAAGCTTGATCATAAATGGGTTCTTCATGTCCATGTAAACACACTCATTGACATACTGTATGTTATAGTCAGGCCGGATTTTCATTTGAATTTTCTCAAAAAGTTTCTCAGAAAGTTTTAATGAAATAATATTTTTTTTGTTTGACAGCTGTTTCTTTGGAGGCAAATTGTATGAGAGTTAGTACAAAAGGTTGCACTAAGTGAGCTTGATTGAATTCAATATTAACCCTCATCATGGTTAGTATTGTTTCCATCTCATGTGTTTTCTTCAAAGTACCAAATAGAGTGGTCTCTGGAAAGTTTTGACTAGAAACTTGCTTAAATGAGTTGAGTAAACTCATAAATACATTCTTCAAGTCCATTGATACATCCATCCATCCAATATCTTATCCGGGGCCGGCAGCAGGCTACGCAGGGCATTCCAAATACTGTATCTCTCTCTCCCTCGCTTGGGAAAGCGACTCACTCACAATCCTGAGGGAGCCTGAGAGACCCCTGGGCCAACCAAGCCAGAAAGACCTCGTCTTCAGCTTGAGGGCCTCTTTTACCGCTGGCCCATTCGGATTGAATGTCCCCAGCCTCCCCCACAGGATGCACGAAAGGTTCTTTCGGAGGTGGAAGTTAAAGACATCCTGGAGAGGGGCCTCAGACAGATGTTCCCACTACACATTTGTGATTACCAGGTCTGTCCGGTAGCCTCCCCCGCCATCTGATCTAACTCATCATCAGGTGGTGATCGGTTGACAGCTCTGCTTCTGTCTTCACCTGTGTGTTCAAGATAGGTGGCCGCAGATCTGATGATACGACTACAATTATGAACCAGCCGCTTCAACATGATGTTTGTAATGGTCAATCCATGACTAGTACAGAAGTCCTAAGTCCAGATCAAGCAGGCCGTTCCTCCAAATCACCCCCCTCCAGGTTTCTCTATCATTGCCCACGAGAGTGTTGAAGTCCCCCAGCAGAACTATAGGGTCCCCCATCGGTATCCTTTCCAGGATGCCACCCAGAGCCTCCAAGAAGGCAGGGTACTCCAAACTGCTCTTCTGTGCATAAGCACAAACAATTTGCAGTTGCATAGAGGCCACCCTCTCAGCCAGGGGGTCGTGAGTATGGGTATTTTTCAGGCTGTACCCAGCCAGGCCCCAGCCAGGAGTTCTCTTCCCAGGTCTGGGTCCAGGAAGGTGCCCCAGTTTCCCTTTTCCTGGTGAGGTACTACAACTCGCTTCTACAGTGAATTGTTCTTGGACTGGCCCTCCTTCATTCAAGTGATTATTTTGATTCAAAACACTTCAAGTCAGTCAACTCTTCAAAAGGTTGATAAATGGTAAAATGATAAATGGTAAAATTATTTTTTTAGAATTCTGACAGTAGCTTTTGTAGCAGCATTAACAAACACAACAATGGAACAAGAGCAAAATAGCCAACATGACAGTGGGACTGCAGTCGTTGTTTGGGTGGCAGACAAAATGTGATTATACTGAAATCCTCATTGTGATCATTGCGTTTCCATTTTGTCTATTAAAATGTGTCAATTAATCTCACCCTCCCAGATGGCATCCAGGTCAGTAGGTCTGCCTTTGTTGGCAGAGCAGCCAGGCATCCGTTCTCCTCCGTTGGGGTAGAAGTCGATGTGGCCAACGGATTGTGACATCCCCAGACCTGGGAGCATGGGAGTAATTTTTACAGATTTGACCAAGATTTAATGAAGATAATGAAGCCTTAGTTCCCTTATATTAAACTCTATGATACAACTTTTACAAATAGCATACAAATGGTAAATCAAAATTGACTGAAAATGTTTTTTAACTGGCTGGTTAGAAGGGCACTCCCTTCAGTGTGTGGTCAAGCCAATAACCTAAATCCCCTCATCACATGCCATGGATAAATGTCATTCAGTAGATTCACTCTTCCTTTCTATATGTTGCTCTGAGCTCCCTGTTGTGTTTCCGGGGGTCAGGCCAATGTTCCGGTCCTCTGTGTGCTGTGTGTGCATCTGGTCTGCATGCATCAGTAGCAGACGCTCTATTGCAGTTGCATGCAGTTGCTGTTCTGCTGGTTGCAGGATGTAGGCCTACGAACATCCAAGACTCTAATTGCCACTGCTCGCCATGCCTTTTTTCCCTTGCTTTGCTGAATTTTTTGCCTGCCTTTAGTTGCAGTTTGCTTTTGTTTTGCTTGTATCTGTTTTCATTTACATGCTGTTTTGCTGACATTTTCTCAGTTGGTTTGCTGGTTGGCTGAGGTTGTTTTCCTGCTCAGGTTGTTGGTTTATTGTCACCGCCGTTGCTAAAACGAGGTGCTCTGCTCCATGCTGGTCAGTGAGCGTGATAGCGTGAAGTTAGCTTCCGATTCGGCAGTTAAACCTGCTTTACATTGCTGAACCGATCCTCTGTTTTTTTATCTCTTACTTTTGTGAAAACATGTAAGACATTGAGGTAAAGCCTTAACTCTGTCTGGAACCCACTTTCAAATTTGTGAAAGCTTTATTCTATTTGTGAAAATGCAAAAAAGGGAGATTTCACTGCTTTTTTCACATGTAGTCGTAAACCACTAAAAACCACTATACTTAGACTGTTCAAATCTGCACTAGATTATCCCAGAGAGGATTAAAAACATTTAAAACACAGTTTCTGATGTGTGAAAATGAAAAGAATACTACTGATTTATGGTATTGCCATAACATGGCCTTTGTTGTTTGACAATGACAATCAATGTTGAAGTCTACATCTTTCCATTTCATTTTTGGTTGCCATGAAAATCTCCTCTTTCTCACTTCAAAACAAAAGTATAAAAGTTATTTTTTAACATTTGAAGAACAATCAATGCAACTTCAAAGATTGGTCAGTTAGTTAACTTACTTTACTTACCTTTCCTCTAACTGGCAACCTCTGTCACTGCAATGTAATTTTCCTTACTTTTGTCCAAAGCCTTTACTTGGACTGTGTTAGAAGTACCATAGTTCAGCCATTAGTGTGATTGTTTTTCATTTGCTCTATATATGAAGACATTTTTATGAAAAGCTTTCTGTTAATACAAGTAAACACAAGTATCAGCATTTGACTGATAAATCATTTCATTCATCTTGTTTATCTGCCCACTAACACCCTGCCCTGCTCTTCTTTTCCTGCCCCCCAGTTGTCCTCATTGTGTTCCTGCCTGTCACCTGACCTCACACCTGCCTGCAGACATTTTACTTATTATCCTATGATCCAAATAGTTTATACCAGATCTCCACAGTAGCCATTTGCTACACTGTATTGTGTATCCTAGTCGTTTTGTTTTTGCCTGAATCTGCATGATTTATTTTTTTTGTTTAGCTTTTTCTTGCCTGCCTTCTACCTGTTTAACCTGTTGGTGTCCTGTATTATGCCTGCTGACAAAGTAAACTCTGATGTTAATGCACACACACACACACACACACACACACACACACACACACACACACACCTATATATACATTATATATACATCATATATACATATGTATAGAAACAGAAAGCTTTTAATAAAAAAGTAATAATGTAATAATGGCTGAATTATGGTACTTCTAAAAAAGGCCATGTTGTGGCAACACTGTAAATTAGTAGCATTGCCCTTTTAAGTGTTGCCTTCTTTTCTTTTTTGTATTTTTACAAATAGAATAAAGGTTTCACAAATCAGAAACTGTGTTTTAAGAATCTTTATCCTCTGGGAAAATTGATTCCACATCTGAACAGTCGAAGTAAAGTGTAAAGCAGTGAAATCTTACCTGTGATTTAAAGGGGAAACCTCTTGTAGAGTGGTGTATTTCTGATACTGAACTATAGTCCAAGGTGGCGTTCTCGGTGTTACCTTCATAATACAATCTGGTAGAACTCTCTCGATACTAATAACTCGGCCACACTTAGCAGAGCACCGAATATTGTTTTGTCACATTATAAAACTAATACAACATACAGTACTTATTTGAGCTAGAGTTTTAGAAAGTAGAAAAAATTGAAGACATTAAGCAAATTCTACCCATATTCATCTCATTCCATATTATCAACAGTGATATGTACCAAGTTTGGAGTTGAAAGGAAGTCCATCAGTGTGAATGACATCCACAAAGGCGGCGTCGCTGGTGTCCAGGTGTACAGTAGCCTGAGTGTCCTGGAAGTAAGGCTCTGCCGGGTCTAGTCCTGTATCCAACAGATCCTATTACTGTAGCTCATTTCTACAAACATTGTTGTTATCAAATATTCAGACGTGTATAAGGATAATGTCACAATTGTAGAAACTCAACTGTCTCAGCGACCTAAATCACATGATGGACTGCAACAAACAAGAACATGCTTAGCCCAAAAGTAAGATGCTGTCGATTGCAAAAAAAGTGTCAGAGGAATTCCTTAAGAAATAACAATTCAATCCAGAATTAGTCAAGTCCAAAATGCCTTCTAAGCAGAAGCTAATGTGATAATCTGGTGCAGTCTACGTGTTATTATGTCAAATTATTAACAGTATTTTCAAACATGTCACTCACTTAAAACCTTTTAAAATACAGATTCTACTCTTTTAAGTGTCAGCACTCATCTGCCAGGGTCTTTCTGACAGTATGTATGAAATGTGGTTTTATAAATGTTGGGCCAGTGTCAATCAGAGTCAAGCTGGTAATCAATGTGAGTGAATTACATTTAGTAATGTTAGCATTAGTTTAAATTCACAAAATGTAATAATAATAAAATATATTGTGTTTTTAAAACTCAGTTATACAACAAGATTAACATTTCAAAAAAATAATTTTCTAAATCATTGTCATATAAAGCAGGGTCGTAAAGAATGTAGTGGTCTCCTGTTTCTACACAGTGAGGGACTCGCAGAGCATTATAAAGTGTGAGTATCGCAGCAGGTTTACCTGTGATGCGTGTGATGCCGGGGATCCTGCTACCAACGTCTCCTGCGGCGTGAGCTCCGAGGCTGTGTCCGATAATATGGAACTCATCAGCCTGTTGCTTGTATTTGTCCTGCGACATGCAACATGTATGTTCAATTCAAAGATACTGTATCGACCACACTATCACACATGGAAAAAGAATCCTCTTTTTTTCCTCAAACATGTACACAGCACATTAGTGACATTTACAATCTACATTTAAGCCATTCTAGTATTAGGAGCAGCGGGCAGCTATTATACATAAATATATATAAAGCAACTCTCCAGTCCTTTCTGGGACTTGAAACGTCCCCACAGAGTGAGCTACTGCAGTCCTTCAACCAGAGAATACCCTCTCAGCTTCTGTCTGAGAGGGTCTGTGCCTGTCTGCGTCTGTCTGTGCCTGTCTGTGTCTGTCTGTGCCTGTCTGTGTCTGTCTGCATCTGTCTGTGTCTGTCTGTGCCTGTCTGCATCTATCTGCGCCTGTCTGTGCCTGTCTATGTCTGTCTGTGCCTGTCTGCGT
>CALSBV010000075.1:661072-683415 GCA_943590825.1 Bovichtus diacanthus | reverse complement strand
TGTGATATTGGGCTATATAAATAAACTTGATTTGATTTGATTTGAGGGGAATACGTTTGTATGCTGTTTTATGGAATATTAGTTTTATCTTCCCACTACAGAGATAGGTCCAGGATGTTTTATAGCCTAGCTTAGGGAAAGGACTGGAAGGATTGGGAAACTGCCCACCCTATCAAAAGTTAAAAACATACCTACAGTATCTCTGTGTGCTAAGAATCAGACAGCACCAAGGAGTATTTCCCAAAATGTCACTCCCTTTGAGAAGGAATACTCATAGTACAGGCATACGTGCCGTCTGCCAGTGGCAGTTAGAGAAGTGACGTATTTACCTTGAGGAATGTGATCATGGAGGCCACCTGGGCGGACACCACCCTGGCATTATTAACAGCCTGGACATACTGAGTCTTCACACCTTTCTTCCACTCCACAGCAATGCAGTTCACATTCTGCCACTTCAGCATAACCTAGAAACAGCAACATGTTAGTCGACAAAGAGTGTTGTGAAATTGAGGGTTAAAGGATCAGTTCACCCAATTTGCAAAAGCTTATTTTCTTACATACCCCAAAAAAAGTAAAGGAATGTAAGTGAGTCCTGAGAAGTATTTTGAAATATCAGTAGAATTTGATGATCTCTTGGTGACAGGGGAACTAATACAACATTTTGGGGCAATACTTGGTTTACCTTCATATAATAAACACTGGTATTACTAGCTAATACACTTTATCTACTGTATGTACACAACCATTGAGGAATGTACTCAGGGGCTTCACCATACAGTAATCTAGTTGTGAAGACACAACAGCATGGACTAATTTCTCAGGACGTTCAAATGACGTGCTGCTTCACAGCTTGGTGTGGCAGCTGCACCAGCATGGAGCGCAGGGCGCTGGGAGGGTGGTGCGCTCGGCCAGCACGTCACTGGATGTGAGCTGCCCGGCCTGCGGGACCCGTACTCCTCAGCAAGAGCTTCTACCCTATCTATTGTTTTTCTCATATATATTTTTTTTATATTTACTAATCATAATAATAATAATAATTACTATTATTAAAAATAATTCTCCCAGGAAAAGCGTTTCACACAATTGTACTTGCATAACCGAAGTGACAATACCATTAGTAGTATGGTCACTTACACTTTTCTGGACAGCAAAACAAATAAAAAAATCCAAGTTCCTTCTTCTTTTGGAGCTTAAATTATTTCAAATGTAAATAAAACATTTGGTGTCTGAATTATACAATATTTGTATACATTATTGAAGGAAAGAAGAAGGACATTGATCTTCCAGCACAAACTAATTAGAGAGACGATGGAGACAAAGGCCCGGGCCTCCTTGGGGGTCATGCAGCCCTGAGGGCCTTCACATCCATGAAGGATCAGTGAAACGTTCCCTTCTTACCTTACACATCTCCTGTGGCCAGTCCTCATCTCCTTCTTTCAAATAACCAGGAATGATGAAGCGAGTCTTTCTCATCCCGCTGTAGTTTGATGCCTGGATGTTTCCATCAGTCTTGATCTCCTGACAGTTTTGATGGAATATCAAAGATTCAGAAGACATTGAAAGCTTAAAGGATAGGTTTACATTATTTCAAGTCCGTCTCAATACTCACGTGCACACATGTACATTAAAGGCATTGCTAGTTGCTGTAATTGTTTCTTATGTCCAAAGTGGCCGCAAAGACATCCCTTCTTAAAGCAACTTCAATGAAAGAGATCGGTAACAAAACCCCCAGAGTAGCTTTAAACAAAACAAATTGTTGAAGTTGATGTGAGGCTTCAACTGTCCCTCTGCCACAGCTCATCAAGGACACACTGTTTGTTGAAGCCTGAAGAGAGAGACTGTAACTGTGAATGACACCCACCTGATTAGTCTGACCGCTGAAGCCTCATATTGTGGATTTAGTCCCCCATCACTTATGCTAACATCGCTTTAGAAGGGTTCTCTTTGTGGCCAGTATGGACAAGAGGACAACATTTAGCAACCATTAACCATTCTAATGTGAGTTATTGGTTTAAGATAGATTTTATTGATGAACTTATCCACAGTGGATACATGGTGTTCCCATAAATATCCACGATGAGACACAAGAACTAATTTTAAGCTGTAATCAAGCGAAATATAATAAAACCTCGTCTTACCTGGTAGAAACGGTTCTTCTGTGTGAAGAGGAGGAATCGGGTGCCGATCTGGTCGGGGTGCCAGGGCAGGGCGGAGGCTGGTCTCTGAGCTGTGCCCCCCCCAGGGAGGCAGGTCATCAAAGCAGCCGAGCTCATTGAAACAGACCTCGGCTGCTGTGGACATAGAGAACACACGACTAAGATAAACCCTCACCGCCCATATCGAGGGAATTTCACAATTGCAATTTTTGATATCTCAGATGGAAAATATTAACTTTCAGGAAGAAATTAACCTTTCATGAAAGTCGCAAACAGTGCATCTTGATAATATTTTATATAAATGTATTTATACACACGCACACACACACACACACGCACACACACAAACACACACACGCACACATACACACACGCAGACTCACACGCACACACACAAACACACACACACGCACGCAAGCACACACACACGCACGCAACACGCACACACACGCACACATGCACGCACACACACACACAGACTCACACGCACACACACACACACACACACACACATGCACGCACGATAAAAGGGAGTCCTGTACAAAAACATATCTGATGCTTTCTGGATGAAACTTACTTTGGGACCTTTTCTCAAGAAACTGTGGGTACAATTCAAACGAATGCTTTGTAAAGACAAGACAAGAGTGGAAACACAAACCTCGTATCATCCTTTGAATTCTTAACATTTTCAAGCTTTCTAGGCTGGAAGTTGTGGTGAAACATGAAATCTGAACCTAAACTAAAGGCTGCAGAATCTACAGTAAAGCTACAGCATCTCAGTTGTGAAAATGGTTTGTAATGCCATGGTTACAGTGTGAACCCATCCTAAAAACATATATGTTATATGTTTATTTCATCCATATTCAAAGCTTCCTAAGTGAAATATACTAAATATGTCAGGCTGAATGCATAAGACATTCAGAGCATTTGTATTTGATTGAATTGTGCACACACAAGGAACATGGACTCAGTATAAACGTCATGAAGCTTCAATGAAGAACTGGAACAACCTGATATATAGTGTGTGACATTGTCAGGCAATTTAAAGCTTTGATTGATGTATTTAATGATTAAAAACCACGTATAACACTGCACTGCAGTCATTACATAGAATAAAAACACAACAACAAGACAGCAAGTGCAGAGATACTTAAAGAGAAACAAAGAGGAAACCTGTATGTTGAGAGGTTCCAAATGCAGAAAATCAGGAGCAGCTTAAAATAAAATGAAAATAAATTCAAGTCAACTTACCATACGATGTGCCAATGAGGAAGCAGAGCAGACTCCATGTTTGTAACATCTGTGGACATGAGGAGTTTTGGTTGTAAAGAAGTGAAACAAAGAAACAAACAGGGTCATGCTGTGTACTTACCTTGAGCCAGACAAGAAAGTTGTGAACCAACTCTGCACTCCTTTAAATACTCCAGCCAGATGCCTTTTTTGCCCACGTAGGAGTGGGAAACACACAGGTGAAAGACAGACTGACATGTAAGAGGTCAAGAGCAGGTCACTTAATAGTTAGCCTACATGTGTTCTTCACTCACACTTAATGCCTTCACCTGCGAGTCAGAATTTGAACAGATGTGTTTATCAGTAGATCTGGGAGAACACATTTTCCCACGTAGATACAGTATCTTCAGTTAACAGAAGGACATAATCACAGGTCTATTCCAACCAGCAGCAGGTAGAAAATAATCTTCAGTGTTGTTCAACACAGCTGAGAGCACACAGTCGGCCCCGGGGAGAACTGTAGCTGATTCAATAAACTACTTTATGTAACGTTTATAATCAGCATATAATAAACATTTCTAAAAATGGTTTATAACACACTTAGTTAAAACTTACATATTTTTTGTTGTTACTATATTTTCATTCATTATCTGTTCTCCACTTATGGGTGTTCACATAGGCGTTAACAAATACATTCATTCAAAGTTATAAATGCTGACAACTATATTATAGTTTGTTATTCACCATATATCACGTGTTTTATATATGAATACTAAATAGGGGGACTTCAGTAAAGTGTGGTATAGATGTATTGACCCAACAGTCATTTGTTTCTCTTCAGTTTTTGGACATTACATACATGTCCAATAGAGGGCGGTAAAGAGCAGGTACCTGAACCATCCTGAAAACTCAGTTTAAGCAGATCCCTGCCGCCAAAGTCTTGTTTAAAGTGTTGACTTCCTTTGTTAAATCACTTGACTCATCATGTATACCTATGCAGTTTGCAATATCATATTATGCTTTAAACAGTGCCACTACAGGAGAACACTAAATGTGCAAAAAGAAAGTACAATTCATCAGTGTAAAGTGTTTATGTTAAAAACATGTTTAAAGCAATTTCTCTGAGCAAGCAGTAATCAATATCTTACACTAATGATGTTGCTGTGGGTGGTGCTGTAATTTGCCATAGAGACCAACGTTCCCACAACGGTGTCCGAGGTGCATATTGCAAGGTACTCTGACCGTTTTTTGAGTATAACAAAATGATACAAAAACTATGCACAAAATCACAGTTTTGAGTGTGGTATTGATGGATACTACACTTTCATATTGCATGTCTATACTCGGATCTTCCAAGTATATGAGCTTGATTGTCCATGAAGAGCAGTGATCATCAAGTGGCGATCTTCCGACCAGCAGAATATTAATGAATTCAATAAAGGTGACGAGGAAATAAAATGCATTCAGGTATATAGGATATGTAGCATTTTTTTCTTCCTATATTGATGCAACCCTGTACAACATGGAGATGATGTCAATTAAAACATACATTTCACTATTTGATGCACTGTAACAGATTATAGCTTTAAGATTTAAGAATCTTGCAGCATTAAGACATTATAAATCCGCCTGTCAGTTTATTATTAGCGAGTATCCTACACAACCTGACGCAGGACTCAGGCCTACCTCACTTACAAAGCTGTGCTGGCTTCACTTAGCCTCAGATAGGTGAGCCGAAACAAATTCCTGTCTTTTAGAAATGGAACGCAGGTTGTGCCGTAGCTTCATGTAACAATGCTGACAAACTCATAGCTCTCATCAAATCAAGTTTATTTTACTCTCTACTTATTACTCTCATTTAACACTTCGTTTTATTTTTTCTTCCACATGCTCTTATCTAAAAAACAAAATGTCACATGCACAATAGCGGTGACTGAACAAGAAGAAAATCACTTAAAAACAACAGCACGTGAGCAAATTTTAATAATTTTATTTAAATGTTCGGCCCCCATAGTGTCCCTTAGACATATGTAGTTGATGAGCTCTGATGTAGAGTTTCAGAAGTTCCAACTTCAACTTTATTCTGTCCCCAGAGAGCAATTGGTTTTACAGCAAAGCATACATGAAAGAACATACACATACAGTATAGTAAGGGGCTGGGCGGGGGACCTGAATACTAGTGGGCTAGAAGTCACTGGTGTGTCCTGGTCATGTACGAAGCACAGCAGCAATAACATCTAAAAAAAACTCAAATCAAGGCAGATAGCATCCATGTCTATATTTTAGAATTTCCTGTATATTATTGGAACTTTGATTTCCATTCTCGGGGCAACAGATTATGTAAATTAAAGGTTCAAATTAGTAGGTCTGTGTATGTTATTCCAACAATATTGACATTTTCTGGCTTCACGGTTTCACTTCTATGACTTTTGGCAGCCAAGATATGATTCCTTATTGTGGCTGGTCCTTGAAAAATCCATGTCTAAACTTAGAACATGCATGTATATATTCCATATGCAGTATATTTCATACTTAGGTGACATAATGATAACTCATCTTCACGCCAACTGAGCAAATTACCATCCACGGTTGAAGACAATGAGATGCAGTCGAAAGCCTATCTAATCTAGTAAGTAGACCTTGAGTTGCGATTAGATCCCATCATCACGTCATATTTTAAGTGATGCCATGAGCTGTACAGGAATGACCCCCTGATGGAATGGAGGCACTGGTGGCGGCAATGAAGGGGTGAAGAGCCTGGCTGAAGATCTCGATGATGAGATGTGGAGCAGGACCTCTGATGGGCTCACTGGAAGGCCAACTGGGAAGACTGTTTGTGAGGAAAACTGGAAGCGAATGGGGTGGAGAGGGGTCGCATCGACATGACAGCGGCACAGAAAGGAACCATTTGAAACTTTAACTGAACACCCTCAGTCAGCTGATGAACAAACATGCAGAGAGGGGGAGACAGAGTCTTTGCTAAGCTAAGCTTGTAACTTTGATTTATGTAGTTGAAATATCAGATGCTGTGAATGGAAGGTCCAAATAACAGGCCTCAGTTTTACATTTGGAACAAATCAGTATTTTCACCATGACCCCTTCCATAACCAATCCAAATGTATTTAAAACACTCCTGAGCAAAGAAAGTGTAGCAATGAAATACTAGAAAACAGTATGTATGTCTCTATTCCAGGTGCCTTTTGAAGGATGCTGCATGCTGTCTTGATATTTGTAATAAAGTTGAAGTCATGTAATATTTTTTTTAAATAATGTGTGAAGCATTGCCTGCCAGAAGCCCAGCAGCTCAGAAACACAGAGTGGTCAGATTGGGTAAACAGGCGGGCGCCAATCTTTGCCAGATGATGGAGTAAGAGTGTTGAGGTTTTCTCTGTGAAGTGTGCTGGGATTTGGACCTGGGTTAATCCCATGTGAAAACAGCCTTGCGTGCACTCTGCTCTCCTGGGCTCCTGGATAAATACCGACCAATTAGAGGTGTCTGGGATAGGTTTTAGACAAGAGCTGCAGCTACAGCTGCTGGGAGTCTGTGTCTGTTTGTAAAACGTTTCTGTTCTGTTCTTTTCAAACTGTTTGGATTTAAGATGACATAGATTGGAATATGCAAGAATGTATGCAAACACATTTATTTATAGGATTTATAACATTCAGTGAAGGTGACAAATATAGAATTAAATTGTTATAACCTAATTGAGACTTGAATAGATCCATCAAACATTAAAGGATAAGGCTGGCAATATTCTATATTTTTCTTTTGTCAACAAATCCCTTGAGCAGATCCAAACCAACAGAGGATGTATCTCCTAACAAGTATTGTGTGTGAATAGAAGTCTGATCCATCTTCTTCCTCTGTGCTCACTGAGCCACACAGTTGCACTGGCTGACATGTTCCTTTATTACCTCAACACACACACTGTAGTTTATTTTGACTCAACTTCACACACGATGTCAAATACTCACAAAAACTGTGGTTAATTTTGTTTGATGTTTCACCATTTGCCTGATGAATGTCTAGTACCGAAACATCGCACATAAAAAAGGTTTTGCAAGTTCGACAGTGTGTGGGAGTTAATTGAACTACTCGTCCCTCTCCTACGCACCTGTCTAATGAAATACATGTGCAAGGTGTTTTTCTATTAAATGTGTCCCACAGTATCCACTCATATTGGACCGTTCCGTATCTTACAATTTACTTCCAATGTCAACGTTCAGGAAGTCTAGGAAGTTGGCTATAAACACAATCTTTCTCTAAGCATAACCACACTGTATGATGGTTCTGCACATTAAAAAGACATTAATCAGTAAATGTAATCTGGGGGTTTGCAAAATCATCCAACTTTTCAATACAAAATTGAATATATACATCGTGATCCTGGAATGAATGCTGTTAGCTTGGTTTCTTTCCTTCAGTAGGTTTGGTTAAGTTTGCATTTATACTTTTACCTCTTGAGGTGGCAGAAGTTGGATTTCAACAATTTTTCATTACGTTTAACTGTTCATTTTGACTTGTCTAAATTCTGACTAACTAGTTTTTTACACACTCCCAAACACCAAGTGTTCAGGTGCAGGGGCGTCGTAGTGGAGCTAACTGGCCAGGGACCCAATACTACAGAGGCATTTGTGTGAATGTTGATTTAGTCATTTTCAGAATGGATGTTTGTAAATGTGAAGGAGCCCAGTTAGATTGTTATGCACAGGGCCCAGATATTCATGCTACACCCTTGTTTAGGTGTTACAACTGACTTTGGTAGGTGGGGGGTATGTCCTGCAGGCAGCCTGTCATAGCAGGTAGTTTTTTGGATATTTTAACAATAAATATACTCAATATCAGCCTCAAAACAATTTGTAATTATATGTGTGCATTCATGTTTCTCCTTTTTATAAACCAAGTCATACTTTCTGGTTAGGAATCACCTTATGTGTATTAATCCACTGCTGAAAATAGTCCTCAACAAATGCTTTCTTTCCCTCTCCTGTTTGAGTAACTTTGAGAAAAAATGCATTGACCAGCTTTAAAGGATGACATTTAAAAAAAAAAAACATATATATTTTTCAGGCGTGTTAGTTGCATATAGGAACCAATGGGTTTGTGTCTGAGAGCCACAGACAGGCTAGAGAAGTCAGAAAGTATTGAGAGACGCTCTAACACATTGTTGGTTTGTGTGTTTTTATGACATTTTAAGAAAATAAGAAAAATATAGAATAACACCTGTCTTACGTTTACAATTTTTTATGAAATGTTATGACAACATAGATCCTGAATATCAGTTAATTAACTCATCAGAAGGAAAAGATTCATTCTTCCCCACATGTAAACATAGAAACCAGTCAGTGTGTCCGCCTATAGACCTGCAGTACACACTCACAAATAGACAATCTGTTTGCGTGGCATGATTGTTGGAGTCCATTATTAGGATGATGGGGGAGTTCTAAGGCAAACGGGAAATTACTTGCTAGAAAGCACAAGCTGGAGGGGCTAGGAGAGAGGACAGAAAAGCTTGGTAGGTTGGGTCTGCACTGCAGCGGCTTACTGTTGGAATGTTAATCCTCCTAATGTATTATAGTTGGAGGAAGAGCAGGACCACAGCCTGAACCAGGCCTTCAAGGCACACGGAGGAGGAGGAGGAGGAGGAGGGAGAGAAAGTGGAAGAGGAGAAAGATGGGAAGGTGAGGGGAGAGAAGAAAAGGAATGAAAGAGACATAAGGGAAGGTGAAAAGGAGAGAGATGGAGAAAAGAAGTACACAATAGAAACAATAGAAAGTGTGGTCACTGATTATCTGTGTGTGTTTGTGCGTGTGTGTGTGTGTGTGTGTGACCATACATTTCCCCAAATCCATAAAACCGCACAGAGCTTAAGAACCTTTTGAAAAACTCCAGGTCCTGTTTCACTTATAAAATGTGAGCTTCAAACACTTAATTTCCTGTATTCTGATGATTCTTTTTGAAAATGGAAATATCTTTATTCATGTAAAGGAAAGCACAAAATTCAGGAGCTAGGTGAAAAATCAAAATCAAAAAAAATATAATGGAATATAATGTAGTAAGGATCTCAGGCATTTTGTATAACTTTCAGATATTTATTCTTCTGTAGATCAACTTTTCTCATTTATTGTTATCCTGCTGAGTCAGCACACATGTAGGCTATGGTCATGTTTTTTATTGGGGGAACATATGCAAGTATTATGAATATTGAAGCTTTGTTTGGGATCAAACCCCAAACAAGGTCCTGTACAGGTGTGGCACATCTGGCTGTTGGCTGCAGGGAAGGGTTCATTGTGTAGCAGCTCACACATGCTGTGAGATGAAGGCTTTGTTTGAATACAGTTAGACTGCAGTTGGAAGCCCCAGCGTCTGTTAACACTGTGCAATCTCTTATTTAGCTTCTTTTTTTTTTTATAAGTCTACTACGGTTCTTTATTTTAAAATTGTAACTATTTGTGGCCTTAACTAAGTTAAACAGTGATCAATTCCATAGCATTTAAAATGACTCCAGCTCCCATTAAGTTGGTTTCCAGACTATCTACTACTACTACTATGAGTGACTTTGCCACTGGAGACCACTGTTTGTTTCCAACACTTACCAACACTTCTTTTGACAAGGTCCAATGTCATATCCTAATATTAATCATTCATCTAACAATATTGATATATGCTTGTGTGGAGTCTGACCAACATGTCATTATCAAGTAGTTCTTTTTTCAACCATGACAAGTAAGTCATGCCATGAACAAGTGATCTTGAGTCTTAACTTTGAGTTAAGATTTTGATTTATTTAACCAAGTATCATTTAAAGCCCAAACCAAGATCTTTTCCTAACCAAGACCAGAAATATAGGAGTTGTCCTGGAATATCAACAGCTGAATTAAGACAATTACAAAGGCAGCTATGTTCTATATGTACGATATGCCAGAATTTAAACTTAAAACATTAAAACAATGAAATAACATTATGAACAGAGTGTGAAGAGGTAACAGTGTTGAGATTATATCAAACACGTCTGTGTATTGTGTTGCAGAGATATCTACTGAAGCTAGCATGCTAACAGCTAGCTGCTCCCCCGTCCAGCCTGTAATACCACTTGTTCCTCCAGAGGTGATCATGAGCGACTTGTAGCCGAGGATGCTCCGTCCAACAGAGGTGGCTCGTTTTCTAGTTTCTGCCTCTTTGGATTTAGTCCAATAAACAAACTAATGTAACGTTACACAGACTAGAGCCCCGGTTAACATCAGTGATCACCAAACACAGATGGATCAGCCCCATGTTAAGATTATAAGACAGCAGAGTTTTCTGAATGGAGATCAGTTTCAGCAGTTTGGTCAAATTGTGTGTATTCTTGCCCTGCTGACAGACTGACAGGCATTACACAGGGATTACACATTGAACCTTTAGGAATATATTAAGGATTAAAGGATTTATGTCTCAGCACGATTTGGAAAAACTTGACTTACAGTAGACTCGATTACTGTAACGGTGTCTTTACAGGTCTCACTAAAAAATCCATTAGACAGCTGCAGCTGATTCTGAACGCTGCTGCTCAAGTTCTCACTAACACCCAGGAAGTGGATCACATCACTCCAGTTTTCAGGTCTTTACACTGGCAGCCAAGTACATCTATATGTACGGTACTGTACTTCACAATTTTGAGTTACTTGTCATCTGATGTTACTTGATACTTCTATTCTACCACATTTCAGAATCAGAGGGAAATATTGTAGACATCTATGGTAACTGGATACTTTGCAGATATTACATTAAAATATGTCATAAACATGTGATTAGACCAGTGTTTGCCAACATTTTGGCTTGTGACCCCTTACAAAAAAAACAGTATCTAGTTTGGGTCCTTGTCATGTTATAGACCTAATAAAGGTCAAATCCAAAATACCCCCAAAAAGCAAAGATTAGAAAAAGTAAAGAATGGAAACAGATTTATGTATCAGAACTTTTCATTTGGTTACCGTATGTGCCCTGGTCACACTGTCCTCTTTTAACATGATGGAGGTTTCTTCTTGACCACGGCTATATAAAAAAAATCCATTAATCATGTGGCAAAAAGATTCATTGGTTCATCTTTTCTTCAAATCTAAGCAACTTTTTCCAAAATCAGTGCTCGCAATTAACTCCTGAGATTTATCCTACTTTAAATAGGTTGAACAAACAGCTCATAAAAAGTATCACCAAAAGTCATTTTGTTTAGTTAATAACTTTGAAAAGCTTGTATCAGCCAGTTCAATTTCTTTTCTAATCCTCTACCTGGAACAAACAGTAATACGAGTCCGCTGAATTACTCTGTATTTTCAACAGTAATTACCATGAAGGTGTTTTCTGCCGGAGTCCTAATTATATTCATCACATTCCTCGCTTTCATTTAGTTTGCCTCCTCTGAGGCAATAATCTACCATATCATTGAGGAATAATGAAATGAAAATAAAATGTACTTTCTCAAATTTTACTTTATGCAACTATCAGATAAATGGGCAAAGGTCAGCAGAAATTAGCCTCTGAACTGACCCTTGTGAATAGGAATACACACATCATCATAATCCTCATTTACATATTAGATTTAACAAAGACAATCCTGCTTCATCAGTTTTGAGTTAAATCACTTCAACATCCATATTATTGTACCTGCAGAGATTAAACCTTGTTGGGGCTTAATTTAAGTAGAAAAAATGGGCCATCACCTTTAAGTGTAATGCTGATTAGATGTTGCTGGGTACGACATGAAAAAATGTTGGAAACACTTCCTATGAATTGTTAGAAATTAAATGTATACCTTGCTGCCTTGACGCTTGAATGTAACTGTGTGATGAATAAATATAACCAATGTGATTAAGCTAAATACGCACATATGAAATGTACACTGAGACAAGGAAGACAATCACTTATCCCAGATAGCTATTAGGCTCTGATGGATAAGATACATGTAACCCTTAGTCAAGTGTTGAAGGATTTAGCTGCTATAACTATAAAATGAGTGGATGGGTGCATCACAGAGTGACGCCTAAGCAGAGAAGGCAGATAACAGAAAAACACCCAGAGAGCAGATAAGGTAGGTTACGCAGAAAGGAGTTAGGTGAAGGTCAGCTACCGATTGTAGAAGAGTTGGGCAAACGTAGCCTGCCACGTGTAATAGCACCCAAGGAGTCGTCGTTGATTGGATGATCGTGTTGCCAAGAGGCTTTGGACAAAGCTTGTGTACCAACTAAGGAAGCTAAGTCTAAACCACAGACTTCCTGGCATAGTAATGAGATAATAAGAGGCCATGCCTACCACTGTATGAATTGTATCTGCAACGGAAGCTCGGGGCTCTCAAGCTGTGGATGGTGGTTATAGAGTAACAGTAATCCGCTGACTATGACTTCCTGATACACTTGGAGTCCTTGGCCAAGCTGTCATTCAACAGGTTTCAATAAACTGAGTTGCAGATCTACTCGTAGTCAAGTCTCCTCATTTGAAATCAACGAACGCGTAACAGAATGAGTATAGGTAATGATGATGTATTATAAGCCACATTAGTCAGCCTCCAGTTTATAACTAGTAAAGAGCATCCATAAAACACTTATAATTCATCATAAGTCACATGTTACAATGTTTTATGACTGCTGATATCATGCACCAGAAAGCATTATGTGTGTTTATGAGTGAAGTCATAAAGCATTATAATTCACCATGAATGATCTTATAATGCACTATAGATGATGTCTTCATAGAAAGTGTTACACAATGTTTGTTGCAGGATTGTTGGTGCTTCTATCTCAAGTAGATAGTTTTATAATTCTGCTGTAGACCATACGGAAATATGCTTATTCACTTTGTTTTCCAAGACTGAGAATCTCATGTCAGGAGGTGGTTAGCCTAGCTTAGCATAAAGACTGGAAGCAGTGGGAAACAGCTAGCTTGGCTTTGTCCAAAGCCCCTCTCTAAAGCTCACTTCATTGTTCAGTCCATTCAGAAACAGAAACGTAAAACCATCAAGGTTTAATTTTAGGGGGAGCTACACTGTCCTTCTCCCAGAAAGCAATAAATCAATCCAAGTTTATTTATATAGCCCAATATCATCACACATTTTTCTCAGGGGGCTATACAATCTTTACAGCATACGACCCCCTCTGTCCTTAGACCCTCGCACCGCACAAGGAAGAACTCCCCAAAAGAAACCCCACAATTAAAGGGGAAAAACGGAAGAAACCTCAGGGAGAGACTGAGTAGGATCCCTCTCCCAGGACGGACATACGTGCAACAGATGACATGTGTACAGAGTAAACAACATAGTTAAAAATACAACATAGACAATCTATGTAACAGATATGATGATGTGATCGTATATTAAAAAGATGGATCCAGGGGGATATAAAAAAGATTCCAGGTGCCGCCAAAAATGATAACGTGGGCATCAGGGCAACATGCACACCCATGATTTATGATCCAGATAAAACCTGCCAGGCGAGAGACACAAAAACTCTTTGGATGATGCCACAGATGATGAGTTATTAAAATGCATTTATGGAAGATGAGTACATAGAGATAGAGAGGGAGAGGAGGAGAGAGGGATAGGGAGAGGAAGAGGAGAGTCTAGGCCTATAGCAGCATAACTAGGGGCTGGTCCAAGGCAAGCCTGAGCAGCCCTAACTATAAGCTTTATCAAAGAGGAGAGTTTTTAGCCTGCTTAAATGTGGAGAGGGTGTCTGCCTCCCGAACACACACTGGGAGCTGGTTCCACAGTAGAGGAGCTTGATAGCTGAAGGTTCTGGCTCCCATTGTACTTTTGGTACTGACTCGAGCACAAATTGTGTATTAACCAAGCGGCGGCCTGAAAAATGAAGCCAACATGGAGAGGTCAAAAACTGCAGTTCATTCAATGGCCACTTGAGGCTGCCTCCAAAGACGAATCAATCCCGGCATGTCCAACTTTACAGCAGAAATAAACAGGTTTGCAGTCTGGAACAAAAACGGTTTTGCTAATTTCCCTCCTCATGAAAACTGTACACATGGGTGAATTTATATATAACTCACCCGTTTAAATTATATTGAGGTTTAAGTTATACATAGGCTGTGGCTCAGGAGGTGGATGTCATCCACCAGTCAGAGAGTCAGTGGTTCAATCCCCAGCCTCTGCAGTCAGCATGTCAAAGTGTCCTTGGGCAAGATACTGAACCCAACTGGTCCCCCACCTTGAACCTCACAACAGCACTTCAGAAACCCTATGGGTGACATCACAGAGAGTACATCCTTATTTTATACAGTCCATGGTTTTAACTTCTTAGATTTCTTGATGGCAATTTAAAAAAAGAAAAAGAATAATGCCAGTGTAGTCCTTAAATATGAGAAAAATAATTTTATAAAAATTAGTGTTAGACTAACTATCCTGGTCGCAGATACATATTATGGGCCGATATTGCCCTTTTATTGATTATTAAAGTATATTTTGTATTTGAGCCTTTACAGTTGAGTGTTAACTGTAATAAGTCTGTAAAAGGTACATATATAAATATTTAATAAATAATTTGATCATCTAATTTACCTTAATACCATGCTTCTATGGTATGCTTTTTTTTGGAATTTTACCTATATCCATACCCAGAATCTTACATTTAATGCTGGAAACAATTAGACAATATCAGGTCCCGTCCCGTTCGTTAGATGTTTTGTGTTGTGTTTGTACTTCCTGTTTTATTTTGTTAACTGCATGTTCCCTCTCGTGGCTGTTGTTTCTACTTCCGGTCCCCAGCTGTCTCCACTCTGTTCGTTAGTGTCTCCACTCTGTTCATTAGTGTCTCCACCTGTGTCTTGTTATCCCCTCCCACCTCCTGGTGTATATAGTCTGTGTGTTGTTTGTCCCTGGTTGCCACTTTGTCTTCATTCATATATGTTGAGAGTTCCAGCGTTGTTCCAGTTTCCCGAGTTCCTGATTCCCCGGTTTCCTCGATCCTTGATCCTGTTTCCGTGACCTGACTCCGTCTTCGCCTGATCCCTACCTGTTTTGCCGCTACACTGAGGACCTACCTGTGCATCGACCTTGTTTCTGTGACCCGATTCTGTCCTCTGACTTCCCCCTGCATGTTCTGTATGTCCTGCTGTATATCAGTGTATCTACTTTACCAAGTAAAGTATATTATCATCATTGTTCTGTCTCTGAGTCGTGCTATTTGAGTCTCTCTCTCCGTGTGTACTGGTCGTACCGTTACAGTACGAACTGCCCAATAACATGGACTCAGCCGACTCTGAGACCGTTCGGCGATCTGCGCACAGGGCGCTCGCCTCCAAGCTCTGAAGGAACAGCTGTCAGCTGTGTGTGTAGGAGTTAGATCCCTGACGGACGGTCAGATGGTGTTCCAGGGTACTACCAGTCGCCAGGTGGACCAGCTGACCCGACAGTTCCAACAGTTGGGGACACACCTCCAGGCATTACTTCCTTCGACTACTACCCCAAGGGACCCTAACACTACGGGTCAGCTAGCAGCAACAGCCGCCCCAGTCGTCATTCCGAGTTATACTCACCCAATGATTAACCTCTCCCGGCCTGAACGTTTTTCCGGAGATACGGAGAATTGCAGAGCGTTTCTAATGCAGTGTGACTGTGCATTTCGAACTCCAAGCCGCTTCTTTCCCGACAGAGCGGTCGAAGGTGGCGTATGGAATCTCGTACCTATCTGGACGGGCTGAAGCGTGGGCAATGGCGGAATGGGCCAGAGAGGCACCCATTTGCCAGTCTTTGAGAACCTTCACAGAGACTTTAAGAGAGAATTTTGATCAGACCGCTCCAGTCGAGAGGCGGCCCGCACACTCACGAGTCTTCACCAAGGTAACCGCCAGGCTTCTGATTTACGCTGTTGAGTTTCGGACATTGGCAGCCGACAGCGGTTGGAATGAGCGAGCACTATTCGACACCTTCAGAGGTGGATTGTCGGACCGCATCAAGGACCTGCTAGCGCCTCTGGAATTACCCACAGACTTGGATTCTCTTATCACCATGTCCATCCAGATCGACAACAGACTCCGTGAGAGAGAACAAGAACAGAGACTGTCGGCAGCCGTAGCTTGCAGAGACGACGGACGATTAGTTTGCCGTCAAAGTATCGTCCACGGTTCGGTGAGACCACAGACACTGAGCCCATCCTATGGAACGGCAGAAACCGAACCAGAAGAGCGGCTGCAGATGGGACTCACCAGGCTGTCTCCGGCAGAGAGACAACGCCGGATGGAGGGTCGCTGCATCTATTGTGCTGAGTTGGGACATTACGTGGCTGGATGTCCACTAAAAGACAAGGCTCACCAGTAAAGAGGGCACTGGTGAGCCGAATAACAAACAAGGGAAGACCCTCTCGCACTTTGACACCTGCCAGACTCATCTCATGTCAATCCATTCTTCATCCTGCACTCATCGACTCTGGGGCGGACGAGTTTTATGGATGAGGGAGTGGCGAGGAGAATGGTTTGAGCTTACACCCACTACCCGAGGTGTTGGAAGCCAGGGCTCTGGATGACAGACTACTGTGTCTGGTCTCCCACATCACTCACCCGGTCCAGTTGGTCATGGCGGATGGACATTTGGAGATGAGTTTCCATGTGTTTCACTCTCCTTCACATTCGCTAATTCTGGGGTTTCCATGGCTCGTCCAGCACAACCCGCATATAGACTGGGCCAGCAGAGAGATACTGGGATGGCACCAGACGTGTCCCACCACGTGTTTTCCGACCAGTATGAAGCGTGATCTGAGGATTACCTCTTTAGATAGGGGGGGCCAGGGAGAGCTTGGAGAGGGACTTTACGGATTTGGCCAAGGTTCCGGCATGTTACTTGGTAAAAAAGGAGGTCTTCAATAAAACTCGGGCTACTCCTCATCGTGAGTACGATTGCCTGGTCGACCTCCTTCCAGGGGCTACACCCCCCCCCCAAGGGTCATTTGTATTCCATGTCCGCTCCTGAAAGGGAGAATATGAGGGAATGCATTGAGGGAGCTTTGGAGGTTGGGATAATTCGTTCTTCACCCGCTGGAGCGGGGTTCTTTTTTTGTGGAGAAGAAGGATAAGACCCTGCGACCTTGCATTGATTATCGCGGCTTAAATAAGATCACGGTACAGAATCGGTATCCCCTCCCACTCATTTCTTCGGCATTTGAACTGTTACAGGGGGCCAAGATATTCACCAAGCTTGACTTGCGTAACACTTATCATTTGGTGAGGATAAGGGAGGGGGACGAATGGAACACAGCATTCAATACCCCCAGTGGGCACTACGAGTATCTGGTCATGCCTTTTGGGCTAACTAACGCTCCAGCGGTTTTCCAGTCCCTTGTTAATGACGTCCTTCGGGACATGCTCAACCGTTTTGTTTTTGTATACCTGGACGACATTCAAATTTTTTCACCAGATGAGAAGACTCATATTTGACACATCAGCCAGGTACTACAGAGACTACTCGAAAATCTGCTGTTCGTGAAAGCTGAGAAGTGTGATTTTCATGTCAAGACTGTCTCTTTCTTGGGCTTCATCATTGCGTAGGACAGTATCCAGATGGATGAGGCGAAAGTTAGTACGGTCACTCAGTGGCCTGTCCCCACTAGTCGAAAACTGGTCCAAAGGTTTTTGGGGTTCTCAAACTTTTATCGCAGGTTCATAAGGAACTACAGCACTATCTCTGCACCCCTACATGCCCTAACATCCCCATCCGTTCATTTCTGTTGGAACGAGGGGGCTGAGAGGGCGTTTCAACGACTTGGAGGAGTTTCGCCTCAGCTCCCATCCTGATCCTACCTGTCCCTCAGGGACAGTTCCTGGTGGAGGTTGACTCTTCGGATATAGGACTGGAGGCGGTCCTTTCCCAACGTTTCGGTTTGGACAACAAACTGCACCCTTGTGCATTTTTGTCCAAAAAACTATCACCAGCAGAGAGGAACTACAATGTTGGCAATGGGGAGCTACTCGCCATCAAGGTGGCGCTTGAGGAGTGGTGACACTGGCTGGAAGCAGCAGAGCAGCCGTTCCTGGTTCTTACTGACCACAAGAACTTACAATGCATTCAGTCAGCTAAACGACTGAATTCCCGGCAGGCCCGTTGGGCCTTGTTTTTTACTCTGTTCAACTTTACCCTGACCTATCGGCCGGGGTCTAAGAACATTAAGGCTGATGCATTGTCCCACCTTTTTCACCCCGACCCCAACCCCAGACCTCCGTTATTCGTACTGCCTCCTTCTCGGGTGATAGGAGCAGTAACCTGGGGAATTGAGGAGGAAGTAAGAAGGGCCATCAGAGATATTAAAGTTCCTGAGGGGGTTCCCAATAACCATTTGTTTGTTCCAGAGCATTTGTGTCCACAGGTGATCCACTGGGCTCACACTTCCCTTGTTTCCTGCCATCCTGGAGCTGCAATCATCCGGCAACGCTTCTGGTGGCCTTCCATGGAGAGGATGGTGAAGGAGTACGTGGCTGCCTGTCCAGTATGCGTGAACCGCTGTCGAGCCTACCATGCCCATTACAAGTACCACATCGTCCTTGGGCAGAGATCTCTATGGATTTCGTCACCGGATTGCCCATGTCGGAGGGCCAATCTACCTGATGGTGGTTGAAAGGTTCAACAAGATGGCACATTTCATTTCGCTACCTAAACTTCCGTCGGCTAAAGAGACATGGCGTAGGTGGTTCTCTCTCAGATATTCCGGATACATGGGTTCCCGAAGGATATTGTGTCTGATCGAGGTCCACAATTTGTTTCTCGGTTCTGGAAGGAGTTTTGTGAGCTGTTGGGGGCCAAGGTCAGTCTGACTTCGGGTTATCACCCCCAGTCGAACGGACAGTCAGAGAGGATGAATCAGGAGCTGGAGATGTGCCTACGGTGTCTCATCTCCCAGAACCCAACAACCTGGAATAAACACCTAATATGGGTAGAGCATGCTCACAATACTCTACCTGTCTCCTCTTCCGGTTTGTCTCCCTTCCAGTGTGCATATGGTTACCAACCTCCGCTGTTTCCAGACCAGGAGGCAGAGTCCAGTGTGCCCTCAGCCCAGGCTATGGTTCGCCGTTGTCACTGGATGTGGAGTCGGGCTAGGTAGACTCTCCTCCGCAGCTCCGTCTCCGATGGGAGGAGGGTCCCTGCACCTACGTATGTTCCGGGACAAAAGGTGTGGTTGTCCACCAAGGACCTTCCTCTGCGGGTGGAGTCGCGTAAATTGGCTCAACGTTTTGTTGGCCCGTTTCCGGTGTCCAGGGTCATTAACCCCGTGGCAGTGACACTGCAGCTGCCACGGCCCATGAAGGTGCACCCCACTTTCCACGTGTTGTGTTGTTTGTACTTACTGTTTTATTTAGTTAACTGCACGTTCCCTCTCATGTCTGTTTCTACTTCCGGTCCCCAGCTGTCTCCACTCTGTTCATTAGTGTCTCCACCTGTGTCTCGTTATCCCCTCCCACTTCCTGGTGTATATAGTCTGTGTGTTTGGCCCTGGTTGCCAGTTTGTCTTTGTTCATTTGTCGAGAGTTCCAGTGTTGTTCCTGATTTCCCCGGTTTCCTCGATCCTGTTTCCGTGACCTGACTCCGTCTTCACCTGATCCCTACCTGTTTTGCCACTACGCTGAGGACCTACCTGTGCATCGACCTTGTTTCTGTGACCCGACTCTATCCTCGTACTTCCCCTGCATGTTCTGTATGTCCTGCTGTATATCAGTGTATCTACGTTACCCAGTAAAGTATATTATCATCATCGTTCTGTCTCTGAGTCGCTCTCTCCGTGTGTACTGGTCGTACCGTTACAGACAATTGGAATGCACATAATGTTGTCTCAACATTTACAATTGTGTGCACCTCAAAGTGGCTATGTCTATATTTAGGAAATTTTATAGACTTTTAATCAGCATGTCATTTTAGAGAGGACGTTAACATTTATTAAGCCTTAATGGTTCACATATGATGTTGGATATTGTATGCACCCTTACATTCATGATTACCTTGCTTATAGCTTTTAGAGTATGTCCTTATATGTATATTTGTGGGTTTTTTTTGTTTTTTTTTTACATTTGCATGTATCATGTTTTCAAAAAAAATGACAGGATGTCACACTTGTTATAATCTAAAGAGTGTGTGTGTGACCTGGTGTCCTATAGAAGCATGTATCTTCACATATTTCCCCCTCTAATTCCTCCATCTGTTTTCTCCTCTGTATTCTCTGAGGTAATCGTTAGAACTTCATATGCCTCTATATTTTTTTTTTTTTTTTTTCCAGACCACGGCCTTTGCTCTCTTCTCGCTTGCTGTAGTTTAGCACTGTGTAAACATCAGGGACCGGCACACATCTCCCCTCTGGTGTAATATTGATTCTTTAGTGTGGTGTGGCAGTGAGGAGCACATACTGTGACCGCTTCACCTCACTTCACAAAATAGGTTTGTGTCTGGTCCACCAGGAGAAGAGCTGCTGCCGGATCAGCAAGTTGATTTAAAAGAGCTCCTCACTGCCTGTTTTACAGTTTGAAAAGGGTCTCTCTCTCACTGAGGGCGTATTTGATACATTGCTACTCTGTGTCTAATTAAGTAGTGTTACATTCAATCTAGAACCTGAAAACTGGAGCTGTAATTTCTTGATTTAAAATATCAAATGGCCAATAGATGTGGTTGGCCTTTTCTCATTATTCAGATCTTCCATGTCATATCCAAGATCATTCCCACGCTGATGTTCTTGAATGCCCTTAACTGAATTTTGATGAGACATTTTGATGAGACACCTCTATAAGCGTATATCAATATTGTTAGACCTTTTGTCCTCACACTGCAAACTTATGGAAATAATAAATAATAAATATTTAAATAATAAAAGCAGCTTTGTTTTAACTATGTGCAATTCAAACTCTGTCAAATATTTTTTTTTTTAATGATTTATTATGAGTGTGGCCTCAGTGTATTGGAGCACATTATCCTTGCCATTCTACATATTACTTGTACACTATATACTATTTATAATGTGCCGTTGTGTTAGTTTACAAGAAATTGACATACCTAATTGCAATATGTAGTCTTTAGGAGACCAGTGGTAATTAAAAAAACAACAACAATCGTATCTCGGCACCATTTGCAATCATGTTAACTTACTGCACCTGTGAGTACCGTCTGGGAGTGTCTTTTACTACACAGACTGTCTGAATGTTGTCACTTTACCAGTGTGAACACACTATAGACTCAAAACCTGCTTAGAAAGTGTTTGGATTTGGAACACAGGTTTCCCAACAGATAAGATGTGCTGTATTATTAGCAGCAGATTTGTGTCAGGCCTCTCTGATTCTTTGTTCAGGCTCTAAGATTCAGTCTCTCTGGGTTTGTATTGTATTGTATTGTTGTGGTAGCATGTCAGCAGGACCATAGCTGCCACTGAGGACACTCCGGTCATTTACTCTATGTTATGCAAATGTACCTTGAGGGAGTTTGCATTATGAAGTTAAAACTTCCAATTTGTTGATTTAAGTACTTTTACAGTATTTAGTCATTCTCAGCCAGAAGAAAGGTGGAGAAGATTTTCATGTTGGGTAAGTGTTTATTTGATGGGCCTGTCATTTAATCATTTCTTAGAAGGTCTCCTAGAGAGAACAGTGTGTAATTATGATCTGTTAATCTGTTTAACTTCCACAGTTGTTCATGAATGCCATGTCATCTTATTTTATTATTTTCTGTACTGTTCCTGTTCACTACAACCTATTTGTTTTTACAAAACGATCTGAACTCAGGATCCTCTCACTCACTTTTACTTTTCCATTCGCAGATAAAGACTGTGATTTGTAACTGAAAACTCTGGAAAATAGCTGGGCGGGCTTTTTTTTTTTGTTAAGATTATTATGTTATATTCTATGTAAATAATGTAGTTGGAATAATTTCTTCAGATTTAGAATATGTAAATGAAAGTTCCAAATCTGGTGTGTGTGTGTGTGTGTGTGTGTGTGTGTGTGTGTGTGTGTGT
>CALSBV010000075.1:639542-659568 GCA_943590825.1 Bovichtus diacanthus | reverse complement strand
GGACATTTTAAACAGCGGACATTATGAATGGTCACGATTCTGATTACTGTAGTCATTTTGTCACCCTCATCATGGCAAAGACACGGAGAAAGGCATATGATGCAGCTTTCAAGTTGAAGGCGTTTAAAGGCCTATTTATTTTTGTTCCAACCCGTGTTTCGTTAAAGCCTGTGTAAAGTTCATTTGTTTCAATGTAACGGTAGGCACCTGCGGCTTATAGACATGTGCGGCTTATTTATGTACAAAATACATATTTTTTAAAAATTCAGTGGGTGCGGCTTATATTCAGATGCGCTGAATAGTCCAGAAATTACGGTACTCTCTTTCATTGTTGCACAAGGGTTGCCATGGAAGTGAGTCTGGGTTTCCATGGTGTTGTGAGAACATTGTGTTTTGGCTCAACTAATGCCATATAGACTATAGATTAGAGATATAAAAGGACATGTTCTGTTCAATGTCAACGTCCATTTGTAGTTCATAAAAACGGATCCTTTAATTGGTTCTTTAATGAGACAAAGCAGGCTACACCAGGAAAAAAGCTTGTTTTTTTTTTTGTTATGACAACTGCACTCTTACATACATTTTTTACAGTCATGGACTCCCTTTGTATAACACCACACAAATCTATATACTCAATGGCTTTTTAGAGTTTTAAATGAAAAATCTTGCTGATGTTCTGGTGTGTGAATAAATTGTTGTTTTAAGTTTAAACGCTTGAGGTTGTGTTCACTTTCCAGGACTGCCCTCCTATTGCCCATCCAAACTGACCTTTGACCTATGACCTTCCAAATGGAGAAGAATTCACAACAAAGTTTAAAGTTCCTAAAGGATGTGCTCACAGTACATAAACCTAGGGCCTTTGCTTTTGAAGGACATGCTTTTATCATCTTTAAAGTACGTTATTATATATTTTTTTTGTCACATACAAAACAAAAAGGTCCATTATATACATCCTCCATTTCTCCCGCATTGCAACCACAGGTCCTTTTTCCTGCGACAGTCGCAAAGATCGCATTTGATGTTTTTGGGCCAAGATGTTGACCACCAGTCCAGTTGAAGCATCCATGTTTTATTTACTCTTGTGTTCTACGTTTACTCTAATCATGCAGTTCAAAAGAAGGCAAAAACTGATCATTGATAAAATCTTTAGAAATCCTTTGAAGCGGTTGGTCAGTTCATCGACAAAGTCCCACAAACTGGAAAGAATTCCTTTGAAGCGCGGTGGTCCATCTGGGCATGTCTATTTGTTGTGTCAGTTTTGAAGAATATTCTCACCATGAAAACATGATCTGCCAGTCTGCAGCACATCTGGCAGTTTAGAGATGTGAAGTGGGGTAGTAGTGGACTTAGAGCTGGTCAGTTGGGTCAGGGGTCGTCATCGGTGCTTCTTCTTCATACTGGCCGGTCAACAGCATATTGGCAGGGGCTCAGGTTGGACACAGGGTTCTGCACTGCCGGATAAGCGAAGTTGGTGTGCTGCTTGGCCTTGAGCCGCAGGCTGGCCAGGCTGGAGTTGCAGGTGTCTCTGTACATGTAGGGACTGGCTGTCGTGGCATAGGGGCATGTGGCCGCAGTCACCGCTACTGAGTTGAGCGCCGTGGGGCTGTTGAGGTTGTTGAGGTTACCCAGGCTGTTGAGCCCCGTAGTGGGAACCCCGGCCACCGCTGAGGGCACCATGCTAGAGGCCATGTTCATGGAGGGGATGGAGCTTGGGGGAGAGAACATGGGCTGGGATGATAGGGGGCTTACATTCATTGAGTTGAAGAATGGGAAGCTCTTGGCAGAGAGCGGGCTGCTTGCTAGGCTCTTGGTGGCCCAGTTATTGTAGGAGTAGCCCGTGTACATGTCATCATAGGGCTGCATGAGTCCATTGAACTGGGCACCAAAGCCATTTTTGCATAATTCTGCCTGCTGGTTCCTCTCCCGCTTTCTCCACTTAGCACGACGGTTCTTGAACCATACCTAAGGAAGCAAAAGGAGAAAATGATTTCAGTGCACCTTCTAGTTGTTTGAACCCTCTTTGAACCCTGGTGCTTCCCTTAAAGCTCCTAAAAACCTAGTTTCAAACCTCAAATTTTTCTCAAAAACATGAAACACGCATTACTAAATATGCATACAGCATAACTGACATCATCTTTTTCAAACCGAATCCCGCCCGCCTCAAACCAGTGAGAAGAGCAGAGAAAAACACAAACAGATATTTCTGATCTGAAATAACCAAAACTCTGGTAAGTTTATTTATTTTCACCCATAGAAAGAGTCTTATCAAAGAAATAAAATAAAATAAATTATTCTGAATATTAATTTTTATTTTGGGATCCTAATTATAATTTGAAACAAAAACGACTACTTACTACGTGACTTTTATTTTAGTAGTTTTGTCCATCATTTCTATCAGTTACAGATAACATTGTACTCACCAAAGTATCAGCTGAGATCTGGGATCACACCAAAATGTTTTCACAGCTTCAATATATATATATCAATATAGATTAATGTTATTTTTGCACACAAGGAAAAAATCTAATGACTGAAGAGGTTATTTTGAAATGACTTCTTCCTTTTTCCTATCATGTCAATAAAGTCTAATTCTGAAACACATCTAGTCAGAGTATCCTAACCCCCCTCAAATACTTTCAGTAATATTGTGTGCTTTTTTTAAATTTTTGAAAGACACAATGATCCCATAAAGTAAGTTGAAGTGTATCATCAAACAGTCATATTAGGCAAGGCTTATTAAAACTAATCATTGACTTATTTGAATAGTGAGATCTCAATGAAAGAAATGTCAGGAAAGGGCAATCTTCACATTTGTCATTTTATGGTCCTATATTTGGAGGATATGAATTGGATTAAAACTTAGAGGAAAATCTAAATTGAGGGTTTTAAGAAATAAAAATCATGAAGTTCCTCTTAGTGTAAAGTTGCACACAAACTTTTTGCTCTGAATTCGACAACAACCTTGTCTTTAATAATGTCTTTAAATGTATTTGTATCCGTGTGACTTTTACAGGCCTTTCTTGTGTTGATACTCAGCCCTCTCTCTGTTCCTTTGGCATACAGGCTGTGTATCATCCAATCCTCTGTTATTATAGTAACAGAATGCTGTTGACCATTAATATGAGTATAAAGTGCATGACTCTGACTTTTCCATCCCACTCAGTGACAGCAGGGGAAACCCCACGCCAGAGGACAGAAGCTACCCAATCGTTACAGTGACCCGGAGGCAATGCTGTTGGAAGGTTTGTGGAAAAGGCTGAATGTCAAGGTTATTCAATGGCTCCACTGCAGCCACATTTATACGTCTTCTGTGAAATGATTTCATGAGAAGGAGATCAAAATACCTCTTCTATAAAAGCACTGATATGTATTTGATGTAAATTGAAATCAAGCATCAAAGAGTTTGTGTGGCTCAGAAAGTGAGAATTCCCAATGTCTGAATGACATTTGAACATTTGAACTTCTGAGTTCCTAACTGAGAAATATATATAACTCAGACACTCACTTCAAATGTAGGCTATGCAATCTGTAGGGGATTACGCTGCACAGTATCACCTTTGAAATATGTAAAACATATTGTATATTTATGTCTCATGTCATGGCCCTTGATATCAGTCCAGTCTCTGTTGGAACATGTCCAATCTAAACCTTCAGTGCCAATACAGGAAGTGGTGAGACCTTTATGTAGAGACGTAAACATCTGATATATTATCACCTCATTGCTTGCAAGCAAACAGTTAGCAGACTGTTAGCAAACAGTTGCCTGTTTACATATAAACGTGGAGCTACATAACATTCATCAGTCGTATTTTTGTTTTGTTTTTCAAGATTTGTTTTGGGGCAGTTTATGTCTTTATTTGATAGAGATAGTGGAGAGAGACCCGAAATGTGACAAACCAGGGACTCGCTGCTCCGGACATACAGTATGCACCCATGTAGCATGCACCCTAACCACTGTGCTATCGGGTCGCCCACATCAGTAGTATTTTTAACCATCTGATGACTTTCCAATTGTCTAATACTCTTCTTTTAGCTCTGGTTTGGTCTCCAAGAATTTCTGAAAAAGAATATGCTACAACATGCTCTGCTATGTTCACCAGCTAGTCGCAGATGTTGTCTGTTTGTTGGACAGGTGGTGTGAAGTTCATCCACTGGGGCTTTGTCCCTGTGAGTAACACCTTTCACATTATTGTTAATATGAAATATAATTAATAAGTGCTGTTTTAAAAATACCATACTGTAATTTGTTTGCCAAGATATTGTAGAAATAATTACGTATACAATGTGATGAGGAAAATTAGCAATAGAGCATATTTTAGTGTCTCTCCAGACAAGTAGGTTGCTTAATATACCATGATGCGCTACTTATGCTCAATAATCATGTTTCCTATGCAACACATTATGACTTGATAGTCTAGATAGATCGGTGGGAAATGATAGTCTACGTATCTTTTTACCACTCGTAAAGGTATTTCGATCAATTCATATGAGCTGTGGCAAACTCCGAAGGTCCCATTACAAGATATTGATAACAAGCGAAAATTCGCAATAGCTGCGCGCACATACACGTATTGTCCACACACACACAACCTCACAAACACTCTCTGCTGATTGCAACGATGCCCACAATAACATACAACACTCGGTTTACGAGTTTGGCCATGGTAGGTGAACACATTTAGAAGCTCTGCGCCTTTTTGTTATCGGCCACTCTCTCTGCAAACTGTGTGGACTGACCGACAGAGTGACCTTTGGAGCTGCTGGTCGCAGCTGAAAATGTATCAGTCAAGTTAAGTGAAGTAAATTTGATCTTTATAGGTTGAAATCACAAATTACACATTTGCTTTGAAGGTCTTTACATTCTGTTTAGCACATGACACAACACCCTCTATCAGTAGACCCTCGATTGAGTGTTATAAATATGTTCCATCAGGCTGCCACTGTTATGATTAACAACAGCTCTCTGACAAATCACATGCATCCAGCTGCCTGCATGTAGGGGTTAGAAAAGCCACTGATAGACTTGATTAGGGACAAGACCACGTGTAGTCTGTTGTCCCTTCAAAATAACAACCAAGAGTGTGTGCTATGTGACCTTTCATCCAGCCAACATTAATTTGATCCATTACTTGTAAGGCAGGCCAGGGATTGTATTGTCATCCGGCAGAATGTGTCCTCCTGCTCCATATAGCTACAGTGACCAAACCACTGGGTGTGGGCACACTCTGCTGCACCTTTGACTTTTAAGTTTTGTGTGTGAACTAAAGCTTTGGTAGAAGGGAAGAAAACATCAACCTAGTGCAGTTACCTCTCGAGAAACGTATTTATATAATATGACTGAGGCGTACATTACTACAATATGGTTAAGGTTGGACCGGTGTTCACCTTATGCTGCCCCGCCGAATTTGTTCACTTCTGGGTCAAATTGTGTTCGTTCTTCCGGTTTAGCACTAGCAGCGCTGTAAACTATTCATTATTTTTGGGAAACTTTGCCAGCTACAGTTCCATGATCAGATGTTTTTACATTACCACTTCCGTCAGGGGATGGCAGGACAACATGAAAATGGCCTGAATTCACATATGAGGACATTTTCAATAACTTTGTAGTGTCTCTTGGTGCAGATGGCTCCGCTGGCTCCGCTATGAGAAGAATATCACCATACCAGCCAGTTGGACATACAAAGCACATGTACAAAAGCACATGTCCACAGTGTTTTTGTAATAACTCTCACTTCCAGAAGGGGACAACACAGACACAGAGAGTTGAAATTTATAAATATTAGTTCATCTAGAGACCGAATTAAATGAATGTCCGTGTTGTTCACCCCATGTTCAAACCTGCAGTGTGAGGCGGTGTCTACCCTTGTGGCAGTGAGAGTAATTACAAAAACACTGTCGATGGCTTGTTGTTCGCCGACCAGCCGCTCTCACACAGCCAGCAGCTCCTCATAGCTAGAAAGATGTGTGTGTAAATTTACAAATATGCATTCTTTGGATAAACAATCACATTTTGGGAAGTTTTATTTTCTTGCCTGAAAAATTATTAAAACTTAGTTTATTTGGGAAGTAAAGGATGAAAAAGCTGGTGACGCAAAGCAAAGTAAACACACTTCTGCTCTAAAACGGAAGTAAGAAGACAAAAGTATGCAATATAGAAGCACCCTAGTTCAGGCAAAGTGAATATGGCTTTGGCAATAAAAATGGCATATTTCGTAATTTTATACAAAATATACGGTGGAACAATGTACAGTGAGACAATGTGAAGTGAGACAAAACAATGTTGAGACAATGTACAGAAAGACAATGTACAGTGAGACATAATACAGCGAGACAATGTACAGTGAAACAATATACAGTGAGACAATTTACAGAAAGGCAATGTGAAGTGAGACAACATAGAGCGAGTAAATATAAAGTGAGACAATATACAGTAAGACAATGTACAGTGGGACAATATACAGTGAGACAGTGTAAATTGAGACAATGTGAAGTGAGACAGTGCAAAGTGAGACAATGTGAAGTGAGACAATATAGAGCGAGAAAATGTAAAGTGAGACAATGTACGGTGAGACAATGTAAAGTGAGACAATGTACAGTGAGACAATGTGAAATGAGACAATGTACAGTCAGACAATGTAAAGTGAGACAATGTACGGTGAGACAATGTACAATGAGACAATGTACAGTGAGACAATGTGAAGTGAGACAATGTGAAGTGAGACAATGTACGGTGAGACAATGTGAAGTGAGACAATGTAAGGTGAGACAGTGTACGGTGAGACAATGTGAAGTGAGACAATATACAGTGAGACAATGTACAGTGAGACAATGTACAGTGAGACAATGTACAATGAGACAATGTACAGTGAGACAAATCCCAGACTGGATTTCACAAATCTGGAAAATGATGGTATTACACCTGCTGCGATGCCAAATCAGGGCAGAAAAGTGTGAAAAAAACGTGGCCCCCTTCCCACCTCCTGCCCCCTTTTTTGGACCATGCCCATCTTTGACTCAACCTTCATTTGGAACTCAACTACACATCTATCATTGTGATAAAAGCTGTCCACAGACAGACAGACAGACAGACAGACAGACACCTGGTAAAGTACTCAAAACGTCCTCTGTGGTAGTTCCTGCTACAGTAGGAGTCTCCAGAAGCACATTTTGCTGTGATGACATACACACAGACTCACTAGGTAACTATACCAGCTGTAGGACAACCCTGCGTTGTTTTGCTCTCTTTGTTGGCACCCCAGCTGCACCAGGGGACTTCATTCAAATGAATGAGAGGGCTGTGCTTTTTCAGGGCTCAAGTTCTCTGTTCCAGAGTGTTTGTACTTACCCTGACCCGTGCCTCAGTGAGGTTGGTCCACACTGCAATCTCCTCTCTGGTGCTCATGTCCGGGTAGCGGTTTCTCTGAAAGGTGGCCTCCAGCTCTTGGAGCTGCTGGCTTGTGAAGTGAGTCCTCTGCCGCCGCTGCTTCTTCTTGAGAGAGCCGTCCTCAGCACTGGACTCATCCAGCTGGTTCTGGTGGGATTTCTCTGTGTCTGCAGACACACAGAGAGAAAAATTATTTCATAAGGACACTGGGAGGTGCATATTCCTTGAGCGGTGCGAGGGTCTAAGGACAGAGTGGGTTTTATCCTGTACAGTCTGTAAAGCCACCTGAGACTAATGTATAATTTGTGATATTGGGCTATATAAATAAACTTGACTTAACTAGGTAGGAAGATAGATGAGAGTGGACAAAATAACATGACATGAAATGCATCACTGAGTCATTTAAAGATTGTAAAAGTCTTAAAAATTGTAGAAATGCGTACACTGAAGTGTAATATTTGACATAGTGTTGTGAGAATAATGAGGATGTGCAGAAGAAACTGTAAATGGAATTATATGAATTGCAATCTTGTGGGAATATACAAATCAATAATTATAAAGGTATACATTTCAACAAAGTAAAACATTACAATACAGCAAGAGGGTTATTATCATTGTTTTTAAGGTACTTGTCATTACTATTGACCCTTACACTTATATGTATATAACTTTAAGCAAACATTTATTTATTAGTAGTACATGTACGCACAGTATAAATGGAATTTCAAAAAGGTTACAAAACTTAATTTGTCCTGAGCTGTGTCCTGTCCTGTCCAGCTCACCCCAGTTAACCACAACTGTGATTATAACTTTAAGTTTTAAAAAACGTTTTTCTTTTTGTACCACGGTTACACTGTACACAAAGGGGTGTCAACAGAAATATCTTCTTAAAACTAAAAAAGTAACATCTTTTGTATTTTTCCCACATGCAAGGTACAATACAGTAAAAGTACAGTAACACTTTATTTTACCATCATTTTTTTGTGAAAGGACTACAGCATGTACTGTAGTAGTAATTATAGAAAAAACATTGTTCAAAGCAATAAACTTTTGCATTTGCACAATCATTTAATTGAGATTTTAAGGACTCGATACAGTCGTTACAAACTGTATAGATACAGGGGGGAAGAAGTATTTAGATCCTATAAAGCAGAATCAAATTTAAGTACTAGCATGTGCCTCAACTTTTTTACTAAACAGCAGTATTTGTATTTAGATGTACTTTAGTTGCTCTACCCTGTGCTGAAAATCGAAAATATAATGTTGGGTGGAGTTTAGAATTTTTGTTGTGGAGGTTTTTTGCTAGAAAGAACTGGAAAAGGCATCAATTCAATATATCATCATTTACAATAATAAATATTTCCTTATACAACTGGAGAACTCTATACTCTGACCTTGGATTTTCAGATGACCTGCTGTGCTTTAAAGTACTTAAAAATAAAAGACCGTGTAGCTAGGTTCGAAATTAATTGGAGTTGATTAAATGATCATTTACCAACACCGTATCCAGTTTCCCTATTAATAGTACCAGATGTCATAGTCCTTCCAAATTAATGAAGAAATTGTAGTTACATGTCAGTAGTGAATTATCAGGATACGATGGGACCTGTAAAATCAAACGTTACCAGTAGTACATGGGGGGGGGGGGAAAGTATATATTACATTATTACTATTACAGGTAATTTATTAGATGCTCTTATCCCGAGCGACTAACAGTGAACTAACTACAGGGACAGTCAACACATCTGTATCTGTTATTCTGACACCTGGAAAATGACAAGCACGGGGGTGACAATGCCAAGAGAGAATGATTACAAACACTGCATTAGTTCAAAGATGTGTAGGAGACGTGAGTGATTGCATTTGGCCCCCAGCGCAGTGAGTTTAAAGGACCACACATCCATGTTATGTCTGCCAGGGCTTCTCTCTGCCAGATCTGACTCACACAATTTGAGGACCTCACAGAAAGAAGTGAAATTAGTTGGCCAGCTAATCCTGCGGATCAGGCTTTTGTGACTGGGGCAAGTTGGGCTGTGTTTGGCGAGGGCTTAGCTCTCGGAGCTGTTCGAAATGATCAGCGGGGTTTAAAAAGAGGCTCCACAGGGCCGCCGGCAAAACCAATAAGGGCCCGGCCGAGGCTGTTATCTGGCAGTAAACTGACACTGGGTAAGCTGTCACTTAAGGCCAAAGTCTAAAACACAATACTGAGGAAAGGGCAGCCTTTTTTAGAGCAGCGTGCTGACCAACAATAGGAGCAACCTGACTGATAATGTGCTGACAAGACAGAGCCGTTCCAGGTCAGCTTCTCACAGAGCTTTAATCTGGAAAACAACTACAAGAGGCTTTTAACAAAATCACTTTTCAACATCTGGAAAACAGCAAAATTGGGAATTTATTCACAGAAATAAAAAGCTGTCATGACTGAAAGGCTACATATGGACTATCACATACATATTTTGTCCAGGTCAGAGCTTTTAAAAGCAGTCTGCCAAACTTGGTCTCAAGGGTAAAATCAAAGTCAGTTTGTACAGGAGCTGCACCTGTTTTCAGAGAGAAAGCTTATTATAAAGAGCCTCAGTCAGGTCAGGCAGTCATAGGGTGAGATAGTCCGTGCCTGTGGCATGGGCGTCAGCTCGGCGTGCAAGGCGTAGCAGCCGTGTTGTTCTTCAGTATAACACAGTCCAGATTTAAGGTTGTATTTTGTGTTCATTATAAAGGAGAACAAAACCCAACAATAAACTGTAAGAAATGTATTTGTAACGCTAAACTTTAAAAGTAAATTCCATTCAGGACTAGTGTTCCCTCAATATTGTTCTCTATGACAAAATATATTCATATAGTCATTTTGCAATCAGTACAAATAAACTTAAATTTGTACATATTATTTCCTACTATGCCACTTATACATTTATGTTGAGATACAGTATGCTGGACCCTTTAGTTTTTCATCATAAGTCTCAAAATACAGCTATTAGCTTATCAAATATCCACCATATGTAGGTTTTTAATTACACAATGTTTAATTATATTATTAGATGATTATGTCATCATATTTTATTGCAAAGCAGGAACATTTCTTTATTTAAATTAAATCATAGTGGTTAATTAAACAGTACAGAAATTCAACAATGTTTGAAGCTTTTATTGTAAAAAAAATTTTTTAAATGTGATTAATAAAACATATAAGTTACATTTAGATTTACAGAGAAGTATAAAAAATAATAATTGCATTATTTATAATAATTATATGTTAACACCAGATTTTCCTGAAATGCAAACTGAGGTACTGTATCTGTCAGTGAGACTCTTCCTCTTTCCTGTTGCTAACATACACCGGTTGGGCCTTTTTTCATATATTCAATTTGACATTTAGGCCCTATAAAAAGTTTCTATTAGAGAACTGACAGCAAATGAGTTTCACTTGAGACTAAATTCTTGAGCTACACAAGTGCTCCCTAAGAAGACTTCTGCACACACACCAAAGCATTTTACACCACATTTCTTTCCAAAATAGTTTGTGTTTGACAGTTTGTTAGGACTGGATTTCTATCCACACGCAGTTTAGCAATTAGATTGGGTTACACACACACACACACGCACGCACGCACACACACACCATATATACATATACATATAGAGATAGATGGGCGGGTTCAAATGTTACAGCTGTATGGTGAAGTCAGAGAGAGGGTTCCAAAAAGGTGATTATTTGTCATATATAACACGTGATCATATTACATCCCTGGGACAGGCTAAAACGGTCAGTTTATGTAACGGGAGTTTTCTATATAGCAGAGAGACGGTAAAGTAGAAGTGTTCTCAATAACACCAATCAACAGTCAGTATTTACCTTATGACATACATATGCATGAGTGACCACCTTTTATGGTGTGGCTAAAGTTTCAAATCCCCAATTCTCTCCAAGCAGAATTAGTTGTGGTTGTTTTTCAGCCCTGGTATAAATGTGTCCTGATGGAATAGCTTAGGCTACTTCATAACATTCATTCGTTTGGTTTGTTGATGCTTAAATACAGATCATTTAAATAGCCTATAGGCGAGTTTATTAAATCTGGATTTTCTGTTCTTGATTGTAAAGTGTGCCGAGTCAAATCAATCCGCCGCGCTCTGATTCTGATGCTCTCAGGAGAAAAAAAACGTTTGCTGTTTTTCAATTCATTTAATTTTTTCGAAACAAATGAGTTTGTGTTATCACAGCCCATCACCAGCTTCAGAGAAACTGACGTACAATTAAAGAGGCTTGGATTCAGGATCGTCTCCCTGCAGACTGATGGACGACGAATCGCATTTAATTCCTTTCAAAGCCATTTACAAGCTAAATACTGCATAGTTTATAACATATTTCCCTTTTATCAATTGGCTCTGATTAAACTGTGCTCGAGCTAAAGTGAGTAGTAATCGGTGGATTGCAGGAATGGTTGTCCTCTGGTACCTCGCGGCTCGCAGAAATACTGAGGACATAGGCTGCAGGAAATAATTACTAGCTGTTTGTTTTCGAGCCAATTTGCATCCATAATTTATTGAAGCTATTGTGCAGAAATACGCAGGCTACTCCCGATTATTTTAATAATAAGAATAATAAAACGTATAGGAATTATTATCATTATTATTATTTTAATTATTATCATAAGCCTATTATTATGTTTCATTTTCGTTTCTATTGCGTGATAAATTCCTATATCTGCATGTTTCTGCGTGCTCAGAATATATCCGTGATTGTTATTATTTTGATTATTTTAAAGAACATTTTGGTTGAATCCATGGTGCACTGGGAAGCTACGGGCGTAGTCCCAGACAGATGTACAGATGCATGCGCACTGCACGCGCTCTGGTGGTAACTGACCGCTGTTGTCCTGGCCTTTACATCCCTGCTCGTGCTGCGGGGTCCCGGAGTCGGAGAGCGACAGCGCTGGGCTGCGGGCTTCACTCTCCGTCAACAGGTTAAAATCCATAACCAGGTTCTGCAGACAGAGAGACAGGCAGAGAGACAGACACACGTCAGGCTTCATCCTCGCAACACTGACAGTCACAGCTGAGTGCTCGCCCTTTATGACCAACACCATCAACACCATCAACATCATCCTTTAATAATAATGTAAATGCGGCCATGATGTTCTTGTCATAAATTAGCAAATGGAATCAAATAAGGCTTGTTTTGATATCTACTTATATTATGATGACGCCACATACCTAGAACCCCACTACACTACTGTTCTAAATGCACTGTGTATAATACAAAGTCCACATCATGTTGTGTTTTCTATAATATTTCATGTGCTAGATCATTTGGCATTACTCGCCTAATACTTCTCTAGTATTCCTCTCAATGAATGAGTGAAACTGTACGTATGTGAGCCTGCTCTGCTCTGTGCCCAGGCTTCTTCTGTGTGTCTCACTACCTGTATTATTCTGAATGACCTAAACCTCTTTTTTAAAAGAAGGCTGCAATTAACAGAGTGAGCATGCACTAACACTGATCCACACAAGAGAAGAAGAGTTCATATATTAGTTCATACCCTCATCTGACACTGCAAAAAGCTTTATAAACACACCCAGTGCTCTTTGCCCCGGGTTTTGCCTCTTAGGCATCACACTAGGATTAAGGGATGGTTTTCATTGAGTTTGTCAGAACCTGTGCAGCCTGACAGAAAAGACTAAACAAACCTCCTGCAACCTTCTGCAGCTTAAATGTTTTTTTTTAACAGAAAAATATGAAATACAAAATATTCTAATGTTCAGTTTATATTCTCCTAAACAGACAAATAGCAGAAAGGACAGGGTGTCTTTCAGTACAGGTCACAGAAACACAATGATATAGTGTTGATGAATTACACACTTATTTGGTTTTGTCATGATTTTTAAGTTTCATCTTGTGCTTTTTGCTAGATTGATGTAGATGCACTTTGTGTGTCTTTTTGGTTAAAAAAAACACCTGACCTCCCAAAACTACGCCCTACAGTATTCTTAGACACTCCGTATAGATTTCTTATTTAGGGAAAATATCAATTTATTTGAATGAGTATATACTCCATCTGATGTGGATTTGTGTGTGTGTCTTTCTATTTTCTCTTAGATCTTTCCATTCACCTCTGGTGGTGGTTGTAATCCCGATCCCTATATATGAGCCTGACACAAGCAGCTATAACAAGACCTGCCCTGAATGGACTCTATTTTGGGCTTCATGGGGAGAGCAATAGAGTTATTGCTGTGAATTACACGATGACAGTTCCAAGCCAAATTCTAGCCGGTGAGGTAGAACTGTTGCTCAATAAAGCCCAAAAATAGCAGGTCGTTTATTTATCCGAGCAGTTAACAGCTTGAATATGTGGAGGGGGGCACAAACTCCATCCAAGCTGAAAGAGGTTTGGGAAGATTTATGGCTACAATATTAATAAAGTAAAAAATAAACATAATATGTGTCTTACACTACACATGTGTTTGGTCAAAAATGCATCCAAAGTAACAATGTCCTCGTGTCACTTAATTATTATACCTGCTATGTCAAGTCACATTTAGAAGTTATTCAGCTGGCAAATTATTAGATTTAAGGGAAAGTAAAAGAAAAGACATGCAAATGTCAAACTCCTATATCACATGTAGGAAACAAGTGTTTTGATTGAGGAATGAAAGGGAGGAAGCAGGTGTAAAGTGAAGGCTCAGCCCACCTTAACTCAGTGTGGCGTTACTGTTTACTCTCCTTTTCTATTTACTTTGCATTCCCCGGGACATTGGTGAGTAAAAGCTAAAGTTTACAAGTGTAGAGGAAAGTCTTAAGGCTGCTGTAGGCTACAATGAATCCATGTCATCAAAGATTTAAAAAGGTGATAAACCTCATCCCTGAAAATCAAACAGTGAGTTTAACCGTCCCTGAAGTCACCGTCGTGGTTACGAGCTTTAGAAGCAGCAAATTGAGCTTTTCTGGGGAAGGCGTATGTCACTCTCTCTCACCTCTCTTCGCCTGTGGAGAATGAGCCCCCCCTCCATGTTTCCCTGTGCTCTGTTTGTGACCATGCCAGTCCTTTGTGTGCCAGTCACATGTGACTTCTGCTGGGGTTAAATCTGAAGCCGAGCATGGCATGGCGTCAAACAACCTCCCCGCCACCACCGCCAACAACACATTGCACGACTTGGTTGAACTCTTGAACCAGACTCACTGTCACCGTTTGCAATATTTGAAATGACAATATTTCCCTCTGTGCTCTATGAACATCAGTATGCACTTTATATCAGCCACTCTACTTTTAGAGACTGAATCCTCCTTCTCAAAGTCTTAAAACATGGGAAAGTGATGATGAATCAAATGTTTTAGTCAGTGACATAGTATAATTTTATTTATTCATAATTCTAGGGGATACATACTCTCTTTGTATTATATTTTAACCTAATTTACTTCTTAAAAATGCAAGTTTTTCATCCACACGGTATCATAATCACCCTGCCATGTGTTAATATGCACAACTGTGGAATGTAAGCTCCTCTTCAGGTCATTAAAACAGCAAATTCCCAAACACATTACTGAGGACTTGAGTGCCTGCTAAACTCCCAGGTCAAGACACCAATCATAAAACCCGACTGAGATACATTTAATAACAAAATCATTAAAGAAGAGTTGTTAAAAAAAATATTGAATAGATATAAATAGTCTAGCTTTTAAATAAAAATCAGACCAAAGGAAAGACTTGCAACACTTGATCCAAATGTATCATCCAAGTGAACTATGTTTGAAAAGTGGTAGAAACTCGTCAAATAGAGGTTGCTCTGTCATTTAGTTCCACAGCTACAGCTCCATAATCTTCAAGGTTCAATGATTTGAATTTGGCAGAGAAAAATTAACAATGTCATCTCTGTACTTTGTCTTATACTCTTCCTAACCCTCACTTAACATCGTGTCCGTCACTCTGACAAAGAAACATAATGCTGCACTGAAGCCAACCAGCATAGTCTGATTAAAGGTTTAGCACCTTATTACCACTGAATATCTGTGACATCTGATAGGTGAGTTAACATTTTCTTCCATCAAACACATCTGCCATCATATTGTGGGCAGACAAACAATGGCTCAACCCTTAAAAATGCTGCCAAACGCACATCTCATATTTGTCACTGCTAGCACAAGTAACATTTTCCAGAGACTTTAAAGAAAGACTTGCATCTGTTTTTGTTTAGCATGCATGAGAATGATGGGAGCATTTCACAAAAGATTAAGAGACAGGAAAATGTGTATTCTGCTGTCGGCCAGAGGCCATTCCTGCATCCCAGGGAAAAAACATGCGAGACTAAGGGTAAGGTCAAGTCTCCCAGTACAGAGATTACCTCTGTAAGTACACTGCCTCTGTGTTGTGGCTTTGGATTAATCATCCTCTGGTATGGATTTGTGGGTCAGAAGGATCACTTTTCCCCTTGTTTGTCTACATCAAATGTAAGATCTGAGACAAATGTAAGATCTGACATTTCGGCGAGCCTCCTCTGATCAAGCTGTAGCAGTGTTCATAACCAGCCACGATGAAATGAGTTACAGGCAAACATGACCAACCATCATGCTGTCACCTTTGCTGTATGATTCTTTTGACTCACTTCAAGAAAGGCCACACTGTTTTATGTCCTTTTGAACAAGCTGAATCTGAGCTTTCCCTTTATTGAAAGTAGCTCAACACAAACGTACAGCAAAAAGCAACAGATGAAGTCAACACACGAGCAGCTCATATGTTATATTTCATTTTCTTCAATTAAAAAGTAGACCATGTAATTGTTTTCGACGCAGCATTACCTGCGCTGTAGATGTGTGTTGAGCCGATTCTTTGCCTTTTAAAACCAAAGACTCTCCGCTCACAGGTCCCAGTGGCTGCTGCAGTTCACTTAGGGTACTTGCCTGAAAGAGCAACAGCTGGCCCTTTGTGAGTGCAGAGCCCGGGTCTAGTATGAGCAAGGTTCAGTATTTTGGTCGGAATAATAAATGTGAGCCAGTCCGGAGGGCTAAATCGGCTGTGGCAGTGATGGATGGACAGACGGCCTGGTGACAATGTGCTGCTGAGAGGCTTGGCAGAGAGGGGTGTGCAGGTGATGCAAGCCAGTCATTTTGTCTAGAACAAGGTGTCAGTACCCTCCACCCCCCACCCTTCCACACCCACCTACACACACGCATCAGGGGCGCCACATGATTATATTTCCAAAATCAAGAGCCCTTCTCCCCCTCCCTCTGAGCTCAATATGGCCAACAAGCTATCACTGAGCTAACAAGCAGGCGGAGGCGCTCAGTAGCTGACAGTGGTGCCCACATGGTGACCGTGCTGATGCTCATTCCCTCTGCGGTAGCACATCCCAGTGTGAAGTAACTCCTGATGGAAGTTAATGAAAACCTAAAATAAACCTGAGCTGATTTGGTTAAGGTTGTTCCCTCCTCTTCATCTTGGATATCAGAAGGCCCAGGTTATTTCCTGGAGCATGTGTGGCATGGAAGCAGCCACCACTCCCTCCACATCCCCCTGACCTGCTGTACTGCCTCTTAAATAAACCCTTCTGGTGACTGTATGTGTGTGTACTCGTACTGCTGGTGACTGTGTGTGTACTTGTACTGCTGGCGGCCTCCTGTTCAGAAATGGACGCTAATCAACAGCAAGATGTGAGTCTGCGGTTCTGCATAAACCGGTGACACCGATCTCATTAAAATATAGTGATAATTGGTGATATTAATAATAATAAAAAAATAATGGAAGCAAAAATCCTCTCATTTTTCGGGAGACTGCCGGGTCCATCTGCGGTGCGCGCGGTAGACTGCTTGCATTTCCACGGACTGCAGGCATTAGCCCGGGAATTATTCATAAACGCGTCGAGAATTAATTCCCGGGATTAAGAGTTGATTAAGATGTGTGTCACTTTGCTGTCTGAGAACTTATTAAGGGCCTCCTCGAAGAGGCGGCAGATGGAATTTCAGTCCAATGTTTGTAGATGTTAATTTCTGCCCTCCTATAACAGACATTTGCATATGATTGAGGGAGTGAGGCCGAGCAGTCCTGCACAATCACTGCCTCAATGCAAAGAAGCGGGGAAATAATTGGCTGCAGAAGTCCACAACAGTGATGAACAGAGCCTTCCCATGTCAACTGTTTATTACGGTAGACCCAAAAGAATATCATTCACAGATTGTGTCTCTGTCTATAAGTGTCTAACAACGTATGCCTATCTCATATATCTTATATTAAATTATTTAGATTAGAGAAATGACTCCAGCATATTTTGAACATGTACAACAAGTAAAACGGACACGATGAGTGTCGGTCTTATTAACGGATGCACCGTTAAAGCGATAATATTATGAGAATGTGAATTTAAATTAAGTAAGTTTCCCTTTTGCTGTTAAATTAAGCATATAGAAATTCAATATCACGACTAAAGTTTTGAATGTAAATGCATTTTTTTTGCAGCACATTCTGTTCTGTTTTAATGATGTTAAAAGCAATTAATATTATGTGATTTAATTACGTTATGCGAGTTAAGGTCACATGCAAGTCCCCACATGTTAAGGACGTTACAGTGACAAACTAAAGTGAAACATGTAATAAATGAAAGCTGTTTGAACTGACTAGTGGAGGCACCGGGCTGCAGCCCCTCCGCTGCGGCCCGGTGCCTCCACACTTTTCTCTGATGCTCACGGCTAAAAGACATATTTACATTGCACCCTGAGGCCAAACGAAAAGTTCGATTAAACAAATGTTATTTTCATAAGTTCTGACCTGGGAAAAGATGCAAAAGAGGTCACTAACCGAAGGCCTGCTGGAGGAAAGCTAACCCGGGATTCTGTCTTGCCTTTGATCTTATTTATTTTTTAAAATAAAAGAACATTATCAGCACGGGCTTTAAAAACGAAAGTAATAATTGAGTGAAAAGAAGAGTGGCCTAAACCTTAAAATGCGGATTAGGCCTTTTGATAGGCCTAATGTTGCATATAAAATAACACTTCTGAGTTACAACTCGAGGGATCCACGAGACCTATTTATTTAACATTTATATTTTGATTCCATGGTATCAAATTTTTATTAGTATTTTTATTCATGCTTTTGTTTTGAACGAGTAATGCAGAATAGGCTCCAGGTTTCACAATGTATTATCCTTGGGCCGTGGGTAATAAGGAACTATTTTTAAAATCAATATTGACAGAGATATACGTATTTCGAAAATATCCATCCGCTGAGGAAGACCACGAGGTGCTGTTGAAAGCTAGTAGGTGGACCTTGATTTTATGTAATTGTTATTATTATTATTATTATTATTATTATTATAATAATTATAATTATAATTATAATTATAATTATACTTATAATTATTATAATTATTATTATCATAATGGTTTGTATTAGGCTATTGTCAAAGTACTGTTTCCATTGTTAAGAAATAATATTCACTCTTAAATATGAAAAACTTTAAAAACCTGAAATGATCGTGTCATAATGTTTTTAATATGGGTGCAAATATTGTAAGGATGAAGTTGTGATAAGTGTGTTGTGCGCGCTCACGTGTGTGTGTGTGTGTGTGTGGGGGGGGGGGGGGTAGAGCTTTGTTTTTCTGTCCGCGGTCTCCTGTGGCCTCGGCAGCCACCTGCCACCTATCAATTTCCTCCACATCCCCAAATATTTTTGACCTCCCAAATATTTTCAAAACGTCCGCCTCTACGGAGTCTTAGCATTTTGGAGAAAACACAGCAAGCTGTAAACATGAGGTCTTGGTCAAACACTACAGGAGAAACACGCTTTTTGGGCGTGGAAGCGCTGCTTCACCCACTTCCTAAACGCTCTGCACACAGACAGGCGGAGGATTTAGGCTTTTAGAAGTGAACAAAACAGCACTAATGTTAGTCATGAAGCGTAAGATCCAGCGAGGCCCAAATGACGCGGGGCCTTGACGCAGAGCGGGCTTTCTCTCTCAATTAATTAAGAGTATGAAATATTTTTAGTCATTTGTAATCACAATGATCTATTTAGTCTGAATGGAAGATGCAATAGCCGACACACTTGTTAAATATGTCACATTGACTGACGTGTCGCCTCTCATCAACAATGGTCCTCTGCTTCTATGTCTTTCAAACCTTCTGCAGAGGTTATTAACTTTTACATATTGTGTTGTGGTGTTTTACGTATTGATGGTAGGCTACTTACACTTGTATGTATTAAGCACTGCTGGTGTGATGGGAAGTTGTAAATTGTAGGAGAGTGAATAAAGACCCTACTTTAGCCTACATCTCGGTTACATTTAGTGAACTTTTATGCACAAATTTAAAAAAAATCGCTGGATTGATCCCAGACGCAAAAAGACAAAAAGAGAGAGAAAAGGAGAAATGCGGTTATTTTCACTTACATCAAATCCCGATCAGGTAAATTAATCCGTGGAAAGACAAAGCACTTTGCTACAGGCTGATGGGTGTCCTGGCCTCAGGTTTGCTGGTGACATGGACAAAAAGTTCCCCGGTGCGTGAAAAAGTCAGAAAAAGCGTCAGTCAGTGAGTCAGTTTCCTTCTTCTTCTTCTTCTTCTTCTCCCCTCTGTGTTGTCAGACATGAAGGCTGTGGAGTAGTGAGGCTTGATCCCCACACAGAGTATAGGGAGGAGGTGGGGGGGGGGGGGGGGGGGGGGGG
>CALSBV010000075.1:615150-639107 GCA_943590825.1 Bovichtus diacanthus | reverse complement strand
CACACACACACACACACACACACACACACACACACACACACACACACACACACACACACACACACTCCCCCATCTCCCTTTTTCATTGGCTCTCTGTCTAGAACACTCCTCTCTCCATCTCTTTTCCCTGCAGCCTCTGCAGTGCAATAATACATGATTAATAATGTGTATTATAATGACTCTTCAAAGTAACTAAATCTGTCAAAAAAAAATGTAGTGGAGTAAAAAGTAAGAAATGTAAATACTCAAGTCAAGTAAAAGTGCCTCAAAATTGTACTTAAGTACAGCACTTGAGTAAATGCTGCTGTTCAGGTAGCCATTACCCCACTGTAGCTTTACATGGCAAACAGTTGTTTACTGCTGTATTAATGCTCGGAATGCTTCATACCTTTAAGCACGAAACAATAGAAATCAGTGTCAGTGTAATTGATTGGAGTGTCAGTTGAAAGCAGATGATCTCTCAGTTAGACGATAAGAGATGGAAGCAGTGTAACTGTCACTTGAAGAGCGAGTGTCTACACAAGATGAGTTTCAAATGTGTGTTGCACTCGTCCGTCATCTGACGGATCAATATTTAATCAATACAGCTGTCTACACAGGTTTCATAATGGCTGGCCTTTCATTCTAGACGCACGCAAACGCAACCCAAAGCGTATTTTCTTCTGTCTATTTTCAATTTCCTTCTGTCTTTCCACATGTAACTACAGTGAACGTGTGTTGCACTTCTGCAACATACAGCCAATACTGTGCCTGAACACATGCTGTGTAAACACAGATGGAGCACTGACGCTGTGGTTTTACTAGACTTTGTGAAAGAGATAAAAACATTTCAAATGGAGGTGGTAAAAGTAGTTGTGTAGCTGTGTGGCACTGAAGTTAAGAAGACTCATTTAAAATGTTGAGGTGGAAGGTGAAGGGAAGAGGGCGACGCTCCATCAGCGGAGTCTCTCTGTGAAAAGAGGCAGTCTAGTGGTCAGGCTCTCAACTAGAACACCAGAAGGTTGTGAGTTCAATACCAGGCTGCCCATTGAGCCTCTGAGCAAGGCATTTAACCCTCCAAGTCCAGAGGACTGTCCCCGTAGTTATTTCACTGTGAGTCACTCTGGGTAAGAGCATCTAACATAAATTTACATTAACATAAATGTATCTTCTAGAACGTAGTATTTTTAGCGCTTCAATGACGCTGTGACGTATCAACCAATCATATGTTTTGTTTCACCATCCCCTTCTCTCCCCTGTTCTGTCTAAACATTAAAGAAAAACCTATTCTTGCCACTAGCCTGTTCCCAGTGCGATTTAACGTCATAACGCCATCGATGAGCGCTCACTTCAACGCTTTCTCGCCCTTCTAAACTGAATAGTCACCCAACCAGATTGTCTCCATAATTAGAAGTAAAGACTTATGAGTAAGTTAAAGTAGGCTTGTCCTTACACCACACAAATACACATAGAGTGTTTGTATTTCACCCTCACATGTTCTATTCTTACAACTGCATGGCTGTTTTCAGCTTTTACAGCTAGGGATGGCAAAGTGGGTCTGTCAGTTGGTCGGCCCAGCACATCCAGACTGAAGTACCTCAACTATTTTTAGATGGATTGCCATGAAATTTTTTACAGGCATGACTTTGGTAATCCTCAGATTTCAGATGGTGTTAGATGAGGAAATCTCTTAACAACTATTGGATGGATTGTTATGAAATTTGGTACACACTTTAATTTCTCCCTCATGATGAATTGTAATAACTTGAGTGATCCTTAACATTTCATACAGAGCCATCATCCAGTCAACATTTTCAATGTGTCCAATAAATTGGTATATAACAAAATACCAGCAAAAACTAATGACATTCTCATCAACTTCGGTTGTACTTTGTGCATATACGCAAACGTTAGCAGACTAACACGCTTAACTAAGAGGGAAAAAATAATACCTGGTAAACATTAGCATGTTAGGCATTTCATTGTTAGAATGTTAGCATGCTGGTGTTACTGTAGCTCAAAGCACATTCGTGCCTAAATACAGCCTCAGAGTCGCTAGCATGTCTGTAGACTCTTAATAATGCTTTTTTTAAATATCTAAAAGTTTTATACTTGCCATTAGCCTACATGGGGAAATATCTGTTAAAGGCAAAATATTGAAAACATTTTTTTTTTCCTATTGTGCCTATTATTTTACCAAAAAGGGAAACTCACTTGGGACTTTTATTGTTAGGGCAGTGCAAGCCCTTGTCGGGAGAGAGTAATCATCCTGCAGTTACACTGTTTCAAAAACGCTTTAACACACTTTTAGCACAGCTGTGGGCTTTAGGATATAATGTTGGTGTACACAACGCTTACGTTGGTCATCTTTCAATCACCTTTGCTGGATGATGGTGGAACTTTGAGGCTTTTAAAATTGTCTGCTAGAGAAGTTTAGGTATGAAAATTGGGTTATCATCAGAGTCTGTTGTGGATGTTATGGATAACTTAGCAATTATGAAGCCACAACAGAAACCTTTAGGGTTGTTACATTACACAGGAGAGCCCCTGTGCTTCTGTTCTGTGGGTGGTAGTGTAGTGGTCTAGTAGTCAGGCTTTCACCAACACCAGGTTGCCACCATTGTTTCCCTGAGCAAGGCACTTAACCCTGAGCTGCTCCAGAGGACTGTCCCTGTAGTTAGTCACTGTAAGTCGCTCTGGATAAGAGTGTCTACTAAATGACCTGTAATGTTCAGTAACATTGAGGGTATCATTGAGAGAAAAAGTTTAAATGGGAATACAAAACCTGGAAAAACACTATTATTGAATGGTGAAAAGTTAGACTATTATTATATCCTGTTATGTACACATGTTCATAGCCATGAATATACACTCAGGCCTCAAACAATGCTTGAACATATCTCTAAAAAATGTTGGAGGAACTTGTGATAAACAAGCCTCATTTTATCACTTCCACATCTTTCAAACAAAAATATACCCGCCAAATATGACACAACCATTTTGCAAAACCAAGCATATTACATTGTCTGGGTTTATGTTTGTATGTTTCTTAAAGCCACAATGTAAATTCTTTGTTTTCTTAGCAACAGGACAGATTATAAACTTTACGATATACTATAAACTATACACTTCAGGGCAAAGCAGAAGCCCAATTTGACATAGGCATCTCTTACTCAAGCATATACCTTCACCTGCAGCGCGACAACGTGCAGTAAATGTGTCATTTTGGTGTTTTATCTTAAGGATTTTACATGATTATATGGTAAAAATGTAAGGAATCTCATTGCTCTTAATCTCATGTCTGTAATTAATGATGACAAGACTCACGTCAAAGACACTAGCTTACATAAATATTTTCAGTTTGGATGAAGAAAATGTAATCAAGAGGAATCCAGCTGTTTCATATCCAGCAGAACAGGGATATGGTGGATCAAATGAAGATATGCAACACAACTTCATGGTTGTTAAAGATGATTTCTAAGATTGTGTTTCTTTGATTAAGATGGTTCTTTAGGCAGTGGTGATTAAATCCACATGTGGATAGATGTTCTATACTATTTGTGAGAACATTGCAATGTATACACAAGTGCATGGCAATAAATAAAGAAAGTTTTTATTGCCTCAGAGGGGCAGACGTATCTGCTACTGTGGAAAATAACAGATATGAAGATACTTGCTGATGAAATGTTGCAAATACAAATCCCAGCGGTGCAAAGAGCAAACAGAGGTCTGACACGTGCACATTGGACATGCTTTACACACAGAGCATTGTAGCTGTGCCATCGTTACATGGAGCCCTCCACCAAATATAAAGCAAACAGACATATACATATGTTGTTTTGTGACTAACTGTCAATGTATTCAATTGGTACATTCTCTAAAATCCTTTGATACACTTACATGAAAATACATTTTTTCACCCACTTTCTTTTTTATTTTTGATTCAACAAAACATAACATAACAGGGAAGCAATACACATTTAATCAAATTCACAACATACATTCCTGAGCATGTTCTACTACCCCAGCATGCAAACACAAACACAAACATATCCTTACCCATCATTCCACCCAACCATGATCAAAAAGAAACCTAAATTCAAAACATCAACGGCAACAACGTACTTATCAAGATTATTGATGGCCACTCACAACTAAAGTACATGCTGAGAAGTTCCTTGTAATTTACTGGGCTATCTCTCATAAGGAAAAATCTATGGTAATCTTTCAATCCACATTGATAAAGTAGGTGGATATGCATTGAGACAAACATGCAGGAACCAGAGAGTGTGTGCCAATTACAGGGGTATCACACTGCTCAGCCTCCCGGGTAAAGTCTACTCCAAGGTGCTGGAAAGGAGGGTTCGGCCGATAGTCGAACCTCAGATTGAAGAGGAACAATGCGGATTCCGTTCTGGCCGTGGAACAACGGACCAGCTCTTCACTCTCACAAGGATCCTTGAGGGGGCCTGGGAGTATGCCCATCCGGTTTACATGTGTTTTGTGGACCTGGAGAAAGCGTATGACCGGGTCCCCCGGGAGATACTGTGGGAGGTGCTGCGGGAGTATGGGGTGAGGGGGGCGCTTTTGAGGGCCATCCAATCCCTATACGCCCAAAGCAAGAGTTGTGTCCGGGTTCTCGGCAGTAAGTCGGACTCCTTCCCGGTGGGTGTTGGCCTCCGCCAGGGCTGTACTTTGTCACCAATCCTGTTTGTGGTATTCATGGACAGGATATCGAGGCGTAGTCGGGGGGAGGAGGGGTTGCAGTTTGGTGGGCTTGGGATCTCATCGCTGCTCTTTGCAGACGATGTGGTCCTGATGGCATCATCAGCCTGTGACCTTCAGCACTCACTGGATCGGTTCGCAGCCGAGTGTGAAGCGGTTGGAATGAGGATCAGCACCTCAAAATCTGAGGCCATGGTTCTCAGCAGGAAACCGGTGGATTGTCTACTCCGGGTAGGGAATGAGTCCTTACCCCAAGTGAAGGAGTTCAAGTACCTAGGGGTCTTGTTCACGAGTGAGGGGAATCGGAGCAGCGGGCGCGGTATTGCACTCGCTTTACCGCACCCTTGTGACGAAAAGAGAGCTGAGCCAGAAGGCAAAGCTCTCGATCTACCGGTCTATCTTCGTTCCTACTCTCACCTATGGTCATGAAGGTTGGATCATGACCGAAAGGACGAGATCGCGGTTACAAGCGGCCGAAATGGGTTTTCTCAGAAGGGTGGCTGGCTTCTCCCTTAGAGATAGGGTGAGGAGTTCAGTCATCCGAGAGAAGCTCGGAGTAGAACCGCTGCTCCTTTGCGTAGAAAGGAGCCAGTTGAGGTGGTTCGGGCATCTGGTAAGGATGCCCCCTGGGCGCCTCCCTAGGGAGGTGTTCCAGGCACAGCCAGCTGGGAGGAGACCACAGGGAAGACCCAGGACGAGGTGGAGAGATTATATCTCCACACTGGCCTGGGAACGCCTCGGGGTCCCCCAGTCAGAGTTGGTCAACGTGGCTCGGGAAAAGGAAGTTTGGGGCCCCCTGCTGGAGCTGTTGCCCCCGCGACCCGACCCCGGATAAGCGGTTGAAGATGGATGGATGGACAAACATGCAGGATTGAAAGGCCTGCGACATATAACATGATACCAAAAAACAATGTGTTTTTTCTACACAAGGAGCTTACACTAAGAATACAATGTTTTGGATCCATTACTACATAAAGGAGATTTCTTTGCTTAATTTCAGGTTCATACTTGTATATGGGGTTTCTACTAGAACATGCTTAATGTTTTAAAACCACATTATTTTTCTCATACTGTCTGTGGCACTTCTGGCACACTTTTTATCATGAATTTCAGGAGTTTGGTACATGTAATTTGCAAATTACTTTATATTGTCTATTATTTTGATTTTTCTGATCTACTGACTCTTTTTGCATAGTACCAAACTGTTTTCCAGGTGAAAATCCTGCTTAGGCCTAATATTCATGGCCTTATCATTCATTCAGGTTGATGAGGGAAAATGTATTCTTGACCTTGGGAGTAGCAATTTGACAAAATTATCTTCACTTCAACTTTGGGGAACACTACATTAGTGAAGCAGCAAGGACCCTAAACAAGAGACTAGATGAGCATCAAAAGCAGACATCAGCGGTCTGTGAACACCTGACCAAAACTGCTCACAGCATCCACTAGGAAGAGGTCAAAGGTCATGGACCAAGAATCAGTGGACGGCCAGAGAAATATCATGGAGGACATTCACATCTGACGGTAGAGATCTCCGTGACAACTCCGCTCTATCCATCAATAAAGACTGTGTGATGTGGTTGAAAGTACAAAAAAGTAATTGCAACTTGAGTTAAGGTTTTTTTGGCAAACCTTTTCTACAGGCTTGTAAGGAAAGGCAATAAACGTGGATAATAAACGTCCCCATTTAAATAGTTCCTAATGTGTGTTCTTCCCTTTTAACCTGTGTCTTTTGCTGGCTGCTGTAACATATGAATTCAATTTTAAAGTCTTATCTTATTGGATAAAGTGTTGGATATATTTCATGAAATGACATGTTTGTCCATGTCCGTAATTTCTGAAAGCACTTACACACATTGCAGTGGAGTAATGGCTTTAGAAGAACAACACAAGGAAGAGATGACCAAACAGTCCATGAACATCCTTGTAACTCAACATTACCTGGCAAAAGGGACAGTTTTGACGGGTGAATCCACCTTCTCAATCTCAACACACCTGGGAATGTGTCATGTCAAAATGGTTATTAGCAGAGCTGTGGACTCGAGTTATTATGACTTGGACTGGAGTCGACTCGACTGTTTTGATGACTTGCAACTTGACTTGACAGAAAATAAATGACCTTAGACTCGACTTGGACTCGGAAGTTAAAGACTTGTGGCTTGACTTGAGGTATGATAACGCGAATGACTAGTTTTTTTATGTTTTCAGTTTGAATATATTATGTTTGATTACATACAACCCCATAGGGAAATAGGTTATATATTACTTACTTGAGACTTGGACTAAATGACTTGAGTCACATGTCCGGTTATGTCAAATCCTGGGTTTCCACTTAGAATAAGTGCTTCTGTTTTCTATACATTTGGATATAATATGTGTTGTTTGATTTTGTTCAGTAACTCAGATGAACAAGACATCTCATTTTTCACTTCTATAGCCAGTGTATACATCCAATGTGTGCAAGGTTATGTTAAATGGTTTGTGGGATGGTTAGCTAAGCTCTTCCCCAAATAGGGCTGCAACTAATGATTATCTATTTATAATCGATGAATGTGCCAATTATTTTCTCAATTTATCGATGAATTGTTTGATATGCAGAATATTTAAATATAGTAAAAAATATTCACAAACATTTCCTAAAACCAGAGGTAATGCCATACAGTTGCAGGTTTTATTATTATATAACAGTCCAAAACCCAAAGATATATACATTTTACTGCAGTTTTACACAAGACAAAGAAAAGCAGGAAACCCTTACAATTGAGAGAAGGAAGGAAGAAGGAGAAGGAATTAAGAAGGAATTAAAGACTGTTTTGAATTTTTACTAGAAAGTGACGTAAACTGTTAACTGATTGTCAAAATAGTTGACTAATTGATTCATCAATAAAACCCAAACATAATTCTGAGACAAATTCATCATCCACTCAATGCACCCTTTTGGCCTATCCCATGCAAAAAAGTCTAATGAGTTATGTTAGTAAATCATCAAATTCAGATTTGAAGAGGCAGTATAAACTGATACAGTTTAAATGTGTTAATTTGCTCCTTACATATAATAAACAATATTTTCCACCTTAAAATAAAATAAAGTCTATTTTCAATTGGGCCCTTGGCGAGCATTCAAGCTGTAGGCCCTTACAGTTGTCCCCACCATTCACTCCGTTGGAGTCCAAAGAACCCTCTTTTGTCCCACAACCCCCAGAGGGAAATAGGCTATGGTGTATTTGATTTATAATTCATGGCGAAGCAAAACAGCATGAGACTTGTAATTAATACAAAACTTATTCAAAAGTTATTATTCTAGTAATATACATTTGCTGCAATAAAAAAATAATAATTATAATAATAATAATAAGTAAGTAAGTAAGTAAGTAAATGAATCATCTGGGAACCTTGGGAAAGGGCCTATTTTTCACATTATTTAACCCCACAAATAGAGTCACTTCTATTGTTGCAGAATCATTGCGCTGAGACCCACTGAAAGTAAACTGGAGCCTGTGAAAAGAAACTGACAAGTAAATATGTAGCATTCACATAGTGCAGTTATCAGTGTGAAACTGGCATCTTTTTTCTTTTTTTTTTGTTTATGAGACAGGTCTCTCTGAGCTGCAGAGCGTGCTTTCGTCATCAACCCGGCGCAACCAACCTTTACTCCACTACTGCTACATTTGTCCCGCCCTTATTTCTCTGTAACACAAGTGATATTTTCTTTTTGGGGGAATTCCTGTCAGTCAATATGAATGGAAATAATACACAATCGCTAGCAAAGCTTAAACTCCAACTCTCTGGTATCTTCTTGTATTTTAAAATCCTATATCACGCTTAAAGTGATCAATTCGGTAGCCTGTCAATCAACACTCTGTCATCCGGCTAGGTTGAGATTGCAGAGCTTTTCCACGTCAGTGTGTTTACCAAGACCAGATTGACAGCTGCAGGAAGGTGTTCAATTTATTCACTTATGGAGCATTTCTTTGCAGAGTAAATGAATACGTGGTGTTTGGAAATTTTACGTTATCACGTAGTGGAATGTCCGAAAATATTAGTTTGTCCTGTTGTCGTAGTGTACTGAACTTTGGTCTTCTTCATTCACTGTTGGCCGGCTAGCCTGCTAGCTTACCGAGCTAGGCTAGCATTAGCTACAGCAGGACTCCATCTTTGAAATAGCAGCCACACACAGGTAATATAACTGTTTATAGAGAACCACAAAAGCGTTCTTGTATATCTGCCAACAGGCGGTTTGTTTATTAAATCAAGAAAATAGGACCAACACGGAAGACACCTCTCCTTAGCAAATTGAAACGCTAGTTAAGTAGTTAGCTGTGAGGTTTCTGGGCAGTCACATTATCCAACGAATTTGTAAACTCTTCAGTACAATAATATATATGAACTAAACAGTAGTCACGTGTCATCTTATTGCGTTTTTGTTTGTCCCAGAGGACTGTCAAAAGACTTCAACACCTTAGTGTGGTGGAGAGCTAGCCTGTTAGCTTCGCCTTTGAGTAGACGCCACTGGCATAGTAGCTAGTTAATCTAATCGGCCATCTAGCACCTTCCTAGCTCACCTGACAGCCAACTAGCTGCCTTGTATCACTTCCTTATGTTGTATGACTGTATTATGTTGCACTTACAACATGTATTAAGAGTTTAACTATGTAAGATGCACGTACGAAATGAGCCCTGGCTTCAGTTGACGATTTCTGTCAAGTTACAGACATATGTTGTGCTATCCAGCTGATTGTTAGCATTGATATCTACGACCAAGGGAATAAGTCTTGAGTTTACTCAATAATATCCTGAGCTTCCATTCACATGTAGTACTGAAAGTACTGATCTGGAACGTTCACATGTAAACATTTTTGATTATTTTGGCAACAGCTTGAATGACTAGAACGTTTTAATTGCAATAATTTCTGAATTGAAAATGAGAATGTCTTAATGGACTCTGCTTTGTTTTCCCTGTCTGGTACACAGGCATATATAACAATAGTTTAACCATCCCATAGGAAACTTGCAGAATTCGTTAATTTTTTTCCTGCTCAAGAAAGAAGCTGTAGTGTGACAGCATGGATGTTTACATTTGCTGGCTAAATTTAAATGACAGTGTTCATTCATAATATGTAAGAAATAGAGACTTCTTTGTTATTGTTTAAAAAAAACTAATTCAAATGATTGAAGTTAAGCTGTGTTGCAGGCAGTTTTTTTGAAATACAGAGCCATTTAGTTTTCAAATATGTGTTTTTACTAATGTTACTCTCCTTGCGGTGTGCATTGTGTGGCTGTCTTGAAAAATATATTTTTCAGACCAGGACTCAACATCACTGATTCAGATTGGAATTAGTTTTTGGAATTTGTGGTTTGAAAAACCTAATCGCTAGTAAAGACTCATATATATGACTTATCAGCTATAAGCCTATCCCTATGTCTCTACATCCTGACCTCTACCTTCCATACCTTCATGGTCTTATTTTGAATAGGCTGCTTACCCTGAATTTAAAAGAATGTGGCCTCCGTCACCTAGTCTTTACATTCATAAATCTTCCTATAATGTAAGAGTATTATCTGGCATGGCTTTCATGACACAGGGAAAAAGGTTAATCCAACAATTTTGAGGTATACTGCTTGTCAAATACGAACAGTATGTCATTTTGATTTTGTTTGGTTATCCTTATTGGTTTTCGGAATTGTCAATGTACACATGGAAATTTGCTGTTTGGTTCTTAGAATCTATATTCATTTGAGGTAGAGAGTTTTTAGTTTGACTTTAAGCTTACTGACTTAATTTTGATATACAGAATTTCAGATTTTGATATTGGATACTACGATACTATTGGATACTACGTCTAAATGATTGTTTATCCATAGCTTAAAATGTAATTCCAGTGTACGCACATGAATTGTTGTAGACAAAATATGTTTGCAATGAGAAGCACTATCAGACCGTTTAATTGATGGCTCAGTGGTATGTAGTACATTATTTATAGTAGTTAGTATATGCTAATCTGTCATGTAAATTCTGTCTTTTTGCACAGTACGTAAGTACCCCACATATTTGTTTGTATGGTTGACTGAAAGTTTTGTGTGTTTTTCATTAATTAATTGATTGGTTGTTTGATTAGTGATTCACAAACCCACCCACACACTCAACATTTTTAGATTAACTGCCCCATTGTGATGATTGCCAGATTTTTTTTATTGCTGTTATGGTTAATGGCGGTTATGAATAAAATACATTTTCTGATATCACAACATAACTGATACCGATGTGTGAACAGTATTTACTGAAGTAGTTCAAATCACATGTAAAGATAAACTCATGTTCTATTTCGTCTGTTCTTCTTTCAGAAAGCAGCATGGTGGACAAGAATATCTACATCGTCCAGGGTGAAATTAGTACTGTTGTTGGAGCTATCAAGAGGAATTCCAGATGGAATACCCACACTCCACTGGTAAGTTAAAAACACAAATTATTATTGCTAATTTGAACTGAATTAAGGTTAGATTTAGTAGAGATATGAAAATTGACTGGGTCCGTAGGGTATAGGGTTGGGCGATTTGATGAATATATCGGTGGGTGTTTTTTTTTTCAGTCTTGTCATTTTATTTGACTTATTTAATGGTCTGCCTCTGAAGAACGAGAGAGCCACTGCTAGTGGGCAGAAATATTTCAGATTTTTCTAGCCACAAAACATTGTTTCAGTTCAAAATTACTCTGGTATTGTGATGGAAGATATATTTTCAAAGGAAACTTTTTCCAGTGAGAATCACAGGAATGACATTGCTATATAAATCCACAATAATCGCTGAATCACTCTTTATCTCTGTCAGCCACTTAAATATTTTGTATGCTGGTGTAGAAGAAACGGCATGTGTCAGGGCCCTGTTCCAGAAAGTATAGGGATTCGTGAAAACTCTGAGTTTGTTAAGCCTGAGATGAGGGAAATTCTGGGTTTTTAGTTCCAGAAAGACAGGTAACTTAAACTCCAATTTAACCTGCTGCCTGGCAGGTCTTAATTAACAAACCCTGAGTTCTTTATTTTGTAAGTTCTTTTTAAAAATAACTTTTTAATATTGTGACTCCATGCGCATAAGACATCTGTTTGTTTGAGCAGTTCCACTGAAATGTTTATTGCACATAATGTGTAATCTCAGTTAAATTATAAAAACAGCTATGAAGGTTTAGACACGTATGAGCCATGAATAATTGATGTGATGTGATTGGTCGCACTGATGGAGCATGATTTCTATAATATCGGTGCAGCTGTAGAATGTATTAGTTTGAAAGTGAGTTTTTTTTAGGCTGCATATAGTCTGAACATGTATCAACAGCATTCCAGGGGCCGCTTAAATTGACTACATTTGTTGAAGTAGCTGAAATAAAGATCCAAACAGAACTTTTCAAGTGCAAACCTCCAAACACATTATTACTGCATTGTGATCTTACAGTCATGTGTCTGTCTTTGATCTGTACATATGTTTGAAATCTTCAACTATATGTTTCCTCTTCAGTTGCTGGCCCCTGTGTTCAGATAAATGTGAACAAATATATTTAAACGGTAATGTCGGCTACATCCTACGACAATGAGATTCCACCACTTTATTATCCTTTTAAAGAAATGTAAGTCTGGTAAATGATGAATTAATGGACAACACTCAATAATACTTTATTGTGTTAACTTATTGACACTTTTCCCTGCTCAACTCAGCTCTTTTTTTAAAAGATAAACGTAGGCAGTCCACATACTAATGCATTAAAATCTCTACGTCCACTGGTTTCAAATGGAGGCTCTGCCTTTTATTTTCCTGTTGCCACTAGCTGGTAACGCTTTATATTAAATTTTGTCATAAAAATGTGTTAATAGGTAATAAGGACCTTATAAGTCTTATGTGTTAATAATGCTATATTAGTGTTAACTTTCCTTATTTCAGGTACTGGATCTAAAGCGAGAACAATGTCTTATTCATAATCTTTACAATGCACTTATCAACAATTTAACCATGGTTTGTTTTAAAGTTCCCAAGGCTGGAATCAACTCCAGCATCTTGCTGTAAGGTGACATACGCTGTAACCACTCGGCTACGAAGGCACTCCACAGTTAGCTATGCCCCGTGAGGAATGAGCACTAAGTTGCCATGGTTGATAAAATGTGAATAAAGAATTGCATATAAATACAATGTTTTAACTGTAAACCAGAAAGAAAAACACTTAAAGACAACTCTTTATTTATTTATTTTTCTTACAAAGAAAACCTTCTATAAAACATAGACTCGGACATACCTTTGGAAAAAAGAAATACAATTACAGTATCGTTCAACGTTAGGGTAATTGACATAAAAACATTATGAAAATGTGATTTATAAAGCATCAATAATCACAACAACAAAAAATAGTGCAATTGTATTTTTGTCTTTGTAGGGGGGTCACAGCTCATGCCACATAACCCCATGACCACAATGTCCTCACTTCAATTCCAGCCTTGTGACCTTTGTTGTATGTCATACCTTAAATAAATAAAAAATCATCTTAAGAAAAGCATAGTTAACTGTTAAGTGCATAATAAATTGTTTCTCTGTCTCTCCTTCTGTCTCTCTCTGTCTCTCTTTCTGTCTCTCTCTCTGTCTCTCTTTCTGTCTCTCTCTCTCTCTCTGTCAATCGCTAGTCTTAAAAGCAACCTGCGCACCTGTTTTTATGCAGAATATTCTTAATAAATTGTTGTACGTATTATTAGAAATGTATGGTTTCATAGCACACATTGAACGTAATGGATCCTGAAACTGAATATTAAAGTATTAAATGATATAAAACTACTCTGAATGGTAAATGGTGTCTTCGATGTCCTCCCACGCTCCCATCGGGTTCTTATCATGTTTATTTCTCTGCCCAGGATGAAGAACAGGACCCTTTACTTAACAGCTTTGGCCTCCTCAAGGAAATACTCAACAACATAAAAGGTATGTGAGGCTGATGTAGGTTGGATGCAAGGTGATGGGATCAGTACCAGTTTGAAAGGCTGTTTGACTGACACCATTCACACAAGCCTAGATGAACCGAACCAAACTGGCATGTGCACCAGATTTAGTCTGAACTGCAGGTGTGAAAGCACCATGAATCTGCAATAATACAAACATACTTTAGTTTGATTCTGTCACTGTTAATCAAAGATTGCACAGTGGAAACTGTCATTTAGTTTTTTTTTTTGTCTATCAATTTTCATTGTTTTAACCCATTACTTGAATGAGCCTCAGTGAGTTTAGGCATACTCAGATTTCTTTCACAAAGTGCCTTTTCCTCTTATTTATCTGTGTAGTAAGGATATGTTTAATCAGGTCTGCTCAGTAGATTTCCACAGAGAAACGCCTCGGCCTTTCACATTTGTCAATATTATCTCGCAACATATGATATAGCGTAAGATATAAGTGATTTTCTAAGTATTGCTGTTTATCAATTATTATATATTTTTTTAAATGTGTGTACGCGTGTGTGTATGAATCTGTCTATCTTTCCGCAGCTAATCTTGTATGCTACTGGCCCCTTCAGCCTAATATTGTTTGTGCACATTTATGACTATGCTCAAGTACCTCTTGTGGTTGCAATGATTCACAATATCAAAAAACTGCTTCCGTTAAAAAGTAATTTCAAGCAATCTGCTAGGTCTGTTGCAGGCCACATTTTGGCCTATGTTGTGGCCCAAAATGGAAATCAATCAGTCCGGCCCATATGCAGAGCAGCTGCCCCACACTCCTTTAACAGCCTACATGTCAAGTCTCATGTTTTACCTGTGAGACTCAAGTTTTAATGCCTTATCTGTGATGCAAAAATATCGGATTTCCATACAGTCTAAGAAATAGGAATGTTGTGTCCTAATTACTGCTAAATTTATTAATCTTTTGTCCGATAAATGATCTGTATCTATTTGTAATTTTTCCTATTTGTGAGGATGGACATTTTTTATTTTTTGACAAAACGATTAATCAATCAAGAAAATAATCAGGAAATGAATCGATAATGAAAATAATTGTTAGTTGCAGCCATAGACCTAATCATAGTCGATAATCATAGTATTACTCTCCACTGAGGCTCTCGACAGCGATGTCAGCTGAAGTGTTAATCACACAGGATGGCAACAAAGGAAGTGGTACCAGGGTCTGGTTTGGTTCAGGAGAAGTCTAGCATTAAGCCGCGGAGCTGATACCATCGGTGGGGCCTACAGAAACAGGCGTGCATTGTGCTGCTTTGCCTGCCTTTTCAAACCCCCCCTTTCCTTCTCTCTGTTTCTATTAAAGTCAGGTTTGCAGTTAGAAAAGACAAGACTACGTTTTTTAAACCTTTGTAGCTTCCATGCTGTTATCTGGCAATGCTCTGTGCTCAACGCTTCACGGAAAAAATGAGCTTTGAATCAGGGCCTCCTCAAGTAATTACTAAGGGTTAAGATTGATTATGGACTTCCTTCAGTCTAGTCACACTATCACTCAATTGTTAGCCCAAGTGTGTGTAAATGCAGTGGTCGTGTCTGACAGCACCTCTTCTTATGAGAGACCCAAGCTGGCTCTGAGGACAATGCTGCATGTTGTCATGCCTTTGCAATGAGAGTCCTGGCAGCTCCCACAGCCCTATAGTTGTAGAAGTTGTAAGCAATGGGAAAGATGCAACACATGGAGTTGCACAGTCTGAGCCCCCACCCCTGCTGCCTTCCTCCAGGGAATGCCTCTGCTGCTGTGAGATGGACAGGCGCTGCTGGCTGAGGAGGAATCCACCACACTGGTTAACCCACCCTTTTTCCTTTTCCTTTCCCTTCAGCCCTCCAATCGCCAAAAGCCTATGTTCCTCTGTTACCCTCACTTAAAACGATTCCATTACAGTTACTGTATTTCACTAGAATGGAAGATGAATATACAATTGAATTTCCTTTTCAGCTTTTTTAGGGCATTTGCATGAAGTAATGAATCCATGTCAAGGATGTTTGAAAGCCTTTGTTGCATCCTTAAGCCCAAATCCCCTGTGCACCCAGTCTTTGAAATGTTACATCCATGCCCTGATGAGAGACAAAATGGGAGATCAAATAACCACAGTAGGGCTCAATTCTGTGCTTGACAGACTGATCAATTTGTTTTGTTTTTTGCTGCAGCATAACAACCTAATAGATCTCTCGTAAAGAAACACAGCAATATTTTGTCAGGAAATATTGCGGGTGGGCTGTGTTTTGTTGCTGCTTTGAGGCTTCGCAGCGGCCCAGCTGTCTGCTTAATGAAAGCCCAGTAATTCCATTCTCTCTGGTGTGTATCTCCACTCCAACAACTAAAGCCAACCAGCAAAGGAAATGTGAATTAGTCCCCACAAGGTTTCTCAGACCCTCTGTCTCTCTTCTGTTGTTTTCTTACTTTCCATACTTCTCTGTCGTGGTCTCTGTCTGGTTGAGGGTTTCACTGCTCTGGCAGTCCTGTTCTGTTGTAACTCTGATTGACAGGACCATGTGCCAAAGAACTGGAGAGCAGTGCAGCTGGAAGTATATCATCTGCAATTTTAGTTGGGTAAATATAGCAGGGAGTCTTGACAAGCAGAGAGATAAATTGTTCTGGGAAAGGAAGTCTTGTCTCTCTTTTCTGAAATCGAGAAAAAAACTTCTACTCCTGGAAAATGGAAGGTCCTCTCTCGACTCCTGAACAATGACAGCACAGTTGAAGAAGCTGGGCCAAGGATGGACCATGTGTTGTGATGCTTCAGCTCCACCTTTCTCAGTCATTCAGGCAAATCAGTCCCAGGAAGCAGGGGCCTTTCCTCTGATTTTAAATGGTATGGTTTGGATTGAGCCTGATATCTAATGCCCCATCCCTAACCTCATTAGACCCACATAATTGAGTGCTTTCCACAGCTTTGTGGCCACCATCTGTCTTAAAATATGTGCTGTCTTAGAAAAAAAATAGTGTTTTCTGTCCTTCTAGGTTCTTTGGTTTTAAACTTGACACATTGGTACATATATTTAGTTTATAATGATAATAATGAAAATAAACTGCAGTAAGCCCTTCAGTTAAGGTGAACCATCAGTTCAGTCTTTAAGGGGTGTAAGGGTTTATGTCATGATCCCAAACCGTTTGGAACAGGTTGTTCAGTTCAGTATGCCCTATGAGCATCTGCACTATGCAGATTGAAGTCCTTCATGATAATGATGGAGTAGTCCTGACCTATTTTTTTTTTTTTGTGTGCCACAATTGTTGCAATAACATTTTGACCAATGAGCCATTATCAGTTTTTTAATGAACAACAAAAAAAATCCCTTTTGTGTTTCTTTCTCCTGCTACATCGAGTACGTACACTACAAAATCGAGCTAGGGACCCAAGCATGGATTGTGTGTACCATTAAACCCATAAAAAAAACTTGATTGGTAATGACGCATATACCTTGTTCCTTTCATACAGATGTTGAAACTATAGTAGTTTAATAATTATTTTGACTATTTTCATTACATTTTGAACCTCAATCTAACAATCCTTCAAGTGTGATATGACTTCATCAGGGCTAGTTTGTGAACAGTAGCCATTGATATGACATGAATATGCCATGTGGATTGTGTTATGACTAACGGGCACTAAACTGGAATTAAAAACAAGCAACAGATAGTGACAAATTGGCTCTAGGATTTGAATTTTTACTGCATGTAAGAATGAACTGAAAGATTGTTTTGAGCTGCAGATTGAGTTTTTGTCTCTTACCTGACATTGACAGGGGGTGTCTCCCGCATACGATTGTCATCACACTGACAAATCTCTCAATCTCTTGTTGAATAATTCTATGGATTTATTTTACTGTCGGACTATACCTCAGAGAATAAGAGAGCCCGGAGAATAGCCTCTCAGTCTGACATACATTTGATTTCCTCTCCTGCTCACCTATGTTTTTTTTTCAGTTGCACCTTTTTTATCCAGAAGTCACTGAGCCTCAGCTTCTCAAATCTTCAATTCTTTCCCATCAACCCCCTCTGCTGCAACGAAGGTCAGATTTTTGACAAGTCTGCAGAAGAAACAGTCTGCTCCTAAATCCCTTCATTTTTATTCATACAAATACAGGTTTAGAGCCCCTTGCAGCCCCCCAGATACAAAGCCGGAGTGGCCTTTTGACTGACAGCTTTCTCCTTTTCATCCAAACACTAACGAAATTCACAAGCACACCTCTAATTGACTCGAATCACCAGCACAGCACCAGAGGTAGATATCAGGGGGCATGGCAGTGGATTTGCAGAATGAACATTGAGGTTGATGATTTGATTACTCTCCAGCTGACCTTTACAATAATTATCCTGCTTTCCCCAAAGCACAAAGCAGAGCTAATTTGCCATGGAATTGTAAAATTATGACAAAAATAATATATTTTTAATCGTATAGTTTGAGGCCTCAACATGTAACGCTCATAGTGTGCACTCATTTCATTTATTTTTATTTGTTGCAATAAAAAGAAAGTGCTCAGTGGCACCAGTATAATGATACTCATGTTTTGAAAATGTTTCCCTTTTGTTTTCACTGTCTAATCCTTGCATTACTGACAACCTCACTAATTCATCACATTTTACCGTCATGTCAGTCATCAAGAGAGAATGCACACATGCCGTCTCTCTGTTATTTCAAGGTCGTGTGTGTGTGTGTGTGTGTGTGTGTGTGTGTGTGTGTGTGTGTGTGTGTGTGTGTGTTCTTGGCCCCCAGCTGTGGTCAGGCAGGCACTGGTGGGCCTCCGGGGGCTGCAGCCCGATCACTTGGGATCTGGTTGTGGCCTTTTACACCCTCTCACCCCTCCCTTCCTCTTCCCTGCCACCTGATCTTTACACATATATCACTCCCAATTGAACTGGCAGAAAGCAGCTGGTAAATGCCGAGGAAGAGGAACCATAATTCATGTCGCTCAGCCACTTATGCAAATATGTTTACTCATGAAGGCATTCTGAGCAAGTCTGCCGCGTGGCCCTGGTGTCCTGTAGCTTTAAGCTTGAGATCAGGGGTTAAATTGTCAGTCCTGCTGTCAGTGTTATTTTTATGACATGGTCAAAAGACAATAAACTGAGTGCGCGGAGTTGTCACTTACATTAATGTCAGACCTTGTTAACCTTAATATGTGTGCATGCACAGAGGAAAATATGCAACTAATGATTATTTCCATTATTGATTAATCTGCTTGATTTCATTTTCTTGATAATTTTTTTATCATAAAATAATAAAACATGTCCATTGCATTTTCTTAAATTCTAGTTTATTTCTTCAAATTGCTTGTTGTTGTCTACACACTTTTTAGACCTCAATTTCATCATAGTGGCTAAAGTTGTGCTTGCTTTTTTTTCTTTTTTCATAGGCTCTTTCTCATAACTCAGTTCTTCCACATTAAGGAGATTTCCCGTTTAATTGGACAACATTTGCGTTTATAATTAATGTACATGTTATGCTTCATCACATTATCTGAGGGATTGTCCTTTCATTGACCCTTCCATAATGATGGTCGACCTGACTACATCCCAGCTTAGTCTGGTGTAAATAGCCTGGTACACAGTGAGAGAGAAAAAAGCTAAATAGTGTGAGCTTGAAAAGACTTGATATCTACAAACATCAGTTGTGAAAGAGAAGGTGTAAAGTGTAACAATGTATTGGTTGCACTCAAATTTAGAAGACCCATCAAGTGTAAGTACTAGAAGTTGTTGGACAGTGTTGGGTTGGTGGTGTGAATAGTTGGGTGTGGAGGTTTTAGGTGATTCTAGCCCCTGTAACCAACTAAAGATGATGTGATGCTATAGTGTTGAGTTAAGACCATAAGAAGATGGAGACCCTCAACTAATGATTCATTTGACTTTTAATTCATCATAATGATTACTTTTTTGTATTGTTTTGTCTATAAAATGTTAGAAAGTTGTAAAAAAAAAAAGAAAAGGAAAAGAAGCCATCTTAAGCGCAGGGGGACAACTTGCTTTTTTTGTCTGACCAACATTCTAAAATCCAAAGATATTCATGTTACAATATAAAACAATGAAAAGTATCAAAACCTCACATTTGAGGTGGAACTAGCAAATTCTTGGTATTTGTCCTTCAACATTTCATCATTTAACTATTGTAATTGTTAGCTATTAATTTTCTGTGGACTGACTAAACATTTAATACTGTTGTTATTAAATGAAAAAAACATTTTTAAATTATATTTTATCTGAACTGAGATAGGGATTATTGAAGATTTAAATCTCCATTTCTAGTTAATTTGATTGATCATACAGTGTCGCCTGACTTTTGAAAAACAAGATACAGGTCACCTGTTACTCTTAAATGAATCAAACTAAATGCCATGTTATCACAGAGATTATAAATACTACCTCCATTGGTGTGTAGTTGTGATTGATGGTTGATGGGAGGCGCCATGGATTATACAGGTGTTATACACTGGCAAGCCTTTGGCCTTCTGGTTGTAAAAGCCCCCATCAAAGAGCTGTGATTCATAGGAGTTGCTCCCCCTCCCCAGACAGACTGCCACCTAGTACTGGTTAGTAGCTGTAAATCTGGCCAGTTAACAGTACCCTAACCGGGGACTGACAGGCAGGGCTTAGGCCCAGTGTGAAGAGGGGATGCAACTGTTGTACTGTTTCAACGGCTCTCAACAATGTGCTGAGTGGATGGAGCGTCCCAGCAGAGGGCTATTAATCATACTGGCTGTGGTGTCTGCAGGGTGGGAGGGGATCGGGCTCAGGCATAGACGGAGCCCATCCAGGGTGCCGTGGAGGATATGGATGTGCTGACAGGAACAGTGGGCAAGATGTGAGCAAAACAAACTAGCCCCCATGAGCACAAGAGAGGAAGAGGAGATGGAGGGCAGGCTGGACCAGGGCTTGGACACAACAAATGTGCTTTGCATTCACACTTCCTCACAATAAAAAAAAATGTAAATCTGATTTAAAATTTTATTTAGCATTGCATTATTCATCACACAAATCAGTTTGGTAAAAGAGAAATTCCTCCTATTTGTACAATAATTAGTAAGTGCTTCTTGTCACCATCTAAACTAAGTCACTGATGAAACCTGTCTGTTTAACCTGATTGCATCCACACAATTTATTACCGCTCAAGTTGTGATTGTGCCAAACTCATTCAGAGGCTATAATACACTCCTTTAAGTGTTGTTTATTATTTATTATTATTTATATCTGCATAAGGATATACTTATTTTAATTTCCTTTGAAGAGACAGTAGCGTAAGTGCTTCAAAAAGACACAATCTTGTGGTTGGGGACTGATGTAGCATTTTTCCCACTGGCAACTTTGTGATACTATTTTCATTGTAAAAATTAAGGATCATTTCAAACACTTCTGTATTACACTGTACAAACAGTGAACAAACTTTTTTTCCCAAAAAACAAAGACAAGGTCACAATAAGTTGTACAGCTGAAAAGAATCTCTTGTGCTGTGAAATTGAAAATGGGCACATCTTGGTGATGCTTTAGCATGTTCGATGTGTTCAATGGTTACGGAACGTCGATACACCATCCCTGTCTTACACACAACTCTCTATCCGTTGCTGTCGCAGTTGACCAGGAATCCACAGGTGAGTCTTCCAGGTCCGTCGTTTCATTTGCGCTCACAATAGTGTGACTGACTCTCACGCCAATCAGCTTGTTATGGTAACCTCAGCAAATGTACCGCTAAAAGTTTCTGGGCAGAACTCTTGCTTGTTAACTTTAGTTCCACATTTCATGCATCAATCTACAGTACATACCGTGTATTCTGCATGCAACGTACCTTGATGTCCGTACCGTGACGGTGCGGCGCTAATGCGCGAAACGTTACAGACCTACTGTTTATAATTTGAACCAGCTTTTAATTTTCTTCTAAATATAGCTATTATCACACATTTGAGAGGGGTAGCTTATTACCCAAAATGTTTGTAAACATTCACCAGTTTACAGCTGTATTTCCTGCTTCAACTTTGACCACTGTACTTGTCGTAGTTTTACTTTCAAATAAAGTGGGAGTTAATTTTCTGACCCCTCGTGTTTGTTATCCCTTTGGACTTCTTTTCAATGCATGGCCCACTGAGTCAGAAGGATCAGTTAAGGTCTAGACCTTCTCTGTGTTGTCAGCTGTGACTCGATGGTGAGGATTTAGTGTTTTCATCTGTGCAACCTGGATTCTGTTTTAATGTTCTGTTAAGCGTATTCTTATGAGGTGGTAATTGGGGTTCATCATGAGACAGATACCCACTCTAGAGCTAGTGAGCTTTGAATTTAGTGTTGCTTCAATTACTCACTCTGATCTCTGAGCATTTATTAAACGGAGTATTGAGGTAGGGTTTTTAGATGTTTCAACACCTCTGAATCCAGCGCCCACTCATCACCTGAAGGTCTGCTCTAAAAACAGACTTGTGGTCTGCACGTGGTGACATGTTGATTGGCTGAACAGCATTCAAGATTGATTATAAAAGCTGGTATTGACAATTTCTGAAGATGTCAAAAATGTGTTCTAAATGTGTAAATAAGTATGTCTCTAAGTTTAGCCCACATGCAAAGCAGAGTTCGTAAGCCTCTGTATTGGTTTGACATGACCTGCAGAATATGACTTATATTTTATGTGTGATTGTCAATTTACAGTCACTTGAAATTCACATGATGCCCACAGCTAGTTATCAAACATCAGCTAACTAATGGGTTATACATTTGTTGCAACAATTACAGTCTGAGGTGTTCTGCTTTGTATGCCATATTTGAGTATTATGGGGGTTTTACAGTTTTTAAAACGATCGGAAATAATGATATTTACAATATTTTACATCTATGCTTATGTAGTAATTACTTGAGTTTTGAAACTCCATTTTTTTGTTTCAGATTGAAAAGATTAGATTATCTATCAGCTCATGAAGATTGAGTTAAGATCATTTTGTCCGGCTCTATCATAATCTTTCTTTATGTGGCACATTGTTTATATTTAAATGAAAAACTTTGTTATATATTGCCCATTGCTTGAGTAGCTTTTGTGCATTCATCCATCGGTCCAAAGAAATTGGTTGGTGTGTTTAGTGTTGATTGATAGATTTGTGGTCTATTTTTTTTACTATTTTTAAAAAAAATGTTGCTACTACAAAGGTTGCTAACCTTTCTAGCATGAAAGCAGCTTGGTTTATGTATGGTTTATAAATTAAGTGAATCTACTCTACATTTTTGTGTCATATAAACCTAAGATCTTGCATTTGGTTGACAAAAAAAATAAATCGAGCAATAATCACTGTATTAAACTTACTTTTACAAACATTTGTTTTTGACCACTGCTATTTATTGTATTCACTGGACATTTATTTTTTTTAATTTTTTTTTTAGCTTTCTTATCATTTGTTTTCACCATCTTTAATAACAGTACTCTGCTTTGTCCCAACACTTGTGTCACATTGTAGAGAGGTCAGCTTAGCAGTTTATTGCTGGACCTTATCCCAACATAAATAAGGCTAAGCAAGCTAATGTCCCAGACCTGTAGTTTGACTTGTCAAGGAGTTATATTATGTGAACAATGCATAAGTCATGGCTAGTTAATGGCGTCACCGCCATTCTGACGTTTGGTATGTTACCATGCTGGTGGTTGTAAAATGTGTTTTTGAGAACACTGACTAAAATAGGTTTTAAATCTGCTGCACTTTTTACAGTGCCCTGTAATTCCATATTGACATTTATATAGGGTGAAGTCCTGTAAACAGGGCTTCCAACCATGCTGTTGATCTCTATCATGAACATACATGTTCTGCAGGGTGAATCACAATGGAAAGTCAATGCTAAAGAATTGAGGATGGTGTTGATAATCTCCTGAGTGGGTCAGCAAAGCTGGTCAAATCAAAGCACACAGTCCACTAGCTGTGGAAGCAGCGCTGGTATAGAGGTGTTGGCTGTGTAGGGCGGGGGGGGCTGGAAGGTGTGTGGGGGGTTGTTGTGGTAAAAAAAAAAAAATAAGGGCCCATATTAGTATTTCGGAGAGGCGCTGTCTTGCTTGTGTGGCGCTCGCATCCTTAAGCCTTTGGTGTCTCAGTGTGAATCACACACTGCCTTGATGGACTGGGTTAATAAACCTCTCAGCAACCATCCCTCACACACACACACACGCAGACAAACTGAGCACACACACGCAGACAAACTGAGCACACGCACACACACACACACATGCAGACAAACTGAGCACACGCAGACACACACACGCAGACAAACTGAGCACGCACGCACACACACACACACACACACACACACACACACACACACACACACAC
>CALSBV010000075.1:594988-615140 GCA_943590825.1 Bovichtus diacanthus | reverse complement strand
ACACACACACACACACACACACACACACACACACACACACACACACATGCAGACAAACTGAGCACACACACATGTGAAATCTCTTGACACACACAGCTGCTTGTTATTTCATGCCCCATAAGGGTGCTGTGACCACGGACATTGTAATACACATATCCAATTAGCTAAGCATTGCATCGCACATTGGTCTCAAGCTGGGATTCTCACAGATACATACAGTATATGCTCTCTTGTACTGAACATATCATTTATTTTCTTGTTATTCTCTCATCGCAAAGTAGCGCTTGTAGTGCTTTTTATTTCAAGCAAGACTTCACTCGCATACAACATTAAGTTGAATCATTTATCCTAGCAGATTGTAGTTGTTTGTTCCAGGCTTTTTGTCTAAGTTTATCTGGTCACTTCATATCGTTTACTCTTTGCAGTTTAATGTCATGGTTCAAAAGTCAGTGTCACAGTGGATCTTACCAATATTTTTCTGTGCTGTTTAGAATGAAGATATGTTGATAGACTCAACTGTAGCAGGATTGTTTATATTGTGATTAAACATAACATGGCCCAGAGCAAATAAAATCACATAACTTGCATATTTAATCATATTGGACCAAAAATATTGAAATGATTATTAGTCCACCTTAAAGGTCGTTGTTGTCTTTGCTTTTAGTAACATTTTAGTCATAGTCAATTATTTGTTCAGTCTAGTAGACAACAAAAACAGCCATTAAAGTTACATTTTTGTCAATGAGTCTTTGTTTAAGGGGAATATTACCTTCAGGTGAACCTATGGTAGTTCTATGGGTAGTACTGTAGGTCTGAGCAATGTAAATCTACATGTTGGTCATTTTGAAGAAAAATCATGTATAATCCCACTGAGAATACAATATTCAAATGTTATTGATAAATTGATGACATCTTTTTTATGTTTGAACTGGGCATGGATGAACTGCAAGAGTATAAAATATTTCTCAATGAAAGTTATCCTAATTTAAAGTTCACTATGGTATTTGCCTGTGATAGAGTTCACTTCCTGGACATGTGGATTGAGAAGAAGTCTAGTACACTGTACATTACTTTTTTACAGGAAAGAAACACAGTCCTCAGTAAAACCTCATCCAAATGGATGCTACAAATATAAAGAATGTGCTGATAGGGTCAAAGGTAGCTACTTCACTCATCCTCACACGGGGGAAAAAGTATTTCATCGGTGATGTCACGTTTCACTTCTCATGCAATTTAGCCTATATAATTAAATGTCCCTGCAGGTTATCCTATGTTGGTAAGACATCACATCCATTAAAGCAGAGAGCAGCAGAGATTACTCAGTAGCGATGCATTTCAATGACTTTAAACATGACGTCTCATTATTTAGGTTCCAGGGCATTGAAATACATATTCTCGTTAATAGACTGAATTATGTATCTTGGTGTCTAGCTTGTTTTTTGTGTTTGTCTTTTCTTATTCTTCTTAAAAGTGGAACGTAGTGTGGCAGATTCTACTCATTCTCCTGCGTGGATGTCTCTCAGTAATTGACAGCAGCATAAGTGTAATAACCCACACCTGTGCACACAGATTCTTTTAAGATTAATGTTGTAGGCATTGTGTGAAATAATTTTTGATGAAGATCCAGAGGGACCATTTAGTATGAACAATAAATTGTAATGCTGAGCAAGAGCAGTGTGCAGGATCTTCTTTTCTAAAGACTCACACTTTCATATTCATACTCATTGATACTTTCTAACACACCTGCATCTGAGATAGTTGGATGCGCAAATATCTCATTTGAAAAAAATGTCTTCTAAGCTTTAACAGCTGTTACCATCTTTGATGTCTACATCTAGGGTTACAGGCTTTGTTTTTGACTGTTGTGATGTAAGCAGAAGGTTGTTGTTGTTTGTTGTGTGAATATTGTTTTATTATATTTTTGACTGTAAAGGATATTGTTTTACTAATCAGCAGCATACACTGATGCCTGCTGCTTTTTGAAAAAGATGGCATTACATTAATAATTAGTTCATTTGTCTTTAAACTTATTCAGTTTTCAATTATTGACTAAAAAGTTAACTTTGACAACAAAAACTATGGCAGTATGTGTTTAAAATGTCATTTATTTTTGTTATGGAAAAAGGTTGTCGTATATTATTTGTCATCATTTCCATTGATGAAAAAAACGCTGACAGTATGCAGGCTTATTCACTAAAAATGGAAAGGCAGATTTGAGCGAAATCACTTACACAACTCTACACAACATCCATCATTGTCATGCCTCTCCTGTTTGAGCTTGGAACAGGACACTGGCACAAGGCACTTGCCTTTTGAATGGACACCCAGAATTAAAAAAAAGTTGTCCTATTTCTGGGCTGCAGCTGGGGCTTTGAAACGAGTGTGTGCTGTAAAGGTGACATGGGTCAAACATTTATTGTCGAGGGATGGTGGGAGGGTGACTGGTGGGTAGAGGAGGACAGTCGTGCTGGTGGGCATGTTTGGGGGCTGATTAAACAACTGGCCATATTTCATAGCACAAATATTGAATGAAAAAGAGGTGACACATTCAGCAAGAGTGCTTTAAACCTGTTGACGCACCCCTTCTTAAATAGAGTGGGATCAGTGGAGGGGATCCAAGGGAGGGAGCCAAGCAGGCTGGTGTGGCCCAGTGCAGCTGACGACCAGACATGCTAACAACCTGGGACAAAAAGAAGGTGTTGATTGCTCTGAAAGCAAAATAGACCTGCCGATATGTACAGCCATGTTCACTCGCTGCTCTCTGGACCACTGCTTCTTCCGTGCCACGGCTTCCTGGTCAGCTACAATAGCAGTGGGGAGAGAGTTATGTATAAAGGACGGTGTGTCGGTGTTGCTCCACCGTCGCAGGGTATGTGAATGGAAATACATCAAACGTGCTAACACACATTCAATGGCATCACCCCCTGTGATGAGCCGATCGAGGAAAAATCAAGCCGGAGCCCAACTTCTTATCTCCACTGTGTTCAAGCAGCCTTTTAGATGCAAAAACAGAACCAAGTGCCTTTTACAGTGGGATATAATGTTAGCCAAAGTAGAACTAATTGAACATCCCTCAAAATGCACAAGTTAGATTTAGTGTATTCATTTTCATAGCATGAGATGCTTTTTAGTTTTATAGCCTATTGTGATCTGTTGCCTTTTGGGAAAATGTCTGTTTCAGTGTTCCTACAGTGTAATACAGAAGTGTTTTTTTATGATAAAAAAAAAAAATGTAACCAAAGTTGTTATGTCAGTCCCCAGCTGGAGGATTGTTTCTGTCTTTGACACTTGCAGTAAGAGCGTATTAGTAAAGATTGTCAGTTGTGCCAGTCACATAAGTTAATATGAAACTCTTTTATTTTACTATGTGATGTAGATTCTGGTTGCCTTTTTTTTTAAAGTTGATAAAGATACAAAGTACAGATATTTGTGTCATTCTTATTCTAAAATGTATAGTTAAAATTCGATAGCTAAAATAAGTACATAGTACGTTGGGCTTCAGATCGTTGCCACCTTTTTCACCCCTGATGAGTTTGCATGCCTGGGTAACGCATTGTCAAGTCTATCGAAGCATCACAACATTATATGTATTGATCAAACATTTCTAAACATTGATGCATTTTTAAAATATTATGAAATAATGTTGTCAAATAGAAGCTAATTCTCAGCAAAACATAAATATGCAGTGGTCATTTCCTCAAAGATTATACAAATAGCAATTTTCTCAAAATGTATTTAAAATCATGGAGTGTAAGGCTTTCTCTTCATACTTTCTTTTTATTTATTGAATTTATTTTGTTTTACTTTACCGACCTACATTCATACCCAGGACACTGCATCTGTATACAGTTTCTGTTCTTCTGTTGTGTATTTTTAGGCAAGACACAAAACATCAGTCCCGGTATTTTCTTTAGTTTGCTCAATTGAATCTTTGAAAATAGTCATTCGTACCGTACAGTTGGAAGGCATCCTTTAAACCAGAAAACCACAATTTCCACGAGAAAACAGAAACGTAATACATGACAGCATTTTGACAGTAAATGAAAGGAAAGAACTGCATTTTAATGTTAAAATTATGATTCTATTTGAAAATAACTGAAAAACGAAACAAGATGTTTAAGTGAGACACTAAAGCTAGGCTACAGCAAGCACACGTGAACAAATGCATGTGTGTTGTTTCTGTACAACATGTACATCTTTACGGTCTCCCCACAGGTGGTAATGTAGTGAATAGCAGTAGGAGATATGTATCCCTAGATTTGTCCATTGTACTTGATAATCCCTGTGAGACGAGCAACACTCTGAGCTCTGCCTCCTCCCAGTCTGCCTGTCTGAACAAGGCGTAGCAGTCATCCCAGCTATGCAGATATGTCTATGTTGGTTTTTAACTGTAAAAAATCCTGCTAAACTGGCAGGAGCTGAGCAGTTTATGAGTGGTGAAATGTAATGAAAAATTTACGATCTGGAAGGGCTTGTGATGTGCAGGGCGTCTTCTGGGCGGGTTGGTCGACAGGTGGGATTGTGGTTGTGGGGTGGTAGGGGGTCAGATGCAGAGGTCAAGGGAGAATGAACTTGTGAACTAGTGGGCATCAATGGTGAAGTCAAGTATAGGTCAAGCTAATCCAGGGCTCAAAGCACAGATTCCTCTTAACTCAACACCACAGATGTATTGGTCTGGGCTTTATACTGCGTGTGCTCTGAGAAGTGTAACCTTTTCTTACAGGGGCTGAAGCATTTTGAGTAGGGATGCATAGATTTAACGACCAAACATCGGTATCGGCCGATATTTATCTGTTGAGTCTCATCATGTTTGCGGCTACTAAATGTTTTAGTTATTTGCGCTTGGACTGGGACAAAGCTGCCATACCCAGCTGCTGATTTCGGAGCAGAAGCCACTGGCTGGTCACAACTCTGTCATGGAGTTATAGCACAGCGGGTGCCATCAGCACGTGTGGTTCATTTACAAATAAAAATAAAATGTCAGCCATTTGGGAGTATTACACTGTTTCAGACAAAGATCCGCAACAAGCAGTTTGTAAGACGCCACACTCGGATATTGTAAAAAATAATCGCCTCCGTTTCCCTGTACTATGTGCTCAATGCACCAGCACGAGCAGTGAGTGGCTGATAGACTGAGCTCCAGCAAGGCAAGGCAGATACAGTATCTCTAGTAGTTAGTAGGCTATAGGTATATGTAGATGTATAGCAGGCCAAAAAAAATATATATATATTTTTCGTGTGAAAGAAGGCTATATTAAAGGTTGTTCATGAATTTGTACGATTGAATCTGTGCTCATTTAAAGATAGTGTAATGAAGTACTAACAAGTTATTTGTTTTTATATTAAAGACAAAAGGGGGATGAAAACAAAAAAACATCAGCTGTCGGCCAAACTGTTATTTTTAAACTTCTGTATCAGATGAGACATTGCTCAGCCCTGCTTTTTTGGAATGTTGGTAGCCATTGTACCCACTCACAAACATGGCTCACCATGCAGTTGCCAAAAAATTCATACAGGGGTAGGAAGAGCTGCCTTTTAACTGTGCCCCACATACTGCCCTGTGTCTGTAAAAGAAATGGTAGTGCACTACAGCTATGCCAATAGAGAGCCAAAGCTAGTGTAGAAAAGACAGTTGTGATCATCATTGTCAGAATCTTTGAGTCTTTTTTTCCCAGTCTGTCAGTTCGTCCACCACTTTGGTCTACTTTGGAGCTACATAATCCAAATATTGAAGGTCCTAATTCAAAATTATTGCATTTAGGGATGTGCACGATTAGTCGACCACTAGACCCTCACTATAACCAGAAATACTAGTAAGTTAAACAGATTTAAAAATGACATTTACACTGTTTTAGCTGTTGCTGTATAGGAGTCGTGTTACCAACATTCGCTGATTTTGCTGCCTCATAATAAAAGCTTTTAAATAATAAAATAACGTAGGACTTTTATTGGGAAGAATTTCTAGGAATAGAAATGCGTTTATCCACCGTTTTACAGCCGCCCTTTAACCACTAATTTAGTCACTGTCTTGGTTACACAAACCTTCAAGTGGGTAGCCCCGTTATATTGGAGATGCAAATCCCTGCCTTGCTGGTCTAACGTGCCAAGTGAAACAGAGTCAAGCCAAGCCAGCACAGGTGTATGGAAAAGGGGCTTAACTTGCAAGCCGGCTACCAAGTATGCTACTCACTGAAGTTGGAATGAATTAATGAAGCTAGCTAACTTCAGTTAGCTCAATGAATCAAACTTGCCCACTAAGATACTAATGGTATAAGCGATGCCAAATCATGACTTTTCTTAGACCACAGCACCTGCTGGCGTTTCATAAAGTAACGTTTACATTATTAAACCACACACCCAACCGGGCGATCGTAGTGCGATTTCAAATGGCTCTTATAATATATACAATACTTATTTCTGACAGAACGTGTAACCTTATAGATTCAATCCTGCTAGAATGTGACTGTTCTCTGACTGTTTTCTTCCTTTCAGACAAGTCGACTTGTCAGTGACATTAGTCGTTAGGAACATCTCTAGTTTATACGCCTGAATTATTTATAAAATCTGAAAAGTTTATCTCAGAGGTTCTGTCTCCTGAAATGAACATGACGTGATCGAGAGAGAAGATTTATTAGCCTGTTGTAGTTGGGGGAACTCTTTATAGATTTGAGGTTCATTCCTCACACATGGCCTTTTATTCGCATATGCAGTGAAATGCTTGCACTGTAGAGGCCAGTTGTCGTAAAGGAGAGCAGCGCTTAAATACTGGCCCTAATACTGATCTTTAGGATTGGCTCGGGACATGTCTAAATTGTATTAATTGTTTTACAATTTCTTTAGTAGTGATTGTGTTTGGTTAAGATTTTATTATTATTATTCTTAAACATTAAATAATTAAAAATAATTACAACAAATACAGAAAAGACAAATTATAAAATTTAGTTTAAGAAGATTTTTAAAAGAGAGGGAGTTCCACAGCTGAGGGGCCAAGACCGCAAAGGCCTGATCCCCTGTAGTCAATAGTTGAAAAAAAGTACACCTGTGTTACGGGCTTCTTTTCTAACATTATTAGAAAAGGCATCCAGACTTGATGAAAGAGTGTTAATGCTGCTACTTGTGGGGCCAGAAGGGGTCATTCAACTGCAGGAAAAGAACATCCTAGGACATAAAACAGGATGTATTGGTGGTACCAGGTACTGCGTAAAACTAATATTATGTGTATCAAAATCTCCTCACAGCCCAATGCTGTTCTTGGGGCTTGTGATGATCTCTTCACCTTTCATCTAAGTACTCTAACTAGTAACTAATAATAACATTACCTTAGCTATAGTTTGTCTTTAGTGCCAATTTGCATGTCAGCAAAGCACACTAAACTAACATGGTCAACATGGTTAATATTGTCATGTACCAACGACAACCATTTTTACTTTATCATCAAAAGATCGAAACTACATTTTGGACCTCAGCTTTTATCCATTTTACAGTTTGGTTTTCTTTACAAATAGTATTGCAGCATCACAGATTGCTAATGATACTTTTTTTTGCTCGCATTTGTTACGCTATAAGATATTGTGAATATTCCCCGATATGCAGCTGTATAGATGCTAATGCAGTAGAGGTGGTTCTCTCTGAATAGATTAATATGACCATTGTTTGATAGATTGTAAGGGATTCTCATCAGATGTGACTGATAGTTGTGGTACTTGTTATCACAGCATTGCTTTTGTAGAAATGTTGTCTCTTGCTGGTCTTTTCTGAAGAATCCAAAGGATTAGGTAAAGGTGTGATTATAGTATGTATATGGTATACATTTATCCTACATCCCTCCACTATTGTTCATAGAGAAGTTGTGTTTAGCCATACAGACGGTATCTGTCACTTACACCCACAGACGCACTACCCATGCCATTTTCTTTAAAGGTGACAAAAGGGATAACCAATTGTTTTTCTGTTTATCAGAGGTGACATGACCAGTGGCGCAAGGGGGCGAGGAGGCCCTGTGTTGCCATAGCTAAATATACATCCCTGACAGCTCCATAATAGGTTCCAGGAAGTTCAGTCGAAAATAAAAACAAAGCAACATTTCTAGCTGATTGGCTTTGAAAGGCCGTTTTTCCTTGCTGAATGGGAAAAATGTGGACTTCAGCATTCCATGGCCGTGATGCCAGTCGGATTGGATAGGCGCAGCCTTGCGTGTGCAGAACGAGCTTGGTGTGAGGGAGACACATTGCACTGCAGAAACTAACTTTATGGGAAAGAAATTGTCTACATGTTTGAAAGAACTAACAGCAAACAATAATAACAGGAATATTTTGAGCTTTGCATTTTTGTTAATTCTATGATAAACATTATTTTTAAAAAAATACAGTGTAATTCTCACAAATATTTTATGTTGACACTGGCATAGTGTAGTAGGACATTGAAGAGTGTGAGGCCCACCATTCTGTGGTTTGGAGCTAATCCTGGTCAAGTCTGTAGTGTTAGCCCAAATAACTGCAAACCGTTTACTGTTGGGTATCTTTTCTCTTAAAACTTTTTTTTTATTTGATGCCACGATTTTGCATTTCTAGATGTTGTGCAGTGTAATGCCTGATTTTGAAAGTGTGATGCATGCAGTAGCGATGACACTAAGTTTCTCTTTTCACTCAAGTGATATTACAAACAGGAGTTAAACGAAAGAAATGAAGGAACATTAAAGCCTGCTGTACAATGTACATTTATGATCTTCAAAATTATTTTGTGAGAGCAGACCAAAAGACAATATGTTTACAAACACCTACGCCTCTGTCACTTTGAGTACAAAATTTAGTCATGAATTCATAAAGATAATGCACTCTCTGGATCCCATCCCATTTGCTCAGCTGTCTGACATTACCCCACAGTATCTTTGAGGAACCACTTACTGCAGCATGGTTTAGAATTACTGCACTCCTGGCAAACAGCCTCAGTATAAGACTCCAACACCCCTTTAGTAAATCATGTTTGTATTCCAATTTTTTTCTTTTTGCCTCTCAAGTTTGGTTAAATTATGTGCTGATAGATGTTTTATGACAAACAGCAAGCCCAAGGGAAGTGCACTTTATACATCAGTGAAAGTGAGCTGCCATGTGAACAGCAGTGAAGTGGCTCATTTTTTTCTCCTCTTCAGCCACTCAGCCCCCTCCTTGAGTTGACACGCTGAGAAGAACAAGGAAACTTGGAACTCACATAAGAGAATGCTGCAGTATTAGAAAGCTTGCTTGAAAGTGATTAAACACTTTCATTAGAATTGTATAATTATTGAGGATATCATATTCATTTGTACATGGATGTACAAATAAAAAACAAGGGGAAAAAAACAAATGCCTCTCCAATGTAAAAAAACAAAAAACATATCTTTTTTTTGCTGATGCCTTCTTTATCTATAGGAGAAGAGGTGTGTCAACAGTTTGAAACTTGGGGTGTGTGGGGGGGGGGGGGGGAAGCTGTTGCCGCTGAGTTTTCCTAAAGCTGTTTCTAGTATGGCAGTATGGCAGACATGCAGGCCCACAGGGGAGTAATTTATGACATTTGTCGCCTTGGTCTGTTAAGCCAGCCAGGGACATCTCCAACCACTCTGAGCGGGGCAATTCAGTGCCCCAGTGGGGATAAACCTGATAGGCTTTAATGTTACCCCGCCTTGGAGCCTGTGTGGCATCAGTTTTTAGAAATGTCCCCTGTAAGCCTCTGTGGTTTGAAAGTCACTATTTGTTGCCATGGAGAGGGCAACCTGTTCCATATAGAGAGATTACATAACACTAAGGCTATACAACTGTTATTAAATGCAAGTGACAAACAGAAATGAAGTGCTTTTCTTTAACTTCACTTTATTTAGTGAATTGGGTCACATTGGTGAACAATTAGCATAATTGTGATCTCAAGGTCTCGGTATACTTCAGCGAAGTGTTCCTCGGATCATGTAAAACATCCTTTCTGCTGGCAGAATCAGGTAGGGGGTGTGGGGAACGCATTTGGTCATTTCTGAATTACTTTCCTAAAGGTTATATTGAAAACATTTTAATGTAGATGAATAATAATACATTTTAAAAAAAAAATACACACACAAAGATTTTAAAAAAGAGCAGAATAAAAGTATTGCTTTTATAAAAAAAAACGAAAAAAAAAAAAAGAAAAAAAAACGTGTGATTGGAAATTAATTATTCAAAAAATGTGTCGGGTCCAAAATTAATGTTCTATTTACCTCTGTGTAAGATATCTGGTGTGGTTGCTGCCACTGGCATTGCTAACAAGGCTTGTGAGCCAATAATATAACAATGTTGGTATCACGTGGTATCTGTGTCGTCAGCAATCAAGAGTCTTAGCAGGTGCCAGTTATTGTGGAAAAAATGGCTTATTGTGATGGTATGCGCCTGGCTTCACTCCGATACCAATCCCAAGTGCTCGGTGACAAAAGGAGGAACAAGTCCAGGGTTGAACATTGGTTCTGCTTTTGCTCGTTGGAGTCAGCTGAAAGAGTTTCAATGGCTGAAGAGCCACGCTGATGCGGCCACTTTTCCTCTTGACCGGAAAGCCAAAGCTAAGGTTTGCTAGTTAGCTAACTGGGAATCTACGCTGACGGCGTCCATGAAATATGCAGGTTGTTCATCGAACTGGCAACTATAGTGTTTTGACGTGAACGCAATGGAAGGGGGAGGGGACGTGCGCCATCTAGTGGCTGAATGTCATCAATGTTACCAATTGCACCTTTTAAACAGAAAATCCGACAACCACACCCACTTTAAACAGCTAATTTAAGTTGATCAATGTAATAGTTTTAAGTTATGACCTGCGGCATTTGGATTAAGTAGAGTGTGAAACGCAAGGTGTGCCGAATTTAGTAGGCTACATCCTTTATTTGAATGTGCTAGACACATATTTAACCAACATTCCATAACTTCTGCTGCTATATAAATTGAAGTATTAGATTGGACTTTTATCCTGTTATCACTACTTGTACTATTCATCAAGTTTCACCCCTCAATGATGGCAGACTTTTTGGAACGGGTATAAACACTTGCCTTTTAGATGTGGTTGGACGACACATTCTACTGCCCAGTTCATTTGAAGTATACTAAGACTCTCGCACTCGAAAATGAAAAGAGGTATGTTCCCATATGGATACCAAGTGGAGCAAATGGCAACCTTCATCTTTCACTGCCCACTGGTGCTACTCTATTTATGAACGAAATGTATCTTACATGCAAGCAAAGCACCATTTTTTCATGATCCTTTGTTGTGATATGTCATTTGTTCATAGGACTCTCTTGTAAAGGAGCTTTTGAACTCAACGAGATTTCTCGAATGAATAAGGCTTTTGGATGCCTTTGCTAGATGGACAGTAGTTCCACTCATTCTGTTGACTATCAGTGACAGCAGGTATCATCATCTCCCTACCCCACCTAGTCAAAATGCCTAAAGTGAGACAGTCTTGATGTCTGCATTTAATCTAAAACATCAGAATATGTTACCACCACACTGTCCACAGGTAGGTGTAAAGAATAAAAAGAACAGCAGGGCGTAGTAATGGGTTAGGTTTTATTTGTATTACAGGTTTCTTGCATCTACTATTTTGTCACCAGTACCACTTAAAAGTATATTTTCAGCACAGTTATCAGGGGGGAAACAACAGATTTAAGTCTTATTTTAGTCTTATGTATATCTCAGTTGCTCAGTCAGAGTGACCTACTGTAACAGAGCTTGGTGAGATGCACCAGGAATAAAAGTGTGCCCCTGTTTAACAAATCAGTGTTAAGCAGTGGTTAAGATGCACAATTCCCCAACATTTAATTATTTAAAAAATATATTTCTGAACATGTATATTTGCTTTGATTAGCAAGTGACATGAATTATGGGACAAAACTGAACGTTTTTGCAAATTGAGATCAGTTTTTGGGAAAATATTTCTATAAGGATGGGTCATTTCTCCCAAAAAAAAAAAATCTTTTTTAAATAAATTACTATTTTTTTATAATTGAGGTCATTTTTAATAATTAAGTTATTTTAATAGTGAGGTAATTTATGGAAAATTAAGTTCTATTTTAAAAGATTTTGAAGATTATTTAGTTTTTTTTGTAGTTTATATACATTTTAAAAATGTACTTGTTGTTTCCACAGCTACTTGCTACACTGTTGCTCATATGAGCTTTTATTCTTATTGCAAAGGGCTGTTAGTAGAGGACCTGCTCTGGCTCAGGACTGGTCACCAAGTGGACCTTGAAGCTTTCAGCTCTGTATACCCAGTCTCAGATTTTGTTTGTTTGGGTGTTTATCCCAGCTAGAGAGCGCAGGGTGAGGTGCTATATGCAAGGCGAGGCTTTTTATTTATGTGTTCTCCGGTCTAGCTAAACAACATGTAGTCCTGGAGATGGATTATCAGCCAGGTTTTTTCTTTGGCAGTGATCAGCATGCAAAAACAACTCTGTAATGTACATTTGCTTTGTTTGGGAACTGGCTGACTAGCTGCTGGCCAGGGGAACACACACTGCTCTGTTGTCCCCTCAAACCACCCACCCACTCAGCCCAGGGTAAACTGAAACAGCCAAGATTAGTATTAATCCCTCTTAATGCTGTGGCTCATAATATAGTCATTAGGTGACTTGAGACTAAGCCATCCTATCTAACTGCTGCGATTTATTAAACGCACACAGAGGATTTGCTGTCAATGCTGGGTGGTTATAAAGCGAGCATCATGTCTTATTTGTCAGTAACAGACCTGTGTATAATTAATTATATATCTACATATCCATCCAAATTTAAGAGCTCTCAAGAAGCTAAACTATGCTTTTATGGTCAGTTCTTCACTCTGTCCTGAATCTGAAATACCATCAAACACAATTCCTAGACTCAGACCATTTCTCACTTCATACCACACAGGGACCAGTCTTAACTTCAGGGCTTATTTGTTAATTTATTGGCTTGTAGTCGCCTCGTCGCCTGGAGTTTGATTCGTGGAAGTGGTAGTATTTCGAGCTTCGTTTTATGTCCCAACAAAAACAATTGACCCATTTCTAAGCCACAGCCCCCGCTTCCACTTCGTCAAGCTGTCAAAGCAACCATGGGGCCCACACTGTCACTAACAGCACTCCCTTAAGAAATATTATCACATTTTTGAGAAACGAAAAATTTATTTCAGAGAGAAGCTGACAGAAAGGTCTACAATTTGAAGACCAAAATGATTCCAAAACAGATTAAGCTAGAAGGTAAAGTTATAGACTACAGATCATAGTGTAAAAGTAAAGCACATCACCTGGCAATCGAGGCTGAACACGGAATTAAGGAACAACACTGTTCACCAGTATCAGCCTTTAAAGTGACGTTGCAGTGTGAGCCTCTGGCAGTGGGACATTGTGTCCTGTGTGGACACAGCAGAGTCGGCCTGTACAGTGCGTGGTTTCTGGAATCTCTCCTACCCCATGGGAATGCCATTAGTGAGGAGCTGAAGGAGTGCAGCAGGTGAAACAAATAAGAATGATAACTCCCACTCCTCCACACACCACAGCTTTCTTTTTGTTGGCTGCTTTGCCTCAGTTATTTTTCTCTCTTCCTACATCTGACATATTATGGCCTTCATTTTCTTATCAACACCTATCTGTCCACATTCAGTTTTTTTCTTCGATGCTACTTAGTGGCTTGCTTTGGAACTTATAGGCTGGGCAAAGCAGTCAGCCCTATAAACACAAAAGTCTTGACTTTTTGAGTTATGAAGTTACAACTTTGGTTGGTCGAGGGTTGGAGATTTCCTATTGGTCGTAGCACTTACAAAACGAATGTCTTTGTTTATTATTTGTATGACTGTGTTTTCCGTTGCAGTATTCTCTGAAACTCTAGGGGGCTTGCAAACAAAACATTCTATGAAGAAGCAGGAAGTCGACTAGTTTTACCGGAAGAAAGCCATCAACCAAACATGGCTGCTATACAGCTCCTCAACACCCAGGAAGAACCTAATGAAACAAAGGTTGATAATCTTGTAAACAATTAGATTTATTTACTCAAATGTAAGATTTATTTTTTTTATCCTTGAGATACAGTGCATCCGGAAAGTATTCACAGCGCTTCACTTTTTCCACATTTTGTTACGTCACAGCCTTATTCCAAATTGTATTAAATTAATCTCTTACCTCAAAATTCTACACACAATACCCCGTTATGACAATGTGAAAAAAGTTTTCTTGAGAGTTTTGCAAATTTATTAAAAATAAAAAACTAAGAAATCAGATTTCCATAAGTATTCACAGCCTTTGCCATGAAGCTCAAAATTTACCTCAGGTGCATCCTGTTTCCACTGATCATCCTTGAGATGTTTCTACAGCTTAAATGGAGTCCACCTGTGGTAAATTCAGTTGATTGGACATGATTTGGAAAGGCACACACCTGTCTATATAAGGTCCCACAGTTGACTGCATGTCAGAGCGCAAACACCAAGCATGAAGTCAAAGGAATTGTCTGTAGACCTCTGAGACAGGATTGTCTTGAGGCACAAATCTGGGGAAGGATACAGAAAAATGTCTGCTGCTTTGAAGGTCCCAATGAGCACAGTGGCCTCCATCATTCGTAAATGGAAGAAGTTTGGAACCACCAGGACTCTTCCTAGAGCTGGCCGGCCGTCTAAACTGAGCGATCGGGGGAGAAGGGCCTTGGTCAGGGAGGTGACCAAGAACCCGATGGTCACTCTGTCAGAGCTCCAGCGTTCCTCTGTGGAGAGAGGAGAACCTTCTAGAAGGACAACCATCTCTGCAGCAATCCACCAATCAGGCCTGTATGGTAGAGTGGCCAGACGAAAGCCACTCCTTAGTAAAAGGCATATGGCAGCCCGTCTGGAGTTTGCCAAAAGGCACCTGAAGGACTCTCAGACCATGAGAAAAAAAATTCTCTGGTCTGATGAGACAAAGATTGAACTCTTTGGTGTGAATGCCAGGAGTCATGTTTGGAGGAAACCAGGCACCGCTCATCACCAGGCCAATACCATCCCTACAGTCAAGCATGGTGGTGGCAGCATCATGCTATGGGGATGTTTTTCAGCAGCAGGAACTGGCAGACTAGTCAGGATAGAGGGAAAGATGAATGCAGCAATGTACAGAGACATCCTGGATGAAAACCTGCTCCAGAGCGTTCTTGACCTCAGACTGGGGCGAAGGTTAATTTTTCAGCAGGACAACGACCCGAAGCACACTGCCAAGATCTCAAAGGAGTGGCTTCAGGACCACTCTGTGAATGTCCTGGAGTGACCCAGCCAGAGCCCAGACTTGAATCCGATTGAACATCTCTGGAGAGATCTGAAAATGGCTGTGCACAGACGTCTCCCATCCAACCTGATGGAGCTTGAGAAGTACTGCAAAGAAGAATGGGCAAAACTGCCTAAAGATAGGTGTGCCAAGCTTGTGGCATCATATTCAAAAAGACTTGAGGCTGTAATTGCTGCCAAAAGTGGATCTACAAAGTATTAAGCAAAGGCTGTGAATACTTATGTAAATGTGATTTCTTAGTTTTTTATTTTTAATAAATTTGCAAAAATCTAAATAAATCTTTTTTCACATTGTCATATTTGGGTATTGTGTGTAAAATTTTGAGGAGAGAGATTAATTTAATACAATTTGGAATAAGGCTGAAACTGTAACAAAATGTGGGAAAAGTGAAGCGCTGTGAATACTTTCCGGATGCACTGTATATTAGTAAAACTTCCTGTGCACTCTAGCACCGTGGACACTGTGTTGAGCATGAATAAAGCTTAACGCTCGGAGGCTTTACAGTCCTCAATTATTTGACTCAAACGTAGCTTAATCATGCTATGTGATATTTAACTTCAAGAACAAATATTACTGGGACCATTCCAGAAAATTACAGATGAACATTATAGATATATTTATTATATCTAGGAACTCACATTATAGACACTCCTGCTGACTATCCCTGTAGCATTTTGGCCACAGCTCAGCAGATTGGGTGTGCCCAGCCATATACTAGGCTCCCACCTAGTCTTGTTTCTCTCTTGGTTACGGACATAATCTATTTTCTTCAACACACCAGCCCCACTGCATGACCATCTGGTCGAAATTATTGCCTGACCAAACAAACAATTTTTTACAAGGATTTAGATTACTTTAAAAAACAAATAATGTTTTAATTGTACCAAGATACAAACTGATTGGGATATGTCTGCATGTTTTTGCTTCAGGGCTGGGATGATTTGTAATTTCTTTGTCCAGTTCAATGGCCTTGATCTCTATGCTAATATCTGGTGGGCATGTCAGCCAAAATCACTATATTTCATGCAATTGCGTGAATATTTGTCACAGCACTCTCTAGTTTTTCTTGGCAAGTTCTAAAAGGTTGTTGCTCTGTTACCTCACCATACTTCTCTGGCTTCCAATCCCTTATTCTTTCCTTGCACTTGTGGTAGGCGGTCCTCTTCAAGAGGGGAGTGAAATCCAGTCCGAGCCCAAGCATGTGTGCTTGTTTATCCTGCAGAATGGATGCCGTCTGCAGCTTAACCCTATACTGTACCCAATCCCAAGCCCTCCAAACCTTATTACCCCGACTGTACTCCCTCCTCCTGCCTTCCTGATCCTGTCCTCATCACCCTTTTTCCTTCCCTCTGAACATCTTAACCAAGACACATGCTGACATTGGCAAGGGTACATGGTTAAAGGATGGGATGGAAATTGTGCGTCTTGCTCTCCACTGTTTGTTTTTCTGGAAATAGAGGTGATAATACGAGCCTGCCTCATCTGAAGGGCACGTCGCTGTGACACTACAAGCAAACACTTATGCATCAATATGAAATGGAATGATTTGGATTAGATGGCTATATTTATGGCAATCCAATCAAATTGTATTTATAAAGCACATTTAAAAACAACAGTTGAACAAAGTGCTGTACAATCTAAACATCGCAAAAAAAACAACACAGTTAATTACAAAGACAAGTTTAAAAGACAATAATATAAAAAGCAACTATCACAGTGAGTTAAAAGCCGGAGAATAAAAAAGTGTTCTAAAATGGGATTTAAAAACAGGCCTAACATGCAGAGACAAGGCAGGTCATTTGAAGAAATGTTTATAGAGTTGATGTTTTGTCAGTTCCAATAATGGACAAAGATACCTAACCATTAAAGATACTTTTATGTGAGGAAGGGTATTTTACATGAATGATATCCTGATGAGTTACCGTAATTTCCGGACTATAAGCCGCTACTTTTTTCCCACACTTTGAACCTTTGGTTTATACAATGACGCGGCTAATTTATGGATTTTTCCCGCTTTCACAAGCTTCATGTCGCCAAAAAACTGAGCACCGTCGCATAATGTGACGTAAATCGAGCGCGCTCAAACTTCCCATTCATTACGGTAATTAACTTTTTTACGAAATTTCTCGGTGTTTCATTCAGTGTACCAAATGAACTTCTAAAAACATTATGCCAACCTTCAATTGCATTATTAGTTCTTGGAATGTCTTCAGCAGCGGACATTATGAACAGCGGACATTATGAACAGCGGACATTTTAAATAGCGGACATTATGAATGGTCACGATTCTGATTACGGTCATGTTGTCACCCTCATCATGGCAAAGACATGGAGAAAGGCATATGATGCAGCTTTCAAGTTGAAGGCGTTTAAAAGCCTATTTATTTTTGTTCCAAGCCGTGTTTCGTTAAAGCCTGTGTAAAGTTCATTTGTTTCAATGTACCGGTAGACACCGGCGGCTTATAGACATGTGTGGCTTATTTATGTACAAAATACATATTTTTTAAAAATTCAGTGGGTGCGGCTTACATTCAGATGCGCTGAATAGTCCGGAAATTACGGTACTTCTTTGAGCTCATAGTGCTACAAAAATATTTCCCTTCTATACAGCACACATTCATACAGAAATGTTCATGTGCCCGCCCTCAGGTTTGAATTTAGCATGATAAAACATCCGTTATTTATAAGTACACTGAGCGTAAAGTATGCCCATCCATCACAGAGGGACAGCAGGCTGTGGAACACATTAAGTGGACGTTGGGGCTCGGCCAACTCCCTGCCGGAATAATGTGGCCTCTGTGCAAAGTATGCAGCATAGAAAATACATTTTATGTACAGGATAACAGGTGCAAAGCAGCACAGTGGCTGGCAGGCTCTGGCCCAGGCAAGGTTTGGTGATGAAGTCATGCTGTTTGACTGCACCAACTTTATTTTTTACTACTTCTCCTTTTTTCAGGTGAAACACAATGCTGGTGAAAGGAATCTCTTTTGAACATAATAAAGCATTTTGGTCAAATTGCTGATTTTAATAGAGACTTTTAGAGATCCAAGGTATGCATGTTATTTCAGAGGCTTTCTTCCCTGACAGGAAGGGGGCAACTTCCAATTTAAGTGGTCAGTGGTCTGCTTTTAAGTAAAGTCATTTAAAATGATGTTGGAATAGGATTTTTACAGGATTGGTTGGTAGGGTTATTTATCAGCAACAGTGACGATCCTAGATGATGCAGGGCAATATTTTCCATTGCCCCAACTTACTGCTATTTCCAATTACACGGCATTAAAGCATGATTGTAGAATTTTTTGTTGCGTCTGTTAACTGTGTAATTGTCTTCTTATATTTCACCATTTTGTGTCATGTTAATATGGTCATTAGTGTTATGTTGATTTGCTCTAAGAATAAAAGGAGATGAATGAGTGAGGCCAAAATCTACTCTCCTCGAAACCGAAATAGAATTGTGAATTGGGAGTAGTTATTTTGGGAAGTAAAAGTCTAACAGTTGAAGGGCCTCATATACCTGGACAGACATGACATTACATGAAAAACACCCCCACACACACTTTTGTTTCTCACTTTACTTCAGCTTCATTGCAAAAATAAAACATTGCACTCCGTAACAGCAGATAACCACAATTTAATGTACAAGTATTGAATAACAGAAAAAAACCTTTATCATGACATTTCTATTACAGAAATATCATACATCATATATTTAAAAAAAATAAATAAATAAAATAAAAATAAATTGTTAGTAGGATAAAGTTCTCCTAAAAGTTCTGAATAAGTCTTACCAGCGTGTCTATTTAAAACTGTACTTTGTAGGCTTCACTTCACTGTGGGCTTCAAGGTTGTTTAATTACCATTAGATTTTCACTGAGATAAAATAAGTAGCAGCTGTCACATTTGTGACTTGTGAAGAAGCAATGTGAGGACATCTTTTGATTGACTTTGATTGATTAGGCTTTAGGATCTTTGGTTTGGTTCTGGCTATTGGTTCTCTGCTTCTTGAACAATCCAATAACAGTGTTCTACAATACAAATGCAAACTATATTCCATGTAGCCCTGAAGGAAATGCTTCCCTGCAGTAGCCATTACAGCCGTTCTCCCAAGCCTTTTTAGAAAGTTTTAATTTCTCTAGGGCTTTCAAATTGCCTGTTTAGGTTGTTGCATTGTTTCAAGCATCTATAAAATACCACTGTGGCCCAATGAAATGACCATATGGAGCTCCATAGCATTGTTTCATCTTAATTGCCCCCTTCCACAAGTGTAGATTTCATTCCGGAGAATACAGGGACCAAGGGCAGAAAGAAGAATGAATGAAACAAGGGAGGGGGCTGAGGGCTAAGGAGAGCTGACATTCATCAAACTTCTCCTGACAGATGGATAAGAATGCTGTTGTGCAAGACCTTGTTCAGCAGAATTCTCCCTGGATTTCATTTAGCCTTGCTCGTCTTGTTAAAGTGTTGCCGCTCTCCTCAGCATTGCAACCAAGGACCCTGACTCTTAATTTTAGCAGCTGAAGAGGTCCCAGATCAATAACCATCAGTGTTTGGTTTTGGACCACTGTGTTGGTCAAAGGGAGGATTCACCCCTCCCATATCTACTGCTCCCCCACCTATATAGAATGTATCATTTAGTTTTGTCTGAAATCTTTTCAGCTGTGGGTCAGGTTGAAATTTTGTGTGCATGTGGTGTGGACTGACATGTATACAGCAGTGATGTAACAGCTGGACACAATTGTTTCTTCGCATTTTTATTCTGCTGTGTGTGTGTGTGTGTGTGTGTGTGTGTGTGTGTGTGTGTGTGTGTGTGTGTGTGTGTGTGTGTGTGTGTGTGTGTGTGTGTGTGTGTGTGTGTGTGTGTGTGTGTGTGTGTGTGTGTGTGTGTGTGTGT
>CALSBV010000075.1:472329-492294 GCA_943590825.1 Bovichtus diacanthus | reverse complement strand
CACACACACACACACACACACACACACACACACACACACACACACACACACACACACACACACACACACACACACACACAAACTCATGTTGAGCCTCTCCTTTCCTCAGTGTTATTTTAACAATGCCCCCCTCCCCAACCCTTCCTTTGGACGCCACTTGTATAGACTGTTTGCCAAGAGAAGGATTAGTGTTTTATATCACTTCTGACATTCTGCTGGATCCCCTTGTGGCTCTAGTTTCTGTGTCTGGACATTGGATGATTTCAGCGCAACTTCCATGCTTGTTGTCACCTTCGCCTCTGGAGAGATGTTGGCATTGCGCTTTCTGAACGACCTCAATTGCCCAATTCTCAGCCATTAACCAACTTCTCACTGATATACTGTCTGCACTCCAGGTCTTCACAACAGCTGCCAATTACCAATATGTCACAAACATTTGCTGTGAGGGTAGTTTCCTAAGAAGTAACATCATTTGTCATTGACCTAATGTTTTTAAGTAATCGCACACAGAAAGGTTCACTAACCCTTTGAACCCTGAGCTGCCCATCTTCTCCACATATCAGAATCTTCATGTTGACAAGCTGCATTGTTGTTTTACTTGGAAAATCCTCAACCTTTTATCCGTCTCTCCCTCCATCCTTCCACTCCCCTCTCTTTCCCCCTGTGCTTATTAGTTAATGAATTGCTGCTCCTGAGTACGATGGGAAAGGAAAACAGGCTGGCTCCAGGCAGGGAGCTGGCCAGCCGCTCGGGTTTCAAAAACACTGGCTCCTGTTGCTCTGACAGCCAATTTGTCCCAGCCTGCCCCACACAAAAGGCCACATCTGGTCATTAGATCTCAGGGTTTGAAGGACAATATGGATAGGCTGTACCAGATTTGTCTAGTTTTGTGAATACGTTGTCCTGCTGGAGCTGTTCTCTTGGTTGCTGAGTTTACTTCAATCTCAGTTTACATTTAAATTACTGCTGAAGTGGTGATGCATTCAGATTTTTTGTCATATCTGGCATATAAATGGTTTTAATTTCCCAATGTACATATTTCCATTCAGAAATGTAATTTAGACTCTTGAAGTGGGTTTCCACCATATGCAGCACTGGCTAGCAGGCCACCTAACATTTTAGCTGTGCACTCTCAGCTCTAGCTCATGCAATTGACACCTTTCTCACACCACACGTCTATTTCTCACACCGTTAAAGACAATTTAAAAAGAATGTGAAAAGAGGACACTTTCAGTGCATGGAGGTACAAGAGAGAGCAGCGCTGTAAAACACCACGGTTGCTTAGATCTTGATGCACAGTTAGTAACAAATTGAAAATGTCTTCATTTGTTAACTCTCATAAATCAAATAAATAAATGTTTTCCTTCATAGGGTTCAATGGAGTCCTCTTCAAATATAAGTGTCAAATTTATGTAATCCTGTTAGGATGATCCTGACTATGGCCGTGTAATATCTGAAGTCATCTTTCTATCTCACTTAAAAATAAAGTGAAAAGTTGACAAAAGTGCACAGCGCATTACCAATTAAAACGTCATTCAAAATGTTGACGTTGGATTTCTTTTGGTCAGATCTGGCTGCGAAAGAAGGACAAATGCACCAAATGGTGCAATAAAAAAGTCTTTGGTGCAGGTTTAATGTATGTCATTTTAAAAGTTACACGCACCAGTGCATGTACACAGGAAATGATTGACATTCTCAGGTGTCTTGATGTTTTTGTTGACATTAATCGGCCAAATGTTTCAGGTCTAAATTCTACTTTTATAAAGCTTATAAGGTTCAGTTTTTATTGACAATGGCAGAGAGGTTTTTATTGGTAGTTAGTGGTGTTGTTGCAAGAAACTGCACTATATTGAGAAGTGTTCCTAATATTCAGTTCAACACCAGCACATAAGTAGGACCTCAACAATAAACACAGTATAATTGGATTTCAACCTCCCTGACTATCACCAAAATCTGAACATTATAAGCTCTATGAAGGTAGAATTTATGGCGGAGTATCTGTATTAGAGTGCGTCAGATTGTAGAGGTGTACCTACTGAAGTGGCCACTGAATGTATACCACACTTTCTGACACTGCTTCAGCTGCAGGTAATCATTACCATGATTTGACTCTGCTTTAAATTATTTATCACATTTTACATATGCATAATCAATCTGAACTCTGAGACTCTCATTATCAAGCTCATCAAGCTTGGATTTTCTTGGTCAGCCTTTTGATGAAATTGTGTTTCTTGTCTGTTTGCAGATGCTAACCATGAAGCAGCAGCAGAAGCCATTGAGAACATGGCAGACGCAGTGACACACGCTAGATTTGTGGGAACAGATCCTGCCAGCGATGAAGTCGTCCTTATGAAAATTCTGCAGGTACAACATGTTCAGTAGTAGTAACTTCAGTGGTCTTGCACTAACCTGATGGACTCCAGCAAATAAGGTTCACGTTGTCTTGATCCCTGTACAAGTTGCTCAGTGCAGCAGCCTTCCAATAACGGAGACCCTTGTGAACTTTATAGTTTCTGTTCTGTTGAGACTGAGTCAGAAGTGTTCGTTTAAGTTCATGGTCATTCAACGTCATTTCTCGGGCCTTACAAAGAAACATAGTTGGGACAACACTTTTCTGAGTATAAGTTCAAGTAGAGCAGGACTAGACGGCTAAAACATAATACCTTTATTTTAATGCATATGTTGATATTGATACACATTTTTTTCAGAAATATCTAAAACATTTTTACAATGAGAACAGCAGCTTTGAAGGTGAGATAATAAACAAAAATAACTTCTTCATGACTTTTCAACGTAAATGTTTGTCCCCCAAAGTGGTAGAAACGACCCTCCTCATCCATCAGGAAATGTGTATAACAATGAGCGTATCCTATTTGCAGCTGGATATGACGTCCTATGGGGTTGCTATAATATAGAACCACATCGAGCTAGAGGAACATCCCAATCCACAAAGTTCCTATGAATCCACCTCGCTGTCTCTCGTTGTTTTTTCTTGCTATTTCCGACACGCTAACACTGCACGAGCTAAGCACGCTACTTATTCTGTTCTTAGCTGCCAGAACCAATAGAACATTTGTTATGTACTCTCATCATCAGTGGATTACATTTATATTTGACTGAAATGTCTCCACAACAACTAGAAACATTTTTTTCTACGAGGGTCCATACAAAGCAATATTCACTTCAAAACTGAAGATTAAGGATGGATCGATACTGGTTCTCTGTGACCCAACTTAAAACTTGGAAGCTGTAAGTTTGGCCACATTTTTTGTTGTTTTGTTATTTATTTTGCAGGTTAGCCTATTGAAGTTAGTGTTAACATATTGCGCCGCTAACGTAGGCCCACAAGCTGGATAAATTGTTGGAGTATGTAATACTTAGGTTTGGGAACCTAATCCAAAATGCCATTAAATGGTAAATGTTCTGCATTTATATAGCGCTTTTCCAATCTTAGTGATCACTCAAAGCTTTAGCACGTCAGCATTCACCCATTCACACACATTCATACAGAGTCAGAGGCGACTGTACAAGGGGCCACATGCTCATCAGTGATAACCATCCACACACACTCACACACTGTTGGCCATCGGGAACAATTTGGGGTTCACTATCTTGTCCAAGGACACTTTGACATGCTGACTGCAGAGGCCGGGGATCGAACCACCAACCCTCTGACTGCTGGACGACCTCCACCTCCTGAGCCACAGCTCACTACCCAAAAAAACATGAACAAACAAAGGAAAAAGAGAATTTCGGTTCTGCTTATTGGTTTCTAAACATGCACATTGTCGCTCTCTCTGGACTGGAGGGAAAGGGTTATATTTAGTTTTTGTTTTGTCTCGGCACAACGGGAAGATTAATAAGAGCATGGAGCACAGGAGGCCGTGCGTCCTGGACCGCAGGTTTTCTTCTCTGCGTGAATGTTGTGCGCAATGAATGTTCTTTAGCGTTTTAACTCGTACGTTGTTTATATTGACCGCCATTTGCTCTATGAAGTAAACAAGCCTGTCTGTCTCTCTGCCTGGGACTGTGAGACAGACTGGCAGAGCGCAGTCGGTAGGCTGATCTCGCTCGTGAAGCAAGGTCTGGAAAATTATTTGAATAAAGTGATTTACATTCTTTTTTTTTTTTTTTTTTTTTTACATTTGCGAGCACTGACACTATCGGGCAGCTGGTTGATTGTATTTTCTGCCCGACGTATGTTGGACCCTGTCAGTGTACAGTAGGTAGGTGAGACCGGGGGGAATTGTAACAGCTAACATTCCACCAATCAGAACTACTTGTGAATGAAAAAAAGAATAAACTGATTTTTATTGAATCATATTACTTAATAATAATTAATATGACAGCAAACCAATTTAACTTTATGCATTTCATTTACAGGTTCCATAAACCTTATCAGGTGAATTGTGAATATAAACATACTTTTTTTTCCCCTGTGAAATAAGCAAGTGCCATGTTTTGACCTACTCAAAGAATCGAAATCAAGAACCAATAAGAACTGAAATTGGAACCGGAATGGTTGAAACCCAAACGATACCCAGCCCTAGTAATACTGACAGCTATGCTATTATTATTATTATTACCATTATCTTTACACGCAAAAATGTGTTTAAATGCTGTTTTCAGCCTCTGAAATATGGAGATTTACTGCTTTTTTCTGTTTTATATCAGAATAAATTAAATATCTTTGGGGTTTTGGACTAACGAAACAAGACATTTAAAGACATTTTATAGACCAAACGATAAATTGATTAATCTAGAAAATAATCGGCAGATTAATAGATAATGAAAAATATTGTAGATGCAGCCCTGCTGAGAGAGACTGTGTGAATGTTAAGCCTCATATGAAACCAGTCAAATAATGGCAGCAGTCGGTTGGATATGGGTAAATGTTCTCTCATGTTGCTTTTTGTGGAACTTTATACTGCATCGCAGCTTAGCTGGCTTTGTTGTTACAGAAAGGCTCCATGATCCTTACAGGTGTGTGTGTGTGTTGCTGCTGTAACGTTATTGTGTCTGTGTATTTACTTGATAGACATGTCTTGGAGATACACATGTGAAAAACAAATGGTCAAACTGATTATTTAGCATGGAAATGGAATTTTGATTAACCTAATTGCTAACTTGCTCAGAACAAAAGCTGTAGTGGTCAGCTGGACAGTGTGTGTGAAGTTTCGCCAAGGCCGATACGACTGTTATGATTCACGGAGGTTTGGCCCTGATAAAACATGACGGTATAATTTAAGATGTTTTACAGATCATCTGAGGGACCTCACTGCTGAAGCTCCTGTTTGATGAGGTGTTCCAGAACACACACACTCCGCACAGAATTAGAAACCATCAGAGGAGGAAGTTATTGCTGCGCAGGTGTCATGTGTTGGTCAAGCGATGGTCTGGCTCAGTATTGGCAGGATGACGCTGCTGCTGTGACCTGAGAACTGCAGCTGACATGCTATCTCACAGCATGTAGCATAACACATTATCTCTCCATCTCTTCACAACTCATGCTTTCTTCTTCACTGGGCTCTGTAGGTCATTTCTTACCAATGTACCTGTAAAGAAGAAATAAAACAGCGTGTATGTTTACTGCTTATAGAGTTTATGTATACATTTTATGCTAACATTGTGTGACAGAGAAATATAAATAGCAGTATTTACCTGAAGTAACGTCAGGTAAATCTGTAATATTTGTTGCCGATGTTGTTCATTTCTCTCCGACTTCGGATCAGATTCCCACTGAAACGTGATGTTTGAAGTTTTTGGTTTAGAAGTTATTGTGCTGATATGATAGAAATCAGCTGAATACAGGTGCTGCAGCACCGACCGTATGGGAGAACATTTATCTTTTGGAACCTTTCAGCATGTAAACATGTTCTAGTAGAAACCAAAAATACTAATATGAACCTGATGAGCATAATATGTCTCCTTTACTTAAATGTCATTCCATTTGTAGATGCAAGTACAAAGCGTGCAAGCATTTCTATTTGGTTTTAAATTTACTTCTGTTTGATTTATAAATATTTAGAACAAATAAGATTAAATTGCTAACTTAATATTTTGCCGTAAGAAAATAAATGTATCAGCTCATATAACAGAGTAACAATTCAGTGCAATATGTTATTTGTTGCAGTGCCAGCACTAAGTATGGTGGTTCTACCTAGTACCAGACAATACCACTGTTCTTTTATCTATACATAAATTAATCAAACTACCAAATAAATGTACAGAGCATTATTAATGGTAATGTCTGTTTCTACCTCCAATAATCTCTCATGAAAAATATCACATAGCACTGCTTAAGTTCACTATATTTCCATGAGAGTCGCAAGTATCTCTAAAGTGTTGTCTGCCTGAGAACAGATTCAGGTGTGCACATGTTCCCCTTCATGTTAATAGTAAATCCCAGCATTTGCTTGGGAAGTGATCAATAAGGTCTGTGGAGCACTGTGTTTTTGAACAGTGTTTTTCTGTGTTGTGTATGGCAGAGTAGAAGTATGATTTCACTCGACAATTCCAGTGATTAATTACTTTAAATTTCCTCATCTGAATAACTTGTTAGTGGAACTTCATCGAATGGACTGTGGATTAGAGTTCATTCATATTACACTGTGTTTCAGGTCCTGAGGACTCTGCTGCTGACACCAGTCGGAGCCCATCTGACCAACGAGTCTGTTTGTGAGATCATGCAGTCTTGCTTCAGGATCTGCTTCGAGATGCGTCTAAGTGGTGAGTCGCAACAATCCACCTCCTAATTCTATGATAGTTATTTCCAGAAAGACTCACAAGCTGATTAAAAAAAGAATTGAATAAAAAAAAAAAACTAGATTGTTTTACCTCAGTTACACTCACATCAACTCATACTACAAATATTTAACTAACTCCTATGGTTTGTGTACATGCTTTTTTATTTATTTTTGTTTTGTAACGCAGTGGTTGGGGGATAGGATAGGAATACAATTTAAAAATAAAAATCCTCTGTAAAACAAAGGGTATTTTGTTTCAGACTTTTCTATAACCATTTCTATTTTATTGTAAAAATACTAAATTATTTTACCCCATCACACCTTTAAAAGATTGAAATCCAACACTCTCAGAAGGGAACATCCATCAATTATTATTTACAGTACAAATTACAAATACTATTTTTCTTATTTTCTTCATTCAGAAATATCTGAAACAGCCTACGTAAGCCTACTTCCAGTTAAAACTCTCTGTCAGAGTTGTCACTTCTCTGGCTCTAGCTTGTTTATACTAGTTGGTTAGTTATTTGGTCAAAATGTCCCTGTTTGGATGTTTGTACTGTACTTGCTTCTCTATTTCATTCTATTTGTTTCTAATGTCTGTTTCTTTTCTTTGTTTGCAGAACTCCTCAGGAAATCAGCTGAACATACACTGGTTGACATGGTGCAGCTACTGTTCTCTAGGTAAATGGATAGGACAGTGGTTGATAAATATGGGTGCAGCGTTAAGTTAGACGTTTGTGTCAAGCTTTTTTCTGATATTTAAAAATATAATGCTTGTGTAGGGACCTGTTTTGTGAGGTGAACTATCTAATCCAATCAAAAAATACTTCTTGTAGGACTAGAATTTAATCTTGGCTGCTGCTTCAAAGTATTTTTTTTATCTTGAAGAACAGGTAAAGGGTAGTTTCAAACCCCAAATCTTAAATTGTCTTTCCACAGAAAAAGAGCAGGCCGGACTGCTGCTTCACTCCTTTATCACCTCTGGATTATAGATTGTCGGTTTTCTGCATATATCTATCTCTCAGGCCTCATTATTCCCCATGAAGCTCATGAATTTCATTTTGCACTGTGCACAGGGTCAATGGGCCACTGATTTACTAATGCCATAACATGATTTCTCCTTTGGCATTTAGCATAAGAGCTCCTCTCTCCCCATCACCCCCACACAAACCACCCGATGCATCAGAGTGCCAGTCACATTCAGTCACAGACAAGGGGATGAGCCAATTGAGCTGCACACCACATGATCTGCATATAGATGAAGCTGGTCTCTACTTCTATAGCAAAGCTTCCAGACCCATAAATACTAAGAAGCATAACTTCACACACACAAACACACAGGCACACATACAGAATTAGCATTGCCAGCGATCCCAGGCAGAAGCAATCAGGAAAATCAGCTACGAAAAAAGCTTTCTGCTCATCTGAATGTAAAGCAGCACACCTGCAGAACAAACAGAGCTCAAAATAAAGTTATGGTGTTATTCACCTACTCTCTGACGGCATGTATGTCTCCACCAAGACTATTTGACACAAGATTTGTCACAAAGTGATGGGTTATCTTCCCTCCAGTAAAGTCCAGTGTTGGTTTTTGCCAAACTTGTCACCATTCACTAATGCTCCCTCCAAGCATTCTTGGCCTGTTTTTATTTATTGGCAGGACTCTTGTGTAGCACCTTGTTATCATGACTTCTTACAAGATTTTACTGTGTGAGCATGGAAATAGAGAAGCATGGCAACCACAGTCGTAAACAGAGGCATCCCTGCACATGAACCGGCGATATAAATTTAGTGTGGGCCTTTGGTTACATCCTTCTGATACTGCTCACACGCACCACATCTCATTTTGCTCATGTTCGACCCCCAGCCCCCCACTTTTCCACAGACCCGGGATAATAGAGATGTGAGAGGGTCTGGGCTGCCCCACTCCCATCAGAGAGTGATGAACAGCAGCTCTCTTCAGCTCCTCAGGAGTCTTAGATTGCCTGCTGAAAGTATTAGGCATGTTAATCTGTTGGACCCACAGATCATCCAATAATCATGCTCGCAAGACAACACTCTATTAACACTGAGTTAATGTCAGAAGGGGGGCTGCGGCTCCTTTTATTTATTTTTTTCATCCGTGTGTATGTGTGCGTGACTGGTGGTGACATCTCATTTTCCAGCAAAGCTTTAGAGTCCACAGAACCTAGTGGCAGGCACACACACAGGCACGCACACGAACACGCACACTCGCGCGCTGGAAAAGTTTATTTATGGCTCGGGTTTAAATGTTCAGATTCCCACCCTGATATTGCCTTTTAAGCAGCAGCCTCTCAGCTTCTACATTCCTTTTGTATTAATTGTGTTCTTCTGTTTTAGGTTGTTAAAAATACATGAAGTAGTTACTCTGGCCATTTAGTATTGCACTTCTATTGAGTCGGAAAACTCGGTATGTCTTTTGATAGACACGTTTAAAAAAAACAAAATCAAAGCAGTAGTAGACTTTTAGAACTGAAATGATTGGTCGGTTAATCAATGAGTCGATCGTCTGCAACAATTATGATAATGTGTTAAACATTTGAGTAACTTTTTGAGTAAATAGCATAAATCCACCGGTTCACATTTCAAATGTGAAGATCTTAGTCTCAGACAGACAGACAGACCATCAGACAGACAGACAGACCATCAGCCAGACACACGGACAGACCGACAGATAGACATGGACACACGGACAGACCGACGGACACACGGACAGACCGACAGAGATAGACACACAGATTGAAAAAAATACCAAAGTCGCTGTTGTGGTGGGTAAATAAATACATATTAATAGCTTAAACATTAATAGTAATATAGTAAAACAATTGGGTAACAATAATTTCACATTCAATTTGGAAAAGTCACCAGTTGAGTTGAGCCTCACAAAATTTCAACAACTGACCGTCTTCACCACCTCATACACTGAATAGTTTACCAGCTCAGTTTGTTTTTATATCTAGTTCAGGCTGAAATTTGCACTGCACATCCTTTTCCTCTCTAACATAGAATTTGGTCCTTGGAAGGTTCAAGTTTGAGTTTCTTTCTAAACCTATCATTATGAAATGTGAAAGAAGAAACAAAATAGAAGCAGTTAACAGCTTATGATTTTTTCAGCAACCTAATGAATATTTTTTCATTATTTTCATTTTCCTGTATCTATAAAAAGGATGCCTGGAAGGTTTTTTTTCTTCCAAAGACTGTCTTAACTAAATTCTACGGATCTTTTTTTTTCTACCAGACTACCACAGTTCAAAGAGGAGGCCAAGAGTTACGTGGGGGCCAACATGAAGAAGGTAAAAGGACTGAAATGTTGAATGTGTATTTGATCTGCCCGCTGCTATTGTGCTCTTTTCCCAATTTTTACGGCCTTGGTTTTTCTCACTATCATTGTCATTGTGCCTTTTTTTAAGGTGTCTGTCTTAATGTTCTATCTTTGGCTGTGAAATCCAGTTGTTGATGTAATAGCATCACTTAACTGACTGAGAAATGAGAACATGTCCGAAATACCAAGATCAGCCACATTATTCCTGCATATTGTAATCAGTAGGTAAAATGACCACGATTCATGTAACAATATAATTAAGGACTTAAAATCTGGATACACCTTTAACATGCCCATTTATAATTATCCTGCTTCTGTCACCTGTTCCTAACAATGCAGCCCCCTCTAATCTTATCTCTGTCCTTTCACTCCAATTTTGGTTTTAGGAACTTGTAGTTTTTGGTTTTAGTAGCCCAGTTCTCTGTGTCTGCCTGTTTTCCTTCCCACAGACCCCGTCCTGTGTCCTGGACACTCAGGATCTTATTTGTGCAGAGCAGCGTAGAAACACAAGACAGATTGGCATAGTGCTCTGGCACAGACAGGGTTAACATGGCTTCTTGGTGGGAGTGCATGGGGTGCATTGGGTTGCTATTAAACTTTTTGGTTTTCAGGGTTTTTAAAATGTTTTTTCTTCATAACTTTTCAGGTTATTAAAATCATCACTGAAATAATTCCTTTTCGAGATAAAACAGCTTTTCTTTTATTCCACCATTACACATTCTAGTTTCTTTTAACTAATGAAAATAAAAACATTGAGGAGTAAAACCGTAGTTTGCACATTGAAAATACTGCCATTATCAAATGCCACCATTTTAATGCATTCTTAAAGGCAACTCATTACCAATGTCTCCACCAAAAGTTGAAGTAATGCTAATAGTTTAAGGACCGCCTCCGTGACCTTAGACATCTACACCATTACACCCATTGTTTCTAAGTCAACATAATTTTTCTAAAATATCTGTGAAACACATGGAATGAGTAAGAGAGATAGAAGAAGACCAGGCAGGTTGACGGAAAATAGCTTAACTAAATCCGTACTAGCACACTGTATCAAACACTTACTCAAAAAATACATCTTGGAATGCAACCAGTGTGGATTGGTTTGATAGTCTTTAATGTTCTCGATGGTAAATTTGGTTTGCAAACAGTAGCCAACACAACCAATAAACATTATGCAATAATAAATAATATATATATATATATATATAAATACAAGATATTCAAATGAATACAATATACAGTACTGCCTAAAAGGTTGTGTATAGCAAAGAAGACAAGTCAGTCATATTTGGGGGACTTGTCCACTGCATGGGATACATTGAAAAGATTATACCCTATCTATTCACACATCTGGACACAGACACTGGAGATGTGACGAGATGCAATTCATTCCAAATTGGACCTCTGTCCACTGTGACTAAAACGTCTTCTAGTGGTGCAATGTGGGGCAGTTGAAACAGGTTCAACTTCATGCATGAAATGGTAACACATCGCTCAGAAAATAAACTACTTTGTTGCCTGCCAGTATAGTAGTAATGTGAGGGCAACAATGAGCCCATTCCACACTGGAAAACAAGACCGAAGACTTCATGGATGAGGGCTGGCTAGTTGGTTTAGTCCAAAGCAGGGATGGGTTGAAATTGGATTTTCAATGTATTTATTTCAACTTTTCCACTATTGTTTGTACTATGGTTTGAAAACAAGCGACATACAATATAAACACACCCTAAGTCAACTTTCCCTGTTTTGCTGTTTTGTTTGAATGGCTGTTGTATTGTGTTATACATGTAGTATTTATGTGAGACCTGAATATTGAACTGGAATCAGTTGTTCCAGCAGTTTTTGCTTTTTGCATGGTCTGTCTGCCCGTCCACTCACACTGCCTGCTCATTAGCTGGCTGCGCATTCTTTAGTGGTTAGAGCCTGCAGTGGCTGTGTCTGTGTCTCCAAAGCCGGTACTCTGTTTGGATCCCACACCCCTGCCACCATGCACAAACATGTATGTTCGAGTGTGTTTTGTGTTAGTCCCACTGCTGACATGTTACCCATCACTAATCACGGGCACCTGCCCGCTCCACCTTCTCTTCTGAGGCTTACAATATCTTGTGGAAAAACAAACGAGTGCAGGTAAGGAAGATGACTTTCATGATCTAGGCTAGAGAATCTCTCCCTGTAACCCTCTTTTAAAGACCTCACTAACATCCCACTAAACTTGGCTCGAAGGACTTGAAATGTGACATGTGCTGTATTTAATAAATTGATCATCTGTTGTTGAAGAACAAGTCAACTGATGATTCTGGACAGTCTTTATCAAGTTAAACATACCGTATTTTCCGGACTATAAGGCGCACTTAAAAGCCTTTAATTTTCTCAAAAAACGACAGTGCGCCTTATAATCCGGAGCGCCTTATATATGGATTAATTCTGGTTGTGCTTACTGACCTCGAAGCGATTTTGTGTGGTACACGGCGCTCACGCGCTCTGTCAAAATGTTTTAGTACGACTTTGGTAAACTACAAAGCTGCGCCGCATAGTACGGCTGCCGTGGTCAGGAGCGTCGCGGAGTGATACATACTGTGCTTCACCATAATATTACAGCGTGTGTGTGTATAAGGACCCCAAAATGGCGCCTGTCAAGAGACGCGTTTACGACGCGGACTTCAAACTCAAGGCTATCAGTCACGCAGTAGAACATGGGAATAGAGCAGCTGCAAGTGAGTGTATTGTGTTGTATTTTACGTGTTACAACTGAACAAGGTTGGGAGTTATTGTGAATACGCTAACGTTTGATTTAGCGGTATCAGACTGTTTTTTTTACGTGTTACAATTGAACAAGGTTGGGAGTTATTGTGAATACGCTCATTAACGTTTGAACAATGTTGAGAGTTTTTGTGAACACGTTTAATAAAGTTTGACTTATCTGACTGTTTTGTTTCGCTTAATGCGCCTTATAGTCCGGTGCGCCTTATATATGAAAAAAGATCGAAAATAGACTATTCATTGACAGTGCGCCTTATAATCCAGTGCGCCCTATAGTGCGGAAAATACGGTAGTTCACTATGACATGTCTGTGCTTGTGAATGCTCACATTACGTTTATATTGTTATTAAAATTTGGTTTTAGTTTAATCTCCTTTTGGGTTTACTCCCTCATGCATATGTCTCAGTTGCTGTATATCATGCTACCCATATACTTTCTCAGCTGAGTGTCTGAAACCCTAAATGGTTTCAATAAATAAACACAAACACTCACTGAAACAGTACCTTTACAGAGCCTTTTAAAATAACAGCACCCCACATCAACATGAGAAAGTGGCAGAGGCTCTTCTTAGTCCTCAGTATGTGTGTGCATGTACATACAGTGCTGTTTTTTTTTTGTGCATTTTCTGATGCAATTAGCTGCTGCTTAATCCACAGCTGAAGCTGTGCTCATTTTAGGCCATGATCTAATAGGATGTTCTCTTTTGAACCTCTCAGTATCTTCCTAAAGTGACATATACCACTCATTTCTCAGAGAACCAGGGATACCTTTGTAACCAGACTGGTTTATCTTAATGTTGTTGTTTTTATGTGCATGTACCCTTTTTGTCACAGATAAGATGATTATTGCAGGTCTGTTTGCTTCAGATGTCATACATATTTTTCCTCTTACCTGTAGTGCTATTTATCCATCTAGATGCGTAGTTTTGCTGTGTCTTGCCAAGTGTTGGAGATATCACCCAATGAGATGTCTGCCTTCTCTCCAATATAATGGAACTAGATTGTGCTTCTCTTATAGTGCTCAAAGTGCCACAAAAATACATTCTCAACAACTCAACCTTGTTGTGAGCTGTTTAATTTAGTTACGATTTCTTTCTACTGTATCACCGTGCCGAAGAAAGCATGCATGTACTCAAGAAGCTTGTGACAGCGATATGCAAACATTGATGGCGTCGTTCTCAGCTGAGCTGTTAGGTTAGCTAGCTCAGGTGAGCTCAGGAGAGCCTCTCGTCCATGAGTAGATGCATGCTTCCTACTGTGCGGGGATACAGTAGAAACAAAAAAGTTCCCACATGAAACTGCTCACAACAAGGCCTGTGGATTATTTTGAGTAACCGGGGTCATAATTTCTGCAAAGAGACATTGCTGCGCTTTGAGGACCACATGGGAAGCACTATCTAGTTCCATTATATTGGAGAGATTGGAGTCATCTCTACGGCCGATATCTCCAACACTCAACAACTCGCACCAAAACAATCTAGATGGATAAATAGCCCTTCAGGTAAGAGGAAACATTTATATTTTAGATTTTGGGGTGAACTGTCCCTTTTAAAGCTGGGAGTCTCTTACTGGAAATACTCACAGCTATGTCTCTTATTTTTTGAGAAATAAATTAGGAATTTAAAGAGAAATGAAGCTTCCTATCTGATCATGGCCTTAATCAGTAATGATGGTCCAGCAGTACATTGTGTTTTTTTAGAAGCCTTAGTGATCCACTCTGTGTCCTCTAGTTGAAGATGCGCGCCGGTGGGATGAGTGATTCATCCAAATGGAAGAAGCAGAAACGCTTGCCAAGGCCGCCTCACCACATGGTCCGAAGTCCCTCCGGTCAGATGGACTCAACCCAGTCAAGCACCCTCAGCAACAACAACCTCTTAGGTAAGAGAAACACTATCGTGAAAATACTCATCCATCATCAATGAACCATCCTCAGCTCTCAGACTTTGGAGAAGCTGAAATCACATCAAACTCTGCAGTTGCCTTTTCTTTAAAAAAAAAAAAAAAAAAAAAAAAATCCTAGTAGGTTAAAATAGACAGGGATAACATGCCCTTTTTCATTAAGAATGTTGTAATATTGACCCCATTTTCTAGCACTGCATAAGGACTGTGGTGGACCTTACATACCGCTGCTGATTGATTAAGTGGTAGTACACATGTATGCATGCAGGTGAATGGTGAAACCACATCATGTAACTTCATTGTATGATTGCATCTCTTTCCTGTTAGGTGGTGTCCCGTTCATTGAGCAAGGTTTGTCCGCCTGTAGCCTACAAGCTTCAGACAGTGCTGGTTCGTCTGTTTCCAGCCCTACCACCACAGACAGTGGCGTGGACATCTGTTCCAAAGCCACCTCCAGGGAAGACCTTTCTGACCTTGAACAATACAACTCGTCTGCCACCACACTTCCTGGGACTGAGCCTGGCACTCCGGATTCACAGGTAGGGCTGTTAGGAGTATCAATTGGACGAGCAACATCATGATCAGTTCTTGTGCTACAAACATCAACTTTCCCCATTTCCATATTTATTTAGTGAAATGTATCTTTTGTTGGTGACTTTGTATATACTCAAGTGACTCTAATGTGATCCCTTATTTTTTTTGGAGCTGGTATGCGACTGTAACTTAAATGACGGGTTTGTGTTCTGTTTCCATTTGTGTCTAGTCTGAGGGCAGGCAAGTTGAACCAGCTCAGTCGGCCTCAGTGGAGTCCATCCCTGAAGTTCTGGAGGACAAAGACACAATTACAGAGCAGTCGGATAGCACGTCTATCCATGACATGGACTATGTCAACCCCCGAGGAGTACGTTTCACACAGTCCACACAAAGAGACGGTAAGAATATTGCAGGATTTTAAACCTCTGATTTCTCTCGACTTCTTGACCTTAGTTCTGTTTTGTTGTATTGCTCCATGCTTCTGTTCCCTTGCATGAAAAGTGTTTTGTTGCTCTCGTCTCCTCTGTAGGAGCGTCCCTCATCCCATATGGCTTGCCATGTCTAAGGGAGCTTTTTCGCTTCCTGATCTCACTGACCAATCCCCATGACCGCCACAACACTGATGCCATGATGCACATGGGCCTGCAGCTGCTGACTGTTGCTCTTGAGTCGGCACACATTACTAACTACCAGTCTTTACTCGGACTGGTCAAAGATGAGCTCTGCAGACATCTCTTCCAGGTAAAGTAGAATATGGATATGAATGCTGGTAATAGATATTTTCTCTGCATTAGTGACAGTTGCTATATGGAATCCTTTTTTTTCTTGTAAAAGCTTTTTGAAAATCTAATCTAATTCAGAAATTGTTAACACTTGAGACTAATAAACTTGCAGCAAGTTTGGCTGGTTGGCTCTAAACTGATACTTGTGGAATCTGCTTTGATGGAATCCAAAGCAGATATACGTTTCAAATTCTTGCCTTGATTAATATTGTTAACCTTGAAGTGATGCTTTACTTTTTTTTAACCATGATATGAGGTATGTTGGCTTGCTACTTGCAAGCTAGAATATTTGGCACTGGTTAAATACAGTACCAGGAGGACCAACAATCTCCCCCACTTGCATTAGTTTGTTTGTCAAGCAATATGTATGAGCTGAAAGAGCTTCATTAGATCTTATAATAAAGATATAGATAGATTATAATAATTTTACCTTCAGTCTTTCATTCCAAGTCAAAGTAGGACCAACAATTCAGTGACTGTGAATGAGTTAACTGGCATCAACAAAATCAAAAATTGTATTTGGAAAAGGCTGGACTGATTGTCTATAATGATATTTGAATGTATCTTTTCTGATCATTTTGTCTGTGTTGTAGCTGCTGAGTGTGGACCGTATGAACCTATACGCTTCCTCCATACGAGTTTGCTTCTTGCTTTTTGAAAGCATGAGAGTACATCTTAAGTTTCAGCTTGAGGTAACTAGTTTGTTCATTGTCTAGTTTTATATTCACTCAATGATCTTTATGCCCTGTCAGCCATCAGAAGTGACTCATGCAATCTAAATGTATTGTACAACTGAACCTGAGGATCTAATAATCCTCTCCCTGTGTACTGGCAGATGTACCTAAAGAAACTGATGGACATCATCACGTCAGAGAACATTAAGATGCCCTATGAGATGAAGGAGATGGCTCTGGAGGCTCTTGTCCAGCTGTGGAGGATTCCCAGCTTTGTCACTGAGCTGTACATCAACTATGACTGTGACTTCTACTTCTCAAATCTGTTTGAGGACCTCACTAAGCTGCTGTCCAAGGTAACATCCCTATGGGGATCACTTTAATGTTGTACTGTGGACTGTGAAAGTCCTTGTTGGAACTTCAATTGAAGTGCTTAGTTTTCTATTTATTTTTTGAACGCTTTTTTTCATAAATATTTAATAAATTGTCTTCAAATAACATTTTTTCTACCACAATTTTGTATTTCAAATATTATTGTAATACATTTTTGCCATCCACTTTCTTTTCCTTCTTTTTAAAGATAGTGTTCTTTACCAAAAGGTCTTGATCATTATTATCTGTCCTGCCGTGGACTGCATCTATAGTTATGCACAGCTTTTCAGACGTTTGGAATCTCCTGCCACTAAGCTTGATTGGGTCCAGTCAGATGTCTGAGAGGACTACTCTATATGTGTGAATGGTCTTTCATGTTTTCAGCTTGTACAAAGTCCCCTTAACAAATGAATGTTATTTTCTTACTAATGGTTTGTTTTGTATATGGAGAACAAAACGCCGTACAGTGGTTCAAGCTGACTGAGGATGTAAAGAGCAGACGGACACATATCCCTCAGTAGAAAGTTGAATAAGAGAAGAAGAAATCAGCAGTCATTGGTAGAAAAAACTGGAAGCTTAACATGAAAATGTGTGCAGATTTAAATAGGAACAGGTTCCTTCCTTTAACAAGCTGGAACTAACCGGCAATGTGATACTTTAACAAAGTTCTTCCTAAGACTTCACATAGAAGTAGAAGGTTTGTCTAGGACAAACTGTTGGAACTGGATCAGGAATATCAGCTGAACTATGTATACAATGGATTGACAAATCACAATGTGAACCTCTTCAATCTAAGTAGACTGAGTAGACTGCAGAAAGCCCAAAGAAAACCACTAACTCAATATTTAGAGCCACGTTGCACCGTTGTGCTTCAATAATGATCGAGGGTCATTTTCACTTTTCTGGACTGGAAAACAAATTCAAAATCCAAGTTCCAACAGTCTTCTTCTGTCATGAAACACTGTGATGACTTCCACTAAATGGTCATGACATTAACTGATTAACTAACTTAACTGATCATTATTAGTTATTTCAAAATTTCTATATATATTGTGATAATTTTGTTTTCTTGAATTATTTTGGCCGATAATCGTGTAGTGAAAGATTGATATGATGACAGCCCTGATGTCACATGAGTTCCAACATTTAGTTGAACAATTGCTTTTTCGTATCTCTCTACAGAATGCGTTCCCAGTGTCAGGGCAGCTTTACACCACCCACCTCCTTTCACTGGAGGCTCTGCTCACTGTGATTGACAGCACTGAAGCCCATTGCCAGGCCAAGGTGCTCAACAGCACTGCTCAGCAAGACCAGTCAGAAATACTGCTGACAGAGGGAGAAGGTTCAAGCAAGAACGGAACAAATGCTACAACTGGTGACTATATTCATTGATATGTTATATATTTTATATACTGTTAGAATCTTTAAATAATGAGTGCTTTAGCTGTGATGTTTTTGCTAGTATTTACTGGTAATCTTTCTCTCTTTCATCTAATTCTAATAATACATTTCTAACTTGTTTTCCCTTTAGGCCATCGCAATTTTTTAACTGTTAAGATAATAAATAGCAACACAAATGTCAGATATCAATAGCTTCAATGCACAAATGCCAGTGTTGGCCTTGATAGTTTAAAAAAATATATATTTTAGCAGACCATATTTTCCTTTTGTCTTCAGATTTTACCAGACTGTGCAGTACCAATGGTCTTCCACAAGCTGAGGATGCACCAGTGTGCCCACCAACCAGTGGACATCTGATGGCAGAGAAGATGAGACTGGGTAGACAGGATCAAGGGGACAATGACACTGGTGAGACTTCATACACAGTTTTACTTTCAAAGTCTTACTAAGCATTGGGCTGGAAGCTGATGTCAATTTCAATACTTCCATCCAGCTGAGAAGAGTGCCCTGAAAAAGCCTCAACGTTTCTCGTCATGTGTACCCGATTCCCAAGAGTTGATGGCAATTAGAAAAAAGAAAAAGGTCAGTAGTATTAATTGATCGAGATTTGTTGCAACATTACACATCCACAAGTAATTATAAAAGCTACTACTACAACTTCAAACTGCCATTTCTTTGTCATGTTTCCAGCTGCTGATCACAGGCACAGAGCAGTTTAACCAGAAGCCCAAAAAGGGAATCCAGTTTCTTCAGGAGGAAGTTCTTCTCAGTAACCCCATAGACAACAACCAGGTGGCGCAGTGGCTCAGAGAAAACCCTCGACTGGACAAAAAGATGATTGGCGAGTTTGTCAGCGATCGCAAGAACATGGAGCTCCTGGACAGCTTTGTAAAGTAGGGTGAAATTTCAGGGCATGTTGTGCATTTGTTGATCATTTAAATGTGATTTAACAAACCGGTTTTGAAAGCTTGTAGAGGTTTTGTTCAAATACTGTGAATCCTCTTTTTTGCAGCACATTCACCTTCCAGGGGCTTCGTATTGATGAGGCCCTGCGCCTCTACCTGGAGGCCTTTAGACTACCTGGAGAGGCTCCTGTCATCCAGAGACTCCTCGAAACCTTTACAGACAACTGGCATGTAAGGCACATTTGCTCAACTTCTAAAACATGTCTGAATAAGTCTTCATGACAATGTATCAGCAGCATTTTGACTTTCAGATTAACAGAGAACAGGGTTAGGAGCACAACATTTCAGAGCTGTGGATCTTAAGTCAGACTTTAATAATGGATTGTTTTACTAGATTTAGAATTATATAGAAAACTTGAGCATTATGGACTATGAAGTTATGACACCAAAGCGACCTGTAGAGGGCTTGTGGGCAAGAGACTGAACCCCAAATTGCTCCTGATTGTGTGTGTGTGTGTGTGTGTGTGTGTGTGTGTGTGTGTGTGTGTGT
>CALSBV010000075.1:412794-472319 GCA_943590825.1 Bovichtus diacanthus | reverse complement strand
TGTGTGTGTGTGTGTGTGTGTGTGTGTGTGTGTGTGTGTGTGTGTGTGTGAGCTGGTTCAACTATGAAGCCTCTGTATGAGTATCCATTATTTTGAAATGAATTACTTTTGGTGAAGACTACATTATAACCTGTTTGGGATTTGAAACAGATGTGCCTGTGGGACTGTGACCTGTGACATACACACAGAGATGTGGACTCAAGCCAGGACGTGGCTTAGGGTCAGACTCCAGTGCCAAAATCAAAAAGACTTTTACACCAGTGACTTCACTTGAACTTTTGACTTGGAATGACCAAACCCAAAATTGTACAGTTTTTCTGACAATGGTATCATTTGAATAAACACTTCAGCAGCCACAACTCGAAACTTTGTTCAACATTTGAGGCTTTTAAAAAAAATAAAAAAATGTGCTCATTCCATTATCACCTGTTTGCCAGGACTCCGAACACAACGTTTAAGCTTTCAAAACAATGACTTCTTTGTTCCACCTCTGCAAACTTGTGATTTGTAAAGCAATGACTTGAACCCACCTGATAGATTCACCATTTCTTTAAACACAACCATTTTTCTAATTCACATCAGTAAATGGATCTACTGGAGCCTCCATTACACACATACACACACACCAGATAGAAATGGAAGTTTCCTTCGTCAGATAATTCAAGCTGTTGTGAAGGTGGTGAAAATATGAATCAAACACTGTCACATGATTGACCCTCTGGGTTATGTTAGTAGGATGACATAAGTGTTAACACAGACACACATATGCACAATGATGGGCAAACTCCACTGGGGGAACATTTGACTTCTCAAAATAGCAGAAGGAGCCATGTGTCCTGGAAACTATTTCTAGTAAGGCTCTTTTCTTAGGCCGACCACATACACACAAATAGTGGCCTTGAAAGAGTTGATGAGTAATTGTAGGCATTGACTGTGTAAATGATTTTTCCACTCTGGGAAACAAAGTTATCCGTTCTTAACTTACATACAGTGAAACAGTCCCTCTGTTGGTGTGTTAAAAACATGTTGCTTCAGATGATGTTCTATTTATTGTGTGTACTGTATGCGTGTGTTTGTAGAAAGTGAACGGCTCTCCTTTCATGACCAACGATGCAGGCTTTGCCTTGGCCTACGCTGTCATAATGCTGAACACTGACCAGCATAACCACAATGTCCGAAAGCAGAATATCCCCATGACTATAGAGGTGAGTGATCTTTATCTCTCTCACACACAAACACACTTCTGTGGAAATCCTTTCTACTGAATATGTAGTCCCAATGAAAGCTTTAAACCTAGGTCTGTATGTTATGTACAGTAAAAATTACATTGCGTCTTTTTTGTTTTTTGTGCTGTGAGCATCAGGTTTCGGTCTCCTCCATTGTATTTTGTTGCAGCCCAATTTTCAGAGGTGCTTCTTTTCTCAATTTTATGGAGGTAGAAAATGCTTGTGTGTGTGATTTGGGTAATTGACCCTTTCATATTTAGCCAATAAAAGTTGGACATTTCTGTTTGCCTTTGTCTTGCTCAAACCAGGATGAAGGCACAAATATTTTAGAAATTGGTAGTCGTGAGGGCCAAGGAAAAGTCACTACCAACATGCTTTATGAAATGAGAAATATAGTCTGAACTTTGAGAAATAATTCTCTGATGTGAGATAGAGGCTAGTTAAGAGCCGTCTTCTGTCACAATGAATTTGTCACTCCTGCTTGATGTAATTCTGTTTAGCAAGACTTTTTGTTCCTGTCAAAGCTAACTAAGATACACAACATGGTATAAAGAATATACTTTTGTGTTTAACAAATGTTAGTTTGAAGATTTAATTCAGAAAAGAAAAAAAAGCTCTATTCATATATATATATATATATATATTTATTTATTTTTTCTCACTGGGGCATGCCTCTGTATGTGATGGTATGACATTCCTCTCGGAGGGTTAGCATTTGCAGTGGTGGCTCAGAAAGCCCGCAGCCAACAGCTGTAGGCAGAGGTGGTCCGTCTGAGAGGTGAACTCATCCTAAACAGGCTGTGGGGGGGTGGGTGTGGCGGGGGGGGTCTCTCTCTGACTCTCCCTTCATCTGGCGTCTCCGTCTCTGTTTTTTCTGTCTTTGATTGACAGTGGCTGAAGACTAAACAGAGTCTCTGGGGCGGCTTGTAAACCGTTTGTGGGTGGGCCACCCTCACTGACAAACAATAGCAAGTACTTACTTTGCTCTCTGTCTCACTCTCTTTTATGAACACATACTTTGTAGAAATGATCTTGCTTGTGTTGAGTCATACTTCGTCATACAGCTGGTGTTGTATCTTGTTTAAATGATCGCTACACATTCCCAAAAGGTCAGTTGTGGTTTGATGAATAAGGCTCGTTGACCTCCAGGCTCAGACAACAGGCAGAGGCTTCCACACAATAGTTTGTAGAGGGCCAATAAAAGTGGCGCCTAGCTCTTCAGTTACTTACCAGCTTGCAATGTGTAGCATTCACCACAGCATGTGTTGGCAGTGGGGTTATTTTTGAATGGGAAAACTATGCTCAGCATCACTGTGTGTAAATCAGATCCTATTCCTTAGGATCTGACAATAAGATGACATGTGTTCAGTAAGGTACAGGTAAGGACAGTTGTATTATCGTCATTTTGTCTATAAAATACAGCTTGCTGCTTTGTTTTGCAGCCTACGTGCTATCTGTGTGTATCTTTAGCAGCGGCTGCTCCGAGAGCTGCTCTCTGATAGTGACAGACTGTATGTGCGAGTCCCTGATATGAGCATGACAGATAGAAATAGATAATAGAGGTCTGATCCTCGGTAGCCCCTCTGGATCTCTCTGCCGCTGTTTATTTTCCTGCCTGTCCCTGCAGAGAAGCTTGCTGTTTAGTTTCCCCTCTTCTTACCTGCCAGTATGACAAACCCTGTCTAGTCGAAGCATAACACCAAGCCTTGAGGTCGTCAGTCATCGCAGGGTGGTTATGTTTATTTACAGGAGGCTTTTGGCTTTAATCCCTGTTTTCTTAACACTGCAACTAAAGCATATTAAGTAACACATAGCAAGTGTGTTCCCACACAAAGCCTTTTTAATTGTTGGTTGCTGGATGCTCAGTTAACGAAGCACTGAATGCCAGAGGCTTGGGTGTCTGAGCTAAGCTCCTGCGTTGAGATGCATTGAGTGACACGTTGATGGTGGAGAAATTACCATTTTTCTCCCAGAAACATGTGAGGTGTTTGAATAAAGTTTCTGATTAAAGGCTGATTATTACACATCTAACTGCAATGATGTTTTCTTTAAACAGCAATTTAAGAAAAATCTTAAGGGAGTAAATGGTAACAAAGACTTTGACCAGGACATGTTGGAGGATATCTACAATGCTATCAAGTAAGATGACATCACACCATATGTATATATATATATATATATATATATATATATTTATACTATACACACACATACACACACACACACACACACACACACACACCTTGTATGACTGCTTCTGTTTGGAAGACATGTTTGTATTACTCAATGTAAGGCCCAATAATCCATTCCTAATATTTGACAAAGGTTCCCCCACCTGCTTTTTCCAGAGCCTTAATTCTCAAGCTGAGTTGGTGTTAACAGCTGAGGTGTTTTTTTCTCTGTAGGAATGAGGAGATTGTGATGCCAGATGAGCAGACAGGGTTAGTGAAGGATAACTATGTATGGAGTGTGTTGCTACACCGCGGCGCAACATCTGAGGGTGTTTTCCTCCACCTGCCACCCGGCAGCTACGACCATGACTTGTTCACCATGACCTGGGGTCCCACCATTGCTGCCCTCTCCTACGTCTTTGACAAGAGCCTGGACGACAACATCATCCAGAAGGCCATCACTGGCTTCAGGTATACAAGTTCACATTAGAACAGGCGAACAGGGAGATTCTTCGCTGTGGCTCAGGAGGTAGAGCAATTCCATCCCCGGCTCCTCCTGTCACAAGCATTGTCTACTCAAGTATCCTCAGAAATGTATGCAGTTGTTAAAACCTACGTACTTTTGTATCCACAATGGTTGGTTTGATTAGTTCAGGACTTTTTTAAAGGGGCAACTAATTGAAACCAGTCTCCCTGATTGGTCTGAGAAGTAAGATCTCAGATTTAGGTTGTGTGAACTGGAATGAAATTCAGTATACATCACCAAACCCCCTGGGAATGCAATATGTTATAGGGTTCTTCTGAGGTGTTTTGTGAGGTTATAGTTTTAGAGAGTCATATGTGTTTCTGTCGTTGTAGGAAATGCGCAATGATATCAGCTCACTATGGCTTCAGTGATGTTTTCGACAATTTGATCATCTCCCTCTGCAAGTTCACCACTCTGAGCAGTGAGGTGAGGCCCTTTCTGAGCATCATGTTGTGCTAATGTGCTCCAGGTTGTTTTACCAAGCTAGTGTGTGGACACCAAACTTCAGTTTGCAGTTAAAGCTGACGTTATTCACATGTGAACATAATGCAGTCAAATGTTATTTTTCACATAATCCAGGATCCTATCATTAACTACAAAAAGACACATTAGTAAACATTGTTTGGTGTCTGAGGTTAGGATAATGAATTGCTTTGTTTATAATTTAAGCTTAATTGTTTGACAATCTGACAATGATGACACCACCCTCTGACATGCTGGATATGTTGTCTTTAACTTGATTTATTATTATATATCAATGCTGCTCAAAAGCACAAACGAGACTATAGCAATATATAATAAGAAATATGATTCCTTTTAATGTATATATATATATATATATATATATATATATGTATTTATTTGTATTTACAAAAAGACAATTCATCATTATACCTACTCCATCACACAACAACAACCAAAAGGAAACATATACACAGATCCACATTCATTATTACCAACAAAAAAGCAATGCACAAACCAGACACTGTTCACACCACTGGCTCTGGCGGTCAATGTTCTGTATGGAAGTATTATACAGATGTATATTCAGATTGACAATTAATTGTCATACATTTTTTTCCAATTGTGCAATATGAGCAAATATATACAGTGTGTATATGAGTGTCAATGTGTCCTCTCGGTGCAGTCTGTGGAAAACCTTCCTACAGTGTTTGGCAGTAATAATAAGGCACAGACAGCAGCCAAGACTGTGTTTGATCTCGCCCATCGGCATGGCAACATCCTGAGGGAGGGCTGGAAGAACATCATGGACTCCATGCTACAGCTGTTCAGAGCCGAGCTCCTTCCTAAAGCCATGGTCGAGGTCAGGACTCCCAAATTCTATAAACACTTTTTTTCCATTCTGTCAGTGATTGATAATGTCTGCTTTGTGGCAACACTGCACATTCAATCTGTAGGTTGTAAACAAAGACAGGGCATCCTACATGTTCTGCTGCCATCTACTGTTCAGTGCTCAAACACTATGCTTGTTGCCTCAGGTGGAGGATTTTGTGGAGCCCAATGGGAAAATTTCTCTTCAAAGAGAGGAAACGCCTTCAAATCGGTATGCACACATCTCATCTGCCACCTGTTGATATATTTACATAAGAAGCTCTTAGGAAAATGTTGTCAAGGTATCACAGCATGATATTTCCCCAGATATAGCTGCAGTCATGTGTGTCTGTGTCATCACTCCAGCCTTTCAAATGTTTTCATCATGTACTCTTTAATTCATAGAAGAGACCCAAAAGTAAAACTTAAAAGTCTCCTTTGTTGCATGTCAGCGGTGAGTCGGCGGTGTTGAGTTTTGTCAACTGGTTGACGTTGAGTGGAGCCGAGCAGTCCGGTCTCAGAGGACCGTCCACAGAAAACCAGGAGGCCAAGCAGGCTGCCATCCTCTGCATAAAGGTACTGTTCAGTAAACACTTATAAGGAAACATTATGTGTTATACCAGGGTAAGGAAGTACATTTCAAATAAATAAAGTATTTAAATGCCATAGATAGTTATTCCAGGTCTCATGTTTTCACTTTGATACGGCAAGGTTTCTTGTTACATGATCACTCTTCGATTAATACACAATAATGTTAGTGGTACAGCCAGGATCCTATTAGCTTTAATGAACACAACTAGAAAGGTTTTTGTTCACTATTCATCTCTTGTTCTGTATTCCTCAGTCTTTCCATAAATAGTTTAAAAGCTTCTGGCTGAAGCCCAAAATGCCATCGACTGATTGGAAAGACATCATTTACCATATCTTTATGATAGACCGTATGACTTTCTCCATGAGACTGAAACTAAGAAAGTGTGTTCTTTCCAGGAAACTTGACCTAACATACCTTATATTTTTCTATTTGTTTTTCCTTTATGCACATAAGCATTGATTGCTACGGCCTTTGTGGTTTGTTTTCAGAACTGCATTATTTTTGCAATGACATAACTCACTCAGATAGTTTTCACTGTATAAAATGTGCCAACATCACAGTTTTCTTTTTCTCTCTTTCTAGCAATGTGACCCAGAAAAGCTGATCACAGAGAGTAAATTTCTACAGCTGGAGTCTCTGCAGGATTTAATGAAGGTTATTATTATTTCTTACCAACATTTTCTTTTCAACATATATGTAGCTCATAATTGTCTTGCTGTGTATTGATTTTAACTGAAGGGGTAGAAGTATTTGCTCAAGGTGATTGTAGGTTCCGTCATAAAGACAACAAAAACAAACCAGATTCTCCTATTCAGGCTCTGATATCAGTCACCCCAGATGAAGAGACTTATGATGAAGAGGATGCTGCCTTCTGCTTGGAGATGTTGCTGCGAATCATTCTGGAGAACAGGTAGGAAGGAGAATCTGTCAACAGTACAGGACAGTCACATGTGTTGTCTCCATCATTCTGAACACAATGAACATCTCTTTCTCTGTCTGTGTGTGTAGAGACCGTGTGTCATGTGTGTGGCAGACGGTGCGAGACCATCTCTGCCATCTTTGCGTCCACCCCAACGAGAGCTGCTTCCTGGTGGAGAGGGCTGTGGTGGGACTCCTTCGACTCGCAATCCGCCTGCTACGACGAGAGGACATCAGCTCTCAGGTACACGAAGCACACTCTTAGCTGGACACAAACAATGCAGCAGCAGAGTTGGTGTGAGGTTACAGGCTGAGATAATCATGTCAGGTCAGCAGACTGGTCAGCTTTAATGGTGTAAAGTGTAGTTCCAAGCCACCTGCTCGAAACAGCATTTCACCTCTACTACTGGGTCAATACAAGCGAACTGGTGAATGTCCCATCACCGGGAGTCACAGCGGGCTGATGCACTGCTGGGTCCAACCTGTGTAATGGTTTGACGATCCAGCGGGGAGCCGGCTGAATCAGAGCTATCTGCTCACTGCTAACGGAAGATCTGTCCATCTCCCAGCCGCTGCACGCTCTATTACCAGCCGCCCTCCGACATGTGCGAGTTGTTTTCTCCTTTCTGCTACTTTGGATTTAATCAAAACAAACATCAAAGTGCACTGATCATGGATGTGATGTTGACAAGCTCTGAGTCTGCCCGAGTCAGGCAGCTGTACTTCTGTCAGTCCAAAACCAAAAGATATTCAATTGAATATGATCTCCATGTTTGAGAGGCTGAGATGAGGAATGATAAATCAATTATCAAAATAGTTGGGGATTATTTTACTTTCGATTGACTAGTCGTTGCAGCTCTTTTTTCCAATAATGTAAATTTATGTCAATGTGAAAATGCTCCTGAATACACTGCTTCCATTTCAATGCCCATACTTCTTGACAAGCATATACGTTGATGGTGCCCACGCCCTGCTCTTCTAATGGTCAGGAGAACTGCTGTGTCATAGGACTATCACCCATTGGCGATCCTGACATTGCTCTTCTGTCAATAAAGTTGAGCATGATGTTCGATATGCTATCCAACGAGTGAGTATAGAGCAGCTCTGAGTAATGGAAGACTGGGACATGTGCGGCCCAATGTACACAGACAAACCAAAGCATGCATTTACTTGCAAGCTTGAGAGGAAGTCTGAAGAATGCAACGCATTCAGATGGACAGTGGAAAAGTAAGTTATGCAGGAGGAGTGGCTGCTGCCCTCTGTGAAGTACCAGCTACACTACAAACTTTAGAAAGCCATCTTTCAAGTCTACATGAGCCATTACCATGAACACACGCAACGCAGTTTATTTTGACTCATTCCCACATACACCATCCTGCTGCCCCAAATACCCACCAGAGCACCAAAGAGAGATGGAAGAAGATACTATCTTTTTGGTGTCAAAGGACACCTTTAATGGCACAACAAATGTAAATGGGACACAGTCAAAATGTTCAGGTTGTGTTCTGCTTTGATCTGAAAACCTTTTTCACCAGGGTCACTAAGCTAATCTTACATTTAGTCATGTAAGTCAGGGGGTCACTGACAATACGCCTGAGTCATGTTATCATGTTAACGTTGATGACCTACAGTATAATATAGTAAGGCTTTCAAAGATAATGGCTATTGCACTGGATGTTGCAGGTGTTGATGTTTTCTGTCCACCCTACTTTACCAATTAGAACACTGTCTAAACACTAATATCCTGGGCAGTCCCCCATTGTGTCGAAACAAAGCCTTTGTGAGATGTGTACTGATAAGCAGGTAATTTAATGCTGACCTGACCTCATATTAAGAGGGTGACCTACATTTAAACCCCATCATCTAATACTGAGAAATCAGCTTTGCATCTCAACATTGTTTTTATGTTTGCTTTGTTTGTATGTATTAAGTTTGAACTCTTAATACAACATAAAATCAAGTTCACTGAATGCTGGAAATAAATTAAAAGTCCTCCACATCATTATATAAACGTCCTTTTTACTTTTTTGCATACATATTTTCGATTGGTTTACTAAAATACATTTAGACTTGTCACCATGACCATAGGCGTTGAAATAAACTCAGTAATGAAGAAAAACCTGTGAAGGAGAAAGAAGTAGAAAATATGATTAAAATGTTTTTGAATTTTAAAGAATTTCTGACAAAGTTTGGCTCTAGTCATAGAATATCAGTGAAATTGACAATTGGGCCTCTGTATAAGAGTGTTGAGTGATTGTTTCACTGCAGCAGCTGCTTTTCAGGCCGAGCGGATGTTGAAACCAGATACTACTACCACTACTTCAGAAAAATATGACCAAACCAGGAAAAGAGAACATGTTAGCTCCGCAAATTAGAACTTTTAGATTAATCATCCAAAAGAAGGTTGAAGGAAACTGAAATGGTATATCCTCCTGATTATGTCATGACACAATAACTAAAGTAAATAACCTTGAGTAAGTGATTTAGTTCAAATGTACTGAAGATAAAGTACAGCAACATCCCCACACTTATATTACACTCCTGATCGTCTCTCTCCATGTGTACCCGCAGGTTCTGCTCTCCCTGCGTCTCCTGCTGATGATGAAGCCTCACGTCCTGTCCCGGGTCAGTAGGGAGGTGGCCTATGGTCTTCATGAGCTGCTGAAGACTAATGCAGCCAACATCCACTGTACAAACGACTGGTTCACGCTCTTCTCCTTGCTGGAGTGCATCGGAGCTGGAGTTAAACCTCCGGCCTCTTTCCAGCTCACCTCCACCACTACTGACAACGACACAGGTTCAATAAGTCTCTCCACACCATGATTTTGTCTCCTAAACAAATAAACATTTCTCTGTTACCAGTGAGGACACAGAGCTCTGTATTTTTCTTTCTTTTAGTAATGTGTGTAAAGTTTACATTGTACAGTTTATATGCGACTACCTTCAAGCCAACAAAATTAAAAATGCAAATAAAAGATTCACAATTTCCCCACCAGAATTGTATTCCTAGCAATGTGGAAAACAACAAGTCAACAACACATAATATGCAACAGTTGAATAGATATTATGAATACCCATATAATTCCAAGAGACTGTCTTTCTGAAGAGGAAGGTTGTGGCTTGGTTTTAGTAACTAAATACAAACAATATCATGTGTAATGGTGGTAATGAATTATTCTTATTGACACATGGACACACATTTTTACCTTAACGTGTGTGGTCCTTACAGTTCCTCACAGGTTTGTTAAAGGTTCAATGTGTAAGATATGGCAGAATATAAACTGAACACGTTAAAACAATGAACTAACATTATGAACAATTATGAGTGTGAAGAGGTAACAGTGGTGACGTTATGTCAAACACGTCTGTGTGTTGTGTTGCAGAGATACTGAAGTTAGCATGCTAACAGCTAGCTGCTCTGTCCAGTGTGTAATACCACTTGTTCCTCTAGAGGTGATAGTGAGTCAGTGTAGCTCCAGTCTGGTTCTGGCTGAGCTCAAGTCTCTCAGGCCGCTGACTGGTCAAATGTTGGTATTGTTGCCCTGCTGACTGACTGACAGGCATTACAAAGGAGTAAATGCAATACACAATATAAAGAATACATTATAATACAATAAATATGCCAAACTACTACAACTAAAATATAAACATTAGCGATTGTATGGACAAGTTTAGAGGTGAAATACTGAGCCCTATTTATTTGGAGCAGGTGGCTCGGAATTGCACATTGAACCTTTAATGTAATGCTGTTAATATTTTACAAAGTTTTTTTTTTTTTGCATTCTGACATTTCCTTTTGACTGTTTGAGTTTACAATTATTTGCGTGTCATCCCTCAAAGCAGTTCAAAACAAAATACTACCATATATTTGTCTGCTTTGTGTCTCCAGGAGGCCAATCAGATAGCGAGCTGCCATCTCATGTTAGTGAAGTGAGTACAGACCGAGTCTCCATGTCTGACTCGGAGGTCTACACTGAGCACAGCAAGACCAGGATCCCTCGCTCTGCAACAGATGTGGATGTAGCAAGCAGCGGATGGCTCGTGGTCAGTATGCACACATGCAAGACATACTGCTTATTGTACATGCACACATGTGTTCAAGATCACATATAAAGCAATTTGGTGCTCTAACATAAGAAAATAAATTGATTCGTATAGTCTTTTGATCAAATTCTGATGCATATTTGTATTGCTGTGATTTGTATTTGTTTCCAGGTTGGGAAAGATGACCTGGAGACGAGTAAGAGCCCTGCAGTAAACTCTAAAGCTCAGCTCAATCACCCACTGGTCAACCAGTACAGTCTGACGCTGGGTCAGGACCTTGGCCAGCACGACACCAAGTCTCTCATCAAGTGTGTAGAAACGCTCTCATTCATCGTCCGTGATGCCGCCCACGTCACCCCTGATAACTTTGAGCTGTGTGTTCGAGCTATACGAGTGTTTGTGGAGGCCAGTCTTAACGGAGGTGAGACATTAAAATACATTCTAAATATCATAGGAGCTAGTTCAAAGAAGGGACTAGGATGAAGCGAAAAGATATTGACCATGAAATGATTACACAAATTTTCCCAGAGGATTACAAATAGATGTGTAGCCACTAGTCTGGCAGCTCCGTGGTACCTGGGCAGTGTTCCCTCAGACTGTGATCAAAATTTTGAATAGGTCCTCCATTGAATGCGCAATTCTGCTTCACTAAATATAGGGATACACCAGTGATTTAGTATTGCACGTCCATAAAGTTTAGGGATTTATGAGACAGACTCATAATGATATTGATCCAAGTCAGCAGAGATTCCAATGTCCCCACCTTGTATTGCAGGTGTGTAGGGTTATTTGTCAGAGCAAACCGAAGACATTCTACAATTGTTTTCACAAGCTGAGTATGTCACAAGCGATAAGTAAACTCATCCTGATCCGTCCTGAGTGCCTCTTTTATTACCGTAATTTCCGGACTATAAGCCGCTACTTTTTTCCCACACTTTGAACCTCGCGGTTTATACAATGACGCGGCTAATTTATGGATTTTTCCCGCTTTCACAAGCTTCATGTCGCCAAAAAACTGAGCACCGTCACATAATGTGACGTAAATCGAGCGCGCTCAAACTTCCCATTCATTACGGTAATTAACTTTTTTACGAAATTTCTCGGTGTTTCATTCAGTGTACCAAATGAACCTCTAAAAACATTATGCCAACCTTCAATTGCATTATTAGTTCTTGGAATGTCTTCAGCAGCGGACATTATGAACAGCGGACATTATGAACAGCGGACATTTTAAACAGCGGACATTATGAATGGTCACGATTCTGATTACGGTCATTTTGTCACCCTCATCATGGCAAAGACACGGAGAAAGGCATATGATGCAGCTTTCAAGTTGAAGGCGTTTAAAGGCCTATTTATTTTTGTTCCAAGCCGTGTTTCGTTAAAGCCTGTGTAAAGTTCATTTGTTTCAATGTACCGGTAGGCACCTGCGGCTTATAGACATGTGCGGCTTATTTATGTACAAAATACATATTTTTTAAAAATTCAGTGGGTGCGGCTTATATTCAGATGCGCTGAATAGTCCAGAAATTACGGTAGGTTTATTGGGTTCAAATTCAGACTTTATTGCCTGGATATGATAACGTGGTTTGGACAGTAACAATATTGTATTTCCCCCCAGGAAGATTAAACTTCAACATTAGTTATTTAGAGAGAGATTTGATGGCAGGTACTTCTGCTCTTATTCACTAGACTTGCATTCTTGCATTTACACAAAATGTGACACCTCTTAGGTACAAAGGTTTACATTGCAGAGCCTCTGTGTCATATTCAGATCTTTATATCTTCAGCTTTTTTTGTAAATTCTAATGTTGCTAACCATAAAGTTACAAATAGCCTATCTGTAATTCCTGTTTTTATGCAATGGATCACTTTATTTTAGTTTGTTATGCAACTTCTCCATGAACTTATCCTTAAAACTCTGTTCAACAGTTGCTTGCTTTTTACACTGCCGTAATACTTCGCGTGGGATGAGATATTTAACTGTTTTGACTAAAGTATGCCGACCACATATTACAGAAATCAGTCACTCTCTCCCTTATTCCTAAAATATATTAGATTGTCTGTATTTGCCATGATTTGCCCTACTTATTCCAGGCCAGACAAGTATTTGAGAAACACTGTTCTATGAATCAAATGTTGTTGTAGCAGTGTGTGGAAACCTTATTCAAACTACAGTCATGTAATATCTACTTAACCTTTAAACTAACTGTTGACTGATAACTCATACAACCTGACAGGTTTATAGAAGCAACCATGTGTCTTCAGTCTCCCCCCCCCCTTTCACCTCAGTGTCCTGCCCCACATTCTACTCCTTCTCCCTATTCCTCTCTCCGCCCTTTAACCTCCTCGTCATCTGCCCCTAAAACCCCTTCCGCCGCTTTTTTCCATTCATCGCTCGTTGTGCTGTTTGTGATCTACAGTATGGCAGGGATTAAGGTTGAGAAATGGCAGTGGTGCACTTGAGCTTTGGCATAGCTGATGGCCTATTCATTTTCTCCTGGTGCTTGAGGCCATTAGATACATGCTGTCAACAGAGCTTTACACAGACGGACAAAAGCGATGGGTCGATCAAAGCACCGGGCGGAGGCATGGCGCTAATCTGTATGAGATACTAATAGAAAGTGCAACACCTGCTATTACTCTATTGAGTTTTTGTGGTCTGACTTCATATCTTTTTGTGAAAGGTTGTTTCATTATAAATGGAAAGTTTTGGAAATGGCCCATAGCTCCGTGGTTGTTTTGAGGATCAGGTTTTTTTTGGAATGAAAATAGCACGTAACACAGGGGTGTGGGCAACGGCTGCAAGCATTTAAAAATGGGGTGGAGTAAACGTATGTTGTTTGATGTTTGTGTTGAACCATTACTGAGTCTCACGCTGTCACACGCTGTGTCCTCAACCATACACCTCCACCGCCTCCTCAGGGGATTTTGTAATGTTATAACAACCTCCCACTACTTCCACATTTGCTTCTGAGAAAGAACTGTCATAATTCACAGTCATTTTTATGCATTTGAACAAACAAGTGCTGTAGGTGAGCTCAGTCTTACCCTCTTCAGTTTTTACAGCACCATGAAAACTCCATGGAAAGAAACTTTACACCAGCACACACAGAACCACAGTGTGTTTTCCTAGACATGAAATGTAGGCTGCTCTGTTGAAGAACTGAAAAAGAAAAACACAGGACTAAAAGATTTTCTGTGAGGCTGTAATGCACATCACACACAGATAATCCAATTGATGCATGGATGAAAAATGACCAACTCGGCTATTTGTAGATTCCAGGGTAGCACCAGAGGAAAAGTAATGTTGTTACCTCAATAAAAGGGCTTTACTCTGTGGTAAGCATTTTTGTCTTCCTTATTTTCTGACTTCAGATTTTCTGCTAGATGAAAGATAACAGTGACAAACACACATCTTCATCAAATGGTGAAGAGAATCCTGCTGCCAGCAGAAAAATGTGCTTAAATATGCATTAATGCCATTAAAGTGCTTTTCCTCTTCAATCAACAGACCTCAACTGAACTTAACATCTTTGGGAAGAATTGAGATCAGAAAAGATGCACCTACATGTACATGTATCTTTGGAATGCAAGAAAGATGTAGTCAATCGCAGTAGTTCTAGCAATCAATGGGCATTCATGGGTCAGTCAAAGCCCTCAACAAATCAAGACTAACTCTGCCTCTAGTTTTAAATCCTAAATAAAATAGATTTATATCTTTTCTTTTTTTTTTTTATAATTTGCTTCCTCAGGTTACCGCAACCACGACAAGAAGAAGAGCCACAAGTATGACTCCTCCAAGTCCCGGATGAGGAAGAAGGCAGGGGGGAGGGACAAGGAGGGTGGAGGTGGCACGAGGCGAGGTGGCAGCCGGGCCTCCAGCCAGCATCCATCACGTTCCCACAGCGACGAGGAGGACGACGAGGGAGTCCCGGCCAGCTACCACACGGTTTCATTACAGGTTAGTCAGGACGTAAGTACAGCGGCACTCTTTACCCTTCTACATGTGCATCTTGTTTCCCCCACAGATGTTACGTATTCAGTGAAGTTACGCATTTTCGATCATGCAGATCTAAAATGATTGATTTAAAGTCCCCCGTCTTCTCAGAGGCCGTGTAAACACTGCTTTAGGATAAGGTGGTTGTGGCATCAAGATGTTTTTAGGAAACCAAAAAGCTTTGGATCCCAAATTGACATTTAGGGCAGGTGTCACTTTCTATGATGACTAAAATGAATATGTTGCATATTGAAGCTTTCCGTACAACTGTCAATGGAACAAAGTAGCATTTACAATCATGTCATACACCCTCCATGATAGTTTTCAAATTGTTTCTGCTGTGGTGTTGGCTTGTGTGTAAGGTTAAAGGATAATACCAGTCAATTTATCCCTTTGCCATTATTATTATCCAGAGTTTCCAACTAAATAAACACTTTAGTTATTGTGACTCTCCTGAAGGACTGCATGATAATGCGCAGTAAAGAGTGATCTGGAATCCTGTATATTTTTACTTCGATAAATAGTTTTTAATCTTCATTGAGTTGTAGCTAACACCTCAAAGGAGTCAAAAGTTATCTGATTGTATAATAGATAGATCTAAATAGTTTAAAGACACTGATGTATGAAGGACTTCATAATTAATTAGTAATTGACTCCATGCATGTTGACAGTAGTGAATGATTAAACCTGAAAATCCAAATATGTGATGCACTCGGCTTCTCTTGTCTTAACATTTAGACCTATACTGTAGATGTGAAGCATTCATCCTGTTATTTAAACATTGGTGTTGATGTGTGTGACAGTTGTTAGACCTGATGCACACTCTGCACACGAGGGCTGCCAGCATCTACAGCTCCTGGGCAGAGGAGCAGCGCCACCTGGAGGCTGCAGGGAGGAAGATCGAGGCCGACTCGCAGACTCTATGGACCAGCTGCTGGTGCCCGCTGCTGCAAGGTAGGCCTTACACAGGCGACGATCTGGTGCGGTCTAATACTACAGCTACAGTAGTACCTTAATGGAGCTTATGAGCTTTATTTTTTCTTCAGACATGGTAACTTTTGAAGCTGCACTTTATTGTGGGGTTTTACTAGAGTGCATTATATTGGATAAAATTGCAAAAATCTAATAATAATTTCTAATTGATAATAACAGAATAGTGCAGAGTCAGTAGTAATACAGCATTTCCAGTTGGGTTGCAGCGGTTTACCATGGTATAAAAGATGAGCGGTTAGCATAGCACATACCTTTATTTATCCACGGCAACAATGCACTGATTGGCCTAAAGGGATGTTAAATATGGTTTTACTTTCAGGTGTGAAAAGGCCATGATTAGATACAGGCATTAATTAATTTAAAAAACATTATAATAATTAGATCGGCTGATATTAATTTCTTAGCATAAACACAACATAAAAAGTTTTTCATTTAAATCGTTTTTTAAGAAGTGTGAGCAAATATATGTACTGAGCAAGATATTTGATCATTTAAAAAGCTTTGTAGTTACTTCTTACTTACTGTACTTTAAACATTTCAACTTCAATGTGTTGTTACTTACACGCTATACCAGGCTTTAGCCTTTATTACCTTTTATGAAACCGGCCTGAGGTCAGTTTGAAACGGCACTACGGCTCATGTCTCTTCTATTGTTGCCCACTGCAGGCATTGCTTGGCTGTGCTGTGATGCCAGACGACAGGTTCGTATGCAGGCCCTCACCTACCTTCAGAGGGCGCTGCTGGTCCATGATCTGCAGACACTCGACGCAACTGAATGGGAGTCCTGCTTCAACAAGGTCAGAAGGACATATATCATACAGATCAGGGTCGATGGGATTATAAAGCAAATCATTTCATCTTCTGCAGTCCCTTTCCTTACACTGTTCATTTGTACTTGTGCGTGCGTGTGTGTGTGTGCGTGTGTGTGCCTGTGTGTGCGTGTGTGTAGGTGCTGTTCCCCCTGCTGACTAAGCTGCTTGACAACATCAGCCCAGCAGATGTGGGCGGTATGGAGGAGACCAGAATGAGAGCCTGCACACTCCTGTCAAAGGTTCAGACCAATACACACTGCAGCACACACAACAACAACCATAATATGTTTCCTCACCACCAGAGGATTTGGATCTCTATGCTGGGGAGTTTTTGTGTTTCCTTAATTTTTTTGGACAAGACTTGTATTGTTGAGCTCAATTTACAGTGCGGTTGCAAAATGCGAGATACATAAACATTTCCGTTTGGCCATGAGAAAATAGATTTAAAAGAAAGGAAAAGGATGAAACCAAGAGGCCGATGACTTGAATAAGCAGAGTTAGCAAGTGCAGAGATACCATAGAAATCATTTATTTATTTATTTTCAACGTGGATCTTATTTTTTGGCCCCGGGGACATTGCTCATCATAGCTTTACCGTGGAGTACATGGGGAGGCACAAAGGGATAAACCTGGAACAAAAAAAGGATAATTTTCTTTTAACATTCCCTGCTTTGCTCTGTTGTGTTTTGTGTTATTGTTTTCCATTTGTCCAGGTTTTCCTCCAACACCTCTCTCCTCTGCTGTCCCTGCCTACCTTTGCTGCCCTCTGGCTCACCATTCTGGATTTCATGGACAAATACATGCACGCAGGATCCAGTGACTTACTGGTAAAGATATTGATACTACTAACAGAGTATTGTGATGTGATTACAGCTAACTGCTTTTTCTTCTCCACCTCTTTATGATGCTTTGTAAAGGCCATCAGGAGCCTCTCTGCAGGATCTGAATCAAAGCTGATTCCACAAGGATTTGACAGATTAGTGTAAATGGCTGCATTAATATAGCTTCAGGTGTGGCGGACAAATGTGTACAGTATATGTAAATAATGCAGCAGTTGTTCATGGGAATGCCCAAATGTTACAAATCTTTTGTCATTTCTGGCAACTTTGGTCCGAAATTGTTGGTATCAGCCTCTCAAACTCCTCGTGAATTCAGTATATAATCTGTAATCAGTGAAGATGCATTGTTCTCTTACTTCTGTGTGTTCACTTCAGCGTTTCGTCAACTTGTGAATTAGGAGAACCTTCTCAAGAAATGAAGGAACATGTAATCCTTCCAGTAATCTAAATCTTATAAATGACCAAACGTGGAACTAAAAGGAATATATTTGCCAGTATTGTAAGGGCAGGTATTGATGATGATTGACTCTCTGACCTTGCTGATGGGCTGTCTATGCATTTGAATGTGTAGTTGGAGGCAATCCCTGAGTCTCTGAAGAACATGCTGCTGGTGATGGACACAGCAGGAATCTTCCACAGCGCTGACTCCAGGACAGGATACTCAGACCTGTGGGAAATCACCTGGGAACGAATCGTCTGCTTCCTGCCTCACCTGAGGGAGGAGCTCTTCAAACAGACCGTCATACCAGGTACACAGCAGGCACGCTTTCACCCTGTACGTTTAGACAACATGTTGTTGGTCTGAGAAGGTGAACAGCTTGATGTAATGCCTTGACAACATGTGCATATTATGTTTCTTATTCTTTTCTGTATTTGTATCTGTTTGTTCATTCTCTTCAGTTTGTAAAAGAAAACTAATATTAGTTTGTTGCGGTACACAGAGCTTGACACTTGTGTTTCTCATGAATCGTTTTTAGATCCAGTCCTCAGTCCTCCAGCAGAGCCGGCACCCTCAGCGGGCCAGCCTTCATCCCCTCATGTTTCTCAACCGCCCTCCCCAGTCCCAGTTCCCCCTGCAGAGACAAAGACGGCCAGCAGGCCAGCATCACCCCAGGAGCCCCAACCAGCCAGTGCCAACGGTAAAACACTGAAGGTCTCAGCACAGTCTGTGATCAGCAGCATTTGTGCACGTACATGACAATGACATAATGTTTTGGGACTCATGCTGCACTTCATCACTGAAATTTCTCTTCTGTTTTTAGGATTAGACCGGTCGTCTCCGGTCCCACCCTCCATTGCCTCCATGCCGGTGCCGTTAACAACGTCCCCTGCCCAGCCTCCCTCACCCTTGAGCCAGTCCCCCCTCATCCTTCAGCCCCTCGCCTCCCCTCTGCAGGTGGGAGTCCCACCCATGTCCCTGCCAATCATCCTGAACCCTGCTCTCATCGAGGCCACTTCCCCTGTACCGCTGCTTCCCGCTTCCCCTACGAGCGCTTCTGATGAAGTCAAGTAAGAGAATTCAAGCTACCCTCCACCCATCTTTCTAGACCACCACCTTTAACAACTGGATCCAACACTCTTCAACTACAACGTTTTAAAAGGATGTGATATGTACGAGACAACAAAAAAGATGTGACACATCATTTACACCACATTTTATTTAAAGGAGAAATCTTCCTAAACATCTGACATTGTTAAAAAGCACCAATTGCTGTGAACATTGCATTCTTTGTGCCATTTTTGTGTTTAGTATATTCTTATTCCTCTGGAGAGATGACTAAATGGAGACAACTGGACATCATGTCCAGATATTCAGGAACAGAAAATGCAGGATGAAAGTCAAACTACGGAAAATATTAAAGGCAAAAAATCAGATTGAAGTGGGTTCACCAAAAATGCAGATGACACGCAGGGCTGAAGCTCCACTGACCAGACGGGCATCTGTCCTCACCTTTTAGGTGAGAATTTGGATGTTTTGGTAACCTGGAAAGAGTTTTTATTGGCTAAATCCAGTATTTTTAAACTCATTGCATGATATTTATTTAAAAATAAAACAATAAAATACAAATTCTCATTCAGTATTTCCCCACCACACTTTTATTCTTAGGAGTGTACGACAGGTGTTAGTTGTCTTAAAATCTCGTAAAAAAGACCCAAAGTTAACAATGTGTTGGTCTGTCTCTCCATCTGCCTTCTCGGCCCGTCTGTGGCTCTCAGCCCAATGCTTCCTACTGAAGACTTAACTCTTTTAAAAAAAACTCACAAATAAGCTACAGTGCGTGTGTTCATGGTAATGAAGAAACATGTGAGCCTCACTGATGTGTTTTCAACACGGTGGAGCTCTGTGCACAGAGGGAGAGGATACATCAGAGGGAGTGGATACATCAGGCTTCTACACACAATACTTGTTAGTAGGATTCATTAACTGTTGCCATGGGATTTGTTGGTGGTAAGAAACATATAAAACCCTCCAGCATGGTCTCAGCCCTGATTTCATCACTTTCTCTTAAGAAGAGTTTTCATGTGAGTGTGGGATTATTCCACCATCAGGTTAATGTTTTTAGGATGATCACTTGTTTTCTGTCCAAAACACATTAGCCTGATGTTGCATATGATTAAAAATGTGGTATAAAAGATTGTAATTTTAAAACAGGGGTTAGCTTAGAGTTAGCACGGTCACTCCCATGTGGTCTCATGAACTTGTTAAAGTTTCCATAGCTTTTGACTTGATAAGCCCAGGATGACCTCATGGCTTCGCTCGCACACCTGTGCTTCATATTAATCTAGAGATTGCAGGCAGTGACAGTGAAGATCCACACAAGTAAGTTCTTGGGATTTTAGGTACTGCATGTTGTTGATTTATATAGGATTTCCAGAGCTTTGACTTCAGTCGGATGTTCCAGAGGTGTTAACAGAGCTGTCTGTAATCACGCCACCGAGGGATGAGTGTCTGATTAAAAACTGTACAGAAAAACTACTTTATTTATATACCGGCTTTTTGTTTCAGAGAGGCCAATTCTTTTCTGTTCACCTGTCATGGCCAAAGTCAGACACTGGCCTCTGCTCTTTATTTCTTTTCAATTCTCCATGAGCTCTTTGCCCCGAACAAAAACAACAAGCTTTGAATTTAGGCAACTTATGAAGTCCTCATCCACTAACCAATGTGGGACTGTGCACATGAAGCCTTCTCAGATGTACAGGTCACATCTACAACATTCCATAATGTAGATTCTTCCATGTGCAGTGAGCTCGGTCCACTGTACAGAGGAGATCCAAATAGTGACTTTTATGGTTTAAATTGGTCTAACAAATAATAAGAGTATTGAAGTCATGTTATCATGTTTGTGTAGCTTGCTGCAACAGTCCACACATGACTAATCCCCAGGGCCTGAGGAGCTCTTTATGTAACCGGGTTACTCTTCATATCGCACGGACATCTATGAAAGTCTACTTAACACCTTATTGTTAATTGTAATCATTACTGAACACTTACCACTGAATGTATAGGATTGAAATATTTGACTTTGAAAAGCATCCATCTCCATACTCTAGTTTTCGTGGTTCTGCAGGTTATTTGAAGTGGTATCATTTCAAAAACTTGATTTCAAGTCAATAACTTTTTCTAACTATTCATCTGCAGTGGGGCCATTAAAAAGTATACACAGCAGAGCACACACACACAATAGAGCCCATCGGGTGAAATAATACAATAAACATTAAAAAAAATACTAAAATGTATCAATTGACTAGTAACAGAGTTGAGAAGTTGCTCTCCACAAGCAGAGGGCCATCTTGTCCCATTGTATTAGAGAGACGACGGCCGATTTCTCCAACACTCTGCAACTCACACAAAAAGCATCTAGATTGATAAATAGCACCACAGATAAGAGGAAAAATATGTATTTTTGATGTTGGGATGAACTGGCCCTTTAATGTAAAACAGACAAAGCGCAGGACTGTGTGACATTAGATATGTCATTTTGACTTAAATTCAAAACACATAATACTCTTAAATCCATCTGCTGAGATCTGTTTGTGGTATGTAATAACAGTGGTATTTACATTTCCACATTACGTATTCAGTCATGGTTACATTTCACAAGCAGGTGTTGAGCTGCTCCCGTTTGCTTCCATAGAGATCCGTTGACATGCTTGCATGCTGATTGTGCCTTGTGTACAATCGACATGGACCCTGATAAAGTGATAGACACTCATTTTAATGCCAAATATGTGACCTACAGCAAGGTGTATATGTGGCCCTGGGATCCTCTCAGTGATGATTATGTTATTTATTGAGTTGGGATAGAAGAGATGAACGTTCCCACTGCAGTACAGTTGGCAGTCAGGTAATACTCCAGCCTTATAGAGCCACCAACATGAGACATTTTCTAAGCTGTGTGTTTATTTGTTGTAGGGACTCTTATCAGGAGTCTTACAGGAAATTACATGAATATAATGTGTATATACAAATGAAAGGTAATGTACTTTTTACTAGGTAATAAATATAATGTAAAGAAAGTGCTCATTCTGGTGTTGGTGTTTTTTCTTTATTACATTGCATACAGACGGTATTCACAAAGGATCTTCTCTTACCACAAGACGTCTTCCTAAAGTGTAGTCATTGAAAATGACGATAAAAGTTCCAGCTATGAGTTTCCTCTTAAAACTTTTTCATAAACGCTGCTGAGAGAAGAGAGTGCATCATGTTTCAGATCATAAAGATCATGTTTTATGAATGAACTTGCTCACTCCACAGTGCAATACGCAGGATTACAATGAGGAACCAATTCAGATGGAGAAATGTTTCAGGTATTTAATACAGGGAGAGTCACATGAGCATGCTGAGTGTTGCCCGGTCTGCAGTCACCTCGACCGACCGCACACAGGCTTCCCACCCTCGCCAGCCCGGTGGTAGTGCTATCCTCTGCGCTCCTTTCCCTCTGTGATGTCCGATCACTCACACACACCAGCCTGTCATGTTCTTGGTGAGCGATGCACATTTCCTGCTTTACACTCCGATTGCGGCTCTAAACTTGTTTTTCTTTTTGAAATACGACACAATTCTCTAAATTTGACCCACTCTTCATTAATAAAACCTCTTGTGTTTGCATGGAACACACTGCCATTCAATTGGCAGTGTTAATTTACTTAATTATTGAGAGTATGTGGAGTCTCATTGTATGTCTGACCTTTTGTAAAGCATTTGATACAGTGGAACAGCGTTTATATTTAAGGCTTTACGTTTGTTTGGTTTTGGAGAAAACTTTATTTCATTAGTGAAAATATTATACAAGGACATTAATAGTAATGTAACGGTTTATTCTAATACCTCCAAAAGATTCCATGTTCTGTCTATTATATTATATTATATTATTATATTTCAAATTGTTGCTTTCGCTAAAGGTTTTGAACAGTCCACATAATTGTTCCGTCTATATTTCAGAGGGAAATTAGACCTACACAGCTAGCAGATGATACACTTTTATTTCTAAAAGATAAACACCAAATTGTACCAACTATACAATTGATTCACATAGGAACATGTGAATTCAAAACCTAATTGATACAGATGATGAAAGCATATGCAACATTCTGATGAAAAAAACTTAAATATTTAGGTATTGATATAACAAAAAAAATATTTTAGCAAAATCGGGGTGATTAAGGTTATTTATGTAAGTGAACTCTTTGATGCCAACGGTTCATTGTTACGCAACAATTCCTTCTTAAATCCTTTCCTGTATCAAGTAGAGAATTTCACTAATGAAAACTATTCTTAATGTTCTATCACATCTTATGAAAAGTCATAAGCATTTTCAAGAAGCACTGAGGGTAGAAGCCATTCTGGTGATAAATGGTATCGACATAATGAATTATAAGCAATAAGCATATATGTAATACATTCTATGAAAGAAATCTAGTCCAAAAAAGCTTTTTGGGACAACATGTTTACAGATATATCCATTCTGTATTAATCATGTTGATGAACCACAATATCCAACACATTCATTTCACCACTGGATATATTCACTGACTGAAAGTTAATTTATTGTGTATAACTAATCATAATATCTACATTGATTGTAAAAGTGTCATTACATATTTTGAACTTGACACATGTAACATTGAATTCATGGTAAACTTGTTGATTATATACGGTCAACTTTACATACATAAATGTAAAATAACAAAAGTAATTTCATTGAATTTGTATGCAAGTTTAAACTTTTTGTATATTAAGACTATTAAACTTATGAATACTAAAAAGTGATACAACCTGTCAAATTATATGATGAACTCTTAAAGAAGTAGCATGCATAGTTTTTTCTTTGTGATTTCATTTCTATGAAATGTATTTATCCCAATTACTTATCTTTATTTATTAAGTTATTAGCCTTGGTTCTCTGTACTATTATGTCTGAAATGTTTTTAATAAAGCAAAGAAAAATACAGTCTATGGTTGGGATGTATACAGTAATTTGGAAAAACATAAATACATTATTTTAGTTTATATTACAGTATATTTGTGTTTATATATTTGAGTATAATAACACTGTACAAAGTGTACATTGTGTAACATGAAGTCTCCTGATCTGGAGTTCATCGTGTTTTCTAGTGAGTCAACTGGTTCATATGATTTATATATTCATATATCATATTCATATGATGGTGTGTGTCATTGGAACACAACAAACCAGTTAATGAAGACATAACATTCTTTTAATTACAGTTTTATTTTGCAAGAGATTTGTTGAGTTCTGACAACATGTGTGCTTTTAGAAAATGTGTGTAAACAATTAAGAAAAACTACTAAACAGTCCTAGATTTCTCGTTGTCACTATCCTCCTAACGTACAGCCTGCCGCTCATCCTTTGGGGCAGAAAAATAAATGATTAGATATAAAATTAGTTCTTCATCTCCAGCTACATCTCTGTAGTGCAATATTCATATTAGTCTCTGTTCGTACACATTTTGAGACCCTCTCTCTCAAAACATCGTCTAAGCTGATGTCAGCTTTCAAAACCTGCCATTGATGCTGGTGTAGTCCTCGACCAATTGGAAATCAAATTTACTACAAGACAAGTCAGCTGGTCAAAGGGCTTCTTCCCATCACACCTGTTCTTATGGGCTAACCTGCCTGTGGACAGCAGACAGTCGGATTATGTTGAGGCCTTTATATCCAAACATATAACTCATCTTTTTGCCTTGACGTTTAATGAATTGCTTATTCTTCATGATCCGACTGGCTGCTCGGATTGAATGTATAATTTAAGCCATAATAGTCCTGCCGACGAGAATAATATTAAATTTCTGAAAGCCACTGCTTTGTCAGTAACCCTCTGTCTGTTAGTGTCCCACATACACAGCTGTGTGTCTCTGTCTCTCCTCTGTGCTGGAGCCCGGCAGCCTGGTACCTCTCTCCTGGCTGTTGGTGCCTCAGTCCACATGCTGGATCTGGATCTCCGTCCTCCTCCAGGACATTCAGCCTCTCCTCGTCTCTCTTTCTTCCTCTCTGTTTTTTCTTTCTCCTATCTGTGTGAATGATGTGCTTCAGTTTTGCTTCTTGTGTTTGTGTATTCTGTCCTCTTTCCAGGTCACATTGTGAGAGGAGGTCGGGGGCTCAGGCTCCTGCTGTCTGACACTTGAAGTTGCTTGACATCCGCCCTAATCCATTTTCTTCATATATGTTTACATTCTATGTATTTTTTCTCCTATGGATTGTCCATACTGTCATTTTATTATTTTGGTTAGACTCACACAACATCTATTGCACCTCTGTCCGTCCCGCGATCCCTCCTCTGTGGCTCTTCCTGAAGTTTCTTATATTTTTTTCCAGTTTTTTTGGAGAGTTTTTCCATTCAAAGCAAGTGGCTAAAGACAGAGGGTGTAAGGACATAGGGTGTAAGGATGGATCTGAGGCTGAGAAATCATCTGAGAGTCCTCAGACTCAGACTGAGGGAATCACTGAGGCTGGGGGTCGGAGTGAAGCCGTCAATAAGATGAGTAAAGAGGAGAAAAAGAAAAATGACAAGTCAGCTGATACTGAGCAAACTGCTGTCCCTGCAGTCACAGCAGTGGACACAGTAAGTGAAAGGAAAGATGTGTTCATGGAAGATGAAAATGGACCTAAAGTTTCTGCAAACAAAACAAAACAAAAAGACAAAAGTGGCTCTCAGGACAAAAAAGTAGCGGAGAGGGAGGAAGGGGAGGAGCAGCAGCAGGAGGAGGTGGAAGAACAAGGGGAGGTGGAGGGGGAAGAAAAAGAGGAGCCAGAGGAGGAGGAAGATGAGGAGGAAGAGGAGGACTGTACTGAAACCCCCCTTCCGACTCACAGGCTGTGTTGGTCCGATGCAGGAACAGCTGTTCAAAGATAAAAAATTCCTGCAGAACACCAAAAACTATAAAAATGTGAAATTTGAAGACCATTTTGAAAAGAAAAAGTGGCTTTTAAACTCATTAAGAGCGCAAATGAACATGAGAGGGGAAACAGGGTTCAGGGACCAGGAGTATTATAGATGAAAGAAAATGGTCCTGAAAATCAGGATAGAACTTTCAAATGAAGAAGAAAAGGAGAACATTGAAGACAGCCTGTCTGCTGGCTGTCATGTGTTTAATCTGTGTGCCTCTCTCACTCCTCATTTTAAAAGATCTACTATAAATATTAATGGAGCTACAGATGTGGAGAAGAGAGCTTGAAAACTGAAAAGAATAAATGTAGCAATGGTACAGGAAGCGCACAGCGACACTTTAAACGGGACAGACTGGAGGAGACTTTGCTAAAACCTTTATACCCAAGTCCCACACAGGAAAGAATGATGGCATTTTAACCTGTTTTCATTAAACTCAGGACCTGCCAGAGTTCAGTTTATTACTGAGCTCAGTGCTGTCCTCAGAAGAGTTTTTATTTTTAGAAACTGCCCACAGAATGATGTACTGGACAGAAACATGGAGAACCTCATGCTGCTTCCATCTGGGCAGTCATCCACTCAAATCCCCACAGTGACTATCTGCCCCACGACCACTGAAATCAATAAAATCAATAGTAAACAGAAGAGGAATTATACATAAAAACTGAATGAAAATGAACACCACCACTGCAAAAGTGCAACAGAATAGAAAAACGTAATGAATTTAATACATTTTACATCAGGTCTTTGTCATCTAAAGCTGGATTAGTAAATGATGTAATATCAGATAATCAGATTGATTTATTTTGTCTCACTGAAACCTGGCTGAGACATGAAGAAGATGTCAAGATGTCTAAATGAATCCACTCCACCTAGTCATATTAATACTCACGTTCCTCAAGGCCGAGGTGGTGGAGCTGCAGCCATATTCTACTCAAGCCTATTAATCAATCAATCCTAAACCTAAACTAAACTACCGGTATAACTCTTTTGAAAGCCTTGTTCTTACGCTTTCAAACCCAACATGGAAAACAATAAAGCCAATCTTATTTGTTATAGTGTACCAGCCTCCTGCTCCGTATTATGAATTTCTATCCGAATTCTCAGAATTTTTATCAAAAAATCTTAAAACAGATAAAGTAATTATTGTAGGTGACTTTAATATTCATGTGGACGTTGATAATAACAGCCTTAATACTGTGTTTATCTCATGATTAGATTCCATTGTGTTCAGTCAGAATGTACATGAACTAACTCACTGTTTAAACCCTGGACCTTGTTCTGGCATATGGTGTTGAAATTGAACATTTATTAATCTGTCCACATAATCCTCTTTTATCAAACCATTTAAAAAAATTTATGAAGTCCTGTTACAAGCCACTAGACAAAATATCCTACGCTCGATGTCTATCTGATAGTGCTGTACTAAATTTAAGGAAGTTATTCCATTGGCACTTGGTTCATTACCATGTCTCAATATCAATGTAACGGAGGACTCCTGTGATAACTTTAGTCCCAAATGAATCATCTTGTTGATAGAGCTGCTGCCTCACTGCGACTGACACTCGACTCTGTCGCTCATTAAAACAGAAGATAATAAAACAGAAAGCTCTGTGGCTTAACCCTCAAACCTGCAAACTAAAACTAAAGTCAAGAAAACTTGAGAGGAAATGGCGTTCTACCAAACTGGAAGAATCTGGTTTAGTCTGGCTAGATAATCTTAAAACATATAAGAAGGCTCTCCGTAAGGCCAGAGCAGCTTATTACTCTTCATTAATAGAAGAAAATAAGAACAACCCTAGGTTTCTTTTCAGCTCTGTAGCCAGGCTGACAGAGAGCCACAGCTCTACTGAGCCTTCAATTCCTATATCACTCAGTAGTGACAACTTCATGAGCTTCTTTAACGCTACAATTCTAAATATTAGAGACCAAATTAATCAAATAAATCTCCTCTCCTCAACTGGTAATGATTTAGCTTCTAAAACAGGAAACTTAAAAACAGCTGTAACACCTGAAATATATCTAGACTGCTTTTCTCTTGATTGATCTTAACCAACTAACTTCAACAATTTCTTCGTCTAAACCATCAACCTGTCTCTTAGACCCGATTCTAACGAAGCTGCTTAAAGAAGTTTTACCCTTAATTAACACCTCGTTATTAAATATGATCTACCTGTCTCTATTATCTGGCTATGTACCACAATCCTTTAAAGTAGTTGTAACAAAACCTTTTCTTAAAAAGCCCAGTCTTGATCCAGAGGTTTTAGCCAACTATAGACCGATATCTAACCTTCCATTTCTCTCTAAGATCCTTGAGAAAGCAGTCGCAAAACAGTTGTGTGATTTTCTACATAACAATACCTCATTTGAGGTTTTTCAATCTGGATTTAGAGTTCATCATAGCACAGAGACAGCTCTGGTGAAAGTTACCAATGACCTTCTATTGGCATCAGACAAAGGACTTGTCTCTGTTCTGGTCTTGTTAGACCTCAGTGCTGCTTTTGACACTGTTGACCAGGACATTCTGCTGCAGAGACTGGAACATTTCACTGGTATAACAGGAACCGCACTGAACTGGTTTAAATCCTATTTATCTGAGCGATCTCAATTTGTACGTATTAACGATGAATCCTCCATGCAAACCAAAGTCAGTCATGGTCTCCCGCAAGGATCTGTACTTGGACCTCTTCTATTCACCTTATATATGCTTCCTTTAGGCAATATTATAAGGAACCACTCCATAAACTTTCATTGTTATGCAGATGATAGCCAATTATATCTATCAATCAAGCCAGATGAAACCAACCAATTATCTAAACTTCAAGCATGTCTTAAAGACATAAAAAATTGGATGTCCTGCAACTTTTTGATGTTGAACACAGACAAAACAGAAGTTATTGTACTTGGCCCCAAACGCCTCCGAAACATATTGTCTAATGACATAGTAACTCTGGATGGCATTAACTTGGCCCCCAGCACCACCGTAAGGAATCTTGGCGTTATCTTTGATCAGGATATGTCTTTTAACTCCCACATAAAACACATTTCAAGGACTACCTTCTTTCATCTACGTAACATTGCAAAAATCAGGCACATCCTGTCTAAAAAAGATGCAGAAAAACTAGTCCATGCATTTGTTACTTCAAGGCTGGATTACTGCAACTCCTTATTATCAGGTTGTCCCAAAAAATCCCTTAAGACTCTTCAGTTGATTCAAAATGCTGCGGCACGAGTATTGACAAGAACTAGGAAACAAGATCATATTACTCCTGTATTAGCTGCTCTGCATTGGCTCCTGGTAAAAATACAAAATATAATTTTAAATCCTTCTCCTGACCTACAAAGTGATTAATGGTCAGGCTCCAGTTTATCTTAAGGATCTCATAGTGCCTTATAACCCAACTAGAGCATTGCGCTCCCAGAGTGCAGGGTTACTTGTGGTTCCTAGAGTCTCTAAAAGTACAATGGGAGCCAGAACCTTCAGCTATCAAGCTCCTCTACTGTGGAACCAGCTCCCAGTGTGTGTTCAGTAGGCAGACACCCTCTCCACATTTAATAGCAGGCTAAAGACTTTCCTCTTTGATAAAGCTTATAGTTAGGGCTGGCTCAGGATTGCCTTGGACCAGCTTATGCTGCTATAGGCTTAGACTGTCGGGGGACTCACTCCTCTCCTCCTTTCCATATCTTTCTTTCTCTCCTCCTCTCCCTCTCTGTTGATATGCATTCATGTCCCTTAAATGCATGTTACTAACTCACCATCCGGGGCATCATCCCCGGAGTCTCTGTGTCTCTCATCTGGCAGGTTGCCACGATTAAAGATTACTTCTGGATCATGAATCGTGGCTGCACCTGTTGCCCTGGTCCTGCCTGACACCAGGAGCCTTTATTGACATCCCCCTGGATCCATCTTTTTAATATACGATCGTAACATGTTTTCTGTCGCATAGATTGTCTATGCTGTATTTTTAACTATGTTGTTTGTTCTGTACACACGTCACCTATTGCACGTCTGTCCGTCATGGGAGAGGGATCCTCTTCTGTCTCTCCCTGAGGTTTACAACATGTTTCCTCTTTAATTGTGGGGTTTCTTTTAGGGAGTTTTTCCTTGTGCGCTGCAAGGGTCTAAGGACAGACGGGGTCGTATCCTGTACAGTCTGTAAAGCCCACTGAGACAAATGTATAATTTGTGATATTGGGCTATATAAATAAACTTGATTTGATTTGCTTTTAGATTTGTTTTTACAGAAGAACCTGGCAGGAAATGATGATGTCGTCTGGAGGCCGGTAGACAGCACCATTTTAATAGGGATAGCAGGTCTGAGTTTAGATGCCTCATTGTCTCTAATGAACTGTGGTTTTATTAGTTTGTGTGACTTGCTTCCGTTTTCCCAAGGACTTTTTTAAACATGGACACTTTTTAAATGGACCAGACTGGAACCCACAGCATCTCTGTTCTGGCTCCTGGAAGAGCCTTTGGTATGGGGGGGCTCTGTTGGACGTTCAGGACGGCAGCAGACCTGGACTCACAGAGAGGCTATGAACAGCTGGAGTCGTTAAACTGAGGGGGATCGTGGATGCTGCAGGGCCTGGACTCCATAACACAGAGGCATTCTGGATGAAAGGATTAAAAGACTGGACGCTGAGGAGTTAGAGATGCTGCGGGACGATTTTACCTGATGCAGGGGATCCTTTTCCTGACCTTGGATTCCTGAAAGACTTCACTGGACTTTCTGTACGGGTTAAATCACAGACTGCTGCTGACATCCACATGCAAAACGGAAAAGCATTTTATAAACCCTGTATTCTGGCCATACACAAAGAGAAACTAAGCGAGAGGAAGGACACGGTGTGGAGGCTCTTCTACAAGGCTCCACTGAACAAGAGGTCAGGAGACCTGCAGAGGATCCTCTACGGGGCTCTGGGCGGGAACTGCTTCGTCTCCAAGATAAATCCCACGTGTCCTCCGAGTGTCCTTTCTGTCCACACACTGAGACTGTCACGCTTCTCTACCTGGACTGTCACAGACTGAAACCTCGTTTAACATTTTACAGGTTTTTAAAGCAACTGCTTTTATTTTTGGTGCTGGCTATAGAAACAAACACAATGAACAATGTAGCATAGAGTTGTAGAGTGTAGAGAGTGGACTTTAGACTCTGATGAACAACATTGATGAGTTTTTAACCCAGAGGTGTTTAACTATAACTGTGTCCCCTGTGCTGGAGGGAGAACTGCTCTTTAACTCTGTTTGGATGAGCTTTGAATTAATTTATTATTTTTTTATTAAATTGTTATTTAGCTGTCTAAAGTGCAAAAGAATGATTTATTTTTTAAAAAATCAAAAAAAGAAATCTCTCTCACATAGATGCAAAGACATAGATGTATTGATATATCTCTCTCCTGTCAACCCATCACATGTGCACATTGTTGGGTGAGCAGCTGCTTTTAGCTGAAGGATGTTTTGTGCCTCTGGCTGCCAGCACGTCCACTTGACTTGAGTGTATATGTGCAATTCTTACTGTATTATAAGACTTTAGATAGACTTACTTAATAAAAATGTAACATTTTTAAAACATAATTCTCAAATATTAGGCAAGAAAGAAATATAAGTGTTGAAGGTCTGAGCGGATCTCTGGTGTAAAACATCTGAGTTTTATTTCAAAGCAGAATGAGAACCACAGTTTTTTAGTAAACTAACTGTATCAGAAACTACAGAGGCCAGGAAAACTGTTATATTTGTACATAGAATGTAAAAACATTATTGAAACAAACAAACTGTACGGATTTAAATGATCTAATCTATAAAGAATGCAATCTCTTGAAGGAACAGTGGAACAGAATTGTGACAAACACTCCACTCACACATATGTTTTTTTCCTCTTTAACCAAGAGAGATTCCACATCAAATTCCCTGCTGTCATATCACCTATCTACACCACCTGCAACAAACAACAGTTAGAAAAACAAACCCCGACCACAACGATCCTCACTTGGCGTCCAGCTTGGCCATTTCCTGAAGGTATATTCCAATGCTCTCACTGTCAAACAGAACAAAGTAAATGTTTTTCAGTGAGGAGCTGGTGGACGACACAAAATGGTTGGAGATGGCCTTGAGGATGAGCTGGGCGGCCGTTTGTTTTGGGAATCCGTTCCTGTGAGAGAGATTCAGGTTGTATTATGGGTCGCGACCGCAGTTAATACAATACACTGACTAGTGAAGACTAATGTATATCAAGTGTAGCTAAAAGTAACACAACCATAAAGCTGTGAAATGTCATTGTAAATGCAAATTTAACAGCTTTATATGAATGATCATTACTGCTGTTAAAGATAAAATGTCACCAACATACTGAAACCTGTCAGCTCTGTGCAAAGAAATGTGTTCGATCAGAGGTTTATGAGACTCAGGCACACATGTTTTAGGTACTTTAGACATGAAATATATCATGGCAGTGCAGGTGGAGTGACAGATCCATGAGCAGTCTATAATACTCTACTGTAATAAACACAGGATTTTACAACTCTGGAGCGTTGCCATGGCAGTATTGATCACTTATCATAAACACCACAGCGCCTTGAGAGATGACATCACGTTGTTTTGCTGCAAAAGTTCAGCCTTATTCAACTTTTTTGCCGGGTGACGCTGCATCAGCACCCCCGCTGTGTCGGCATGACACGGCCTTAACCTGACAGACAGACATGAAAATAAGCGAGCACAGCTGCTGGTTTGGCATGACTTGTGGTCAGTGGTCAGTTCTGCTGGCAGAAAAACAGACCAACAGTAGTAGTAGAGTATGAAACACGGTGCCTTCATCTCACCATAAAGACACAGGTCAATGTGACTGTTGTATGTAAATGTCCACTAAGGTGTCACTGCTGGAGGACAGTGTTGAGGTGCAAAGTTTTAAAGTTCTATATAAGTCATTCAGAGCAATATTATAGCAGCAAACTATGTGCTATGTAAAGATATAGTGTGGTAATGTCTTCCTGAGCAGAGAATGACGTCTCTCTCCCTCTGTGTGGGTTGTATCCCAGCTCCTCTGTGCTTTGCGTGCATGTTAGTGCATGTGAGTCCCTGTGTGTGTGCCTCAACGGCTAGCTAACGCATAACTCCCAACCTCCAGTTCCCCCTCAGGTTAACACTGTTAGCACTGTTAGCTGCTAGCCACTGGCTCAGTCGTCTACATGCTGAGAGCTGTGTGGAGGAAATCCTGGCCCAGACTCTGAGTCAAAGATATCATCATGAAGACGTTAAGTTGGGACTCTTATTTGTTCCTATTTCCCTACATGCTGGGTTTTGCTGTATATTCATTTATTCATCAAAATATAGGAATAAACATCATGGTTTTCCCCATGCTCAGGGGCTCACTGACCTGATCTGAGAAGAATCTCCTCAACAACTGATTTGATCTTCTTTGTAAATAAGACATGATTAGCACACAGTGAGCAGTGTGTGGCGTGAGCAGTGTGTGGCGTGAGCAGTGTGTGAGAGTGGAGCTCACCGTCCAGCTGGAAGTGAAGGGAAAGCCACAGACTTGAGCTTCTTCTCCTCTGCTGCTGAGAGGCAGTTCTTCACCGTCTTCTCCAGCTGGTCCTCACACTTCTCTGAACCCCACTGAGGGACGTTACAGTGGATGATGAAGCGGGCTGCCATCCCACTGGCCTGGCTCACTGCCACTGCACGATGAAAAGACACAAACACTGAGTCTCACAGATTAACCCTAAACACTATTCCACCCTGGTTAATTCATTCATTCATCGACTTACTTGTTTGTTTAAACAACTCAGTGGTGTCGGAATTGTTAAATGATGTATATTCTCTTCAGAGACCCAAGGTATGAAAGATGTTTTCGTTTTATTTCATGGTACTGTATGTTGTGATGCTATAAAGGAGCCGTGACATAAGAACGTGATGATGCAGCACTGCTGAGTCAGTTTCTCAAAGGCATAGAACAAAATGAATTATAATCTATTCATTCTAAGCTGTTGGGAAACATCTTTTAGGCTTAAGAAGGTTGGTACAGTGATCGTAGCCTTAAGATGCTTTGGGAAAGGAGGCATTATGCAAGTCATGAACTATCAGAGAGTCTGCCTTTCTTTAGAGTAGAATACATTCATCTCAATCTACTTGGAGTTTAAATGTTATATTATCAATTTAAAGAAGAAAAAAATTTAAATAAAAAAGTATGTAGAATTAATATTGTGTTCACCAAATCAGTGTGATGTGCATCATGGCCAATTGACTGAGCGGTAAATTATTAATAAATTATTTTGGAAACTCAGCTGTTTTTTTTCTGATTTCTGGCAGCAGGACTTCAAGTGAAAAATGTTCTTGCATGAGGCCCAAACTTAGGTGGACACTATTGGAATGCTGTAGCATGAACAGCGCTGGACTCATGACTTTTAAGTCTTCAAAAGTTCAAAGCGTTCTATTGAAACCTGTTGGTTCAAGGTTAAAGAAAGATGGGTAAATATTACATGACCTGATATCTGCGATGCCTGTGTACAGAAGCACGGGGATTTCTCTGCCTTCAATCATCAACCAGGTTGCTTAAACAGGTATAGCCGTATATAGCTCCATTAAAAAACAACCTTAAACAGCACGTCAAAGAGCACAGCTGATATCGTTTCTCATGTATGAAGATACCTGCTGCCACCTCCAAAGGCCCCTGTCCTTTCCGCAGCTCTTTGACTCCCTCCAGGAACTCTCGGCCTCCAGCTTTCTCCAGGGCGGTGCCTGAAAAGAGTACAGCAGCAGGTGAACACGCCACTGGATGGAGTCTGGAAACTTGTCAATAAGAAATAAAGTACACATGAACATGTCCTCCTCACCCACTCCGTCTTTCAGGTCCATCTCTGCGTTTGTGGGATTAATTATCCCCTCCACTTTGATTGTTCCAATTTTACTGATTTCACTCTCTGTGAGTGAAAGCTGTGGATTCACAAAGTCAGCAACATGAGAAAACAGCTGCTGTAGTTTTCTGACTTAGTCTATATGGTAAACGTGGTAGATTACACTGTGAGCAGACACTGTTGTCCCTGATTACATATTTGCACTGGTTGTCACATCAATGTCTTCTAATGAATCCCCTCTGAGCAGCTTCAGTTATTAGCACTGGTCCTCAGTGAGTCGAACACACGTCTATTACCTTTTGTCCAAGGAACAGGCTCTTTGCTGACAGGATGGTGAATCCATCTCCGGGGCCATCTTCCACTGTGGAGTTTGGTACAGACTCGTTGTCTGTGCTCTTTGCCAGATGGAAAGAAGTCACATTTAAACCATATTTCAATCATAACAGAGTGTACAGCTGAAACAGATAATATGTTTCAAACCTCAGCACTCGACTCTGAGTGTCAATAAGTGTCCAGGATCAAAAGATGGCTTCCACTGCTTTGTCACATTCTTGCCTTTATATTTACTCTTCTTCTTTGATCTGATACGTCATGATTTCTTGAGTCTAAATGTTTCTAGCTCTTGCTCATTTTATTTTGGCAAAGTTCTTGAGCAGTTTGCCATATTTTGTGAAATGTAATAAAGGTTAAAGCATGTTGAGCGTGCAAGTTCATTTTTGACCCTGGACATAGTTGTTAAAATAATCTTAACTCAAGCTCTATCTACGAGATCCTACTGAGCCTCATACAGGTGCTCATGGTTTTCTGAAGCGACTGTATTCAGAGACCGACAGACTTCAACTTAACTGGATGTGGGTGCTGCTCAGACTTGAGCTTGTGTTGGGTTTAAGTGATCTTGACTACAGCTCTTCCATGTGAAGTGGTTGAAAGCTCCACAAACTAACTAAGCTAGCTAATAAGTGAACCTTGACTAAAGAGGATTTCTTCTTTCTTTTTTTTTTTGTTTACACTTCCAAATCTCAGTTACTGAAAAAGTATTACGTTGTCATGCTTGTTTTCCTGCTGTTGATACTAGTTAGTTATAGACACGTCAGATGTGTTGCACAGTCCACTAAAGGTCTCAGTATTCTACAAACACATGTATTACTCCGACATGTCGCCCAACCTCCCTGAAGCAAGCTGTTTCTACCTCTTCTCATTACACATTCAGTGTGCCTACTCTTTTAGATTAGGTTTTTTTTAGATAATTTTTTTAGCATTTTTGCCTTTATTGGACAGTTGACAGTGAAGAGGCAGACAGGAGAGAGGATGAGGCCCGGCTGCTACATGTGGCATGTGCTGTAACCTTTAGCTACCAAGACGTTTGATTATCTGTTTGGGAGAGTTAGATGAATAATCAGATGCAGCCTGTTAGAGCTGGTCCCAGACAGTGTTTGAGAATCTGACAAGCATTTCCTTCTAAGCACACTGAGGCCTTAATGGCCCACATCTCCCTGAGTATTCTCTCCATTCTGTTCTCCTGACTGACCTTTGGCTTGCGGCCTCGTTTGCCTTTAACCTTTTTGAAGGATTTGATGGCTTTCTTGCTCTTTGAGCGTTCTTCCTGCTTCTCAGGGATGGACGCCGGGCTGTCCACTTTCACCCGGCCTCCTCTCTTCTTTGAGAGCAGCTCCGGATGGATTCGAGGCAGAACCCCTCCATTTGATATGGTCACCCCCCGTAGAAGCTGATGGAGAAAACATTTCCGAAACAAAGAGTTTGACTATGTACTCATATGTACAACACTAGAGTGTTGTTGTACGTAGAAACGGGGACTTGACTGTGGTTGTTCCCAGCTGAGGTTAACCACAGTGTTGTGATACTGAAATATTATCTGCTACACACACCATCTGCTCTGAAACCTTCACAATCTCCACGCATGTGCCTCACACTTTAACTCACAGGACCATGAAAGGACAATACCTTGTTACTCATATAATAACAATTACATAACTATTCAAACCCATTTGTTATGGCTGCACTACTGCATTCAGGAGAAAGTTGTTCCATTCTTGTGCTTTTTATACATATTGTCAAAACATATCCTGACATATGTGATATCCCTGGGAAGTGTCCCATCTACGCTACAGTTTCTGAGTCTGAACAACATGTGTTTGTAGCGATGGAGCCAGTGACAGAGGATTTGAGGTTAAAGGTACATCAGGAAACCAGATCCACTGGCAGCCCCAGAGGGCAGAGAGAGCTATGTCTTTGGATGTTGACGTCTTCTATACTGAGAGATCATGATGGCTGCCGTCACTAATTTCAATGTCACCTCCCGTGTGGAGACACTTCCTAAGTCTGCTCACTATGAAAGGTTCCCATGAACATTTAATTAATTTCCACTAGTGACATTTCGAACATCAAGTTTTTCTTCAGACGAAAATGGAACAAATACGACACGTTCCCACCGGTGAGCAAATCAGAATGTTAATATTAACCAGGGATCAAATGACGGCGTGTTATGTGAAAAGTATTGTCCATAGTGATGAACCCACAGACAATTATCACCAACTCTGCAGTCCTCCTCAGCTCTACCTGTTTTAGCTCATTGTTTGGTTCTGCGGTTGTGATAAAGCCAGTGTACACGACCTGCTGAGCAGCAGACATACAGAGAGACATAGTGGAGCTAAAGATGTTATTTCAGGAGTTGGTGTAGACCAAAACAGAGCTAAAAGAGACAATATTTGAAATACATTCAACATGACACTAATGTGATGTGTCAATAATTTGCTGATGTGATAATACTGTAAATCAGATGTTGTGTTTCAGCTTGTTACTCTTCCCCCAAATTTCCCAGAAATCTGTTTATGCATCTTAAACTTTTTTTTAAAGGTCTCATTAGTTTCATTTTCTATTTTCTAAAAGTAAAGTATTCTAGTTTATTGGTGGTCATTTGAAAAAAAATGTTTTAATAAAAATTGGATAAAAAATTTGCGTGAAAACTTGATATTGTAAAATAGCAGTTGTACATAGCAGTTTAATTATCAATTGTATTTGTACGTTATTTTTGTCACAATTAAAGGCTACTTTCCTCTTCACTTGTGAGTAGTGAGAACATATTCTGAACGCTCTCTCTGTCACACCACTTCTGAATGGCCCAGGGCGCATAGTTAAAATCATTTTAACAAGTCTGTTTTGAAATAAATCTAAATTGAAATAAATAAATCTGAACCTACAGTGTGTTGGTAAGCAAGCAGAGGATGATCTACTCCTCTGCAACACATTGTGAGGGAGTCTGAGAAGCTGCATTTGTTTGTACATGATAATGTTGTTTTGAGCAGCTTTATCATTTGATATCCCACTTTTGCCTAATTTACTAGCTGAAATGTAAAGGTCTACACCCAAATATCAGTCGGCTCTGTCTGTCATCACTGTTACCTGGTTGAGCTCCTCATCATTGGCCACAGCAAGCTTAATGTGCCTGGGAGTTATTCTGCCTTTCTTGTTGTCCCGTGCTGCGTTTCCTGCCAACTCCAAGATCTCAGCTGAGAGAGAAAACACAGTGTGAAACCCATCAAACATACAGTGTGTGTTCTGCTATTTACACTTGTTCACGTTCCCCTGTGGGACTCCCAGCCCGCCAGGAACAAGAACATGACGGTCAACAAGTTTAGACAAACAAACGTTGTCTTATTCTCTTATTTTTTCCTGATCCTCTTTATGTTCCTGGCTTTATGGCCCAGGAAACTTGATCCCAATCCTATTTCCAAAAATATAGACCTGTGATATGATAAACAATGTTTGTGTTATAATTGATATAACTTACTATCATGATTTGTCTATGGTCTAGGACCTAGACCATAGACAAAGCATGATAGTAAGTTATATCAACACCTAGGCTCTAGGTAGTGCAGGAAGGTGATGGAACTTATTAATAAGGTTGTCAGATGCAGATGTATTGTCTGGTATTTTTTCTTCAGTGATTGTTGATATTTTGTCTTTTTGATAGGTGTTATATGATTTATGTATATAAAGATTATGAACATAATAATATTGCAAGTGAATTATATCAAACACAATAGAATCAGTAGTAAAATATTTGTGATATATGATACCGGTAATCTGACACATCATATGTTACACTACTTTAATGCTTTTAATAAGCAACTTCACCACATGTATGTTGGATTTTTCTTGCACAATTTTAGTTGAACCAAAGAATATTTACATATAATACATAATTTACACATGCAACAGTAGAGTGAACATGTGTAGATAATGTTCAGCTAGAATTATACACATACGCTGTATGGCGTTACAGAACCATGTGATCACTCTACCTGCCAGGTACTCGATGACTGCTGCCATGTAGACCGGCGCCCCCATACCAATGCGGTATTTGTGCGTGCCGATGCGCAGGTACCTCATCATCCTTCCCACAGGGAAGATGACTCCGGCGCGCGCCGAGCGGGACAGCTTGGTGGCCTTCTTCTTGCCTCCTCTGGCTGACATCCTGCTCTGCAGACCCAGTACACAGCGGGTGAGTAACAGACAATCCACGGTAAACACAGGATACAGTTTACATCAGCAATATTTCTTTGTTTAAAAGTAGTTTGACTGCAAACTGTACCCTGACTGACACCTTTAAAAATTAAATACTAGGTTGTTAATTGCAAAACCCAACAAATAACAACAAATAAAATCAACCTTTTTGCTAATTTTCCAGCCACCTTTTTGTAATTAAAGTGAACTGACACTTTTATAATAGTAATATCTTAGTGAATGAAACCAGTGTTATACACCACTGGAACTGAAAGAGCTACTTTGCCAAAAAATAAGGCAATTAATAATTAATTAATTGATAATAATTAAATTGCACAGGAGCACACGTACTCTTGCCTTTACAAATGATTTATGAGGGTTGAATTACATGTCTTTTTTTCATGGTTTTTCACTGTAGTTTTTCAACCTTTATCTACCATATCAGATCCTAGATAATTATTCAATATTCAGTGTAACACATGATGGACAGTCAGCTCTCAGCCCAAGGTGAGCAGACATCCAGAGAAAGCACAGGGGAATCTGCATTGGGGTGATTAAATATGTCAGTGTTGTAGGAGGAAATAAAAGAGATCTGTATCGAGGACGCTATCATGATTGCCAGCTGTTTTTTTTCTCCTAACCGTATGTTGACCGTGGACGTTACGGAGGAAAGGTGACCGTTACCCCCGAGGGCTCCATGTAAACAAGTTCCAGTCATGAGCGGTGTGATATGCTGCGGCCTGCAGCAGCGCCGCTGGAGCTCACACTTCATCTGCACGTAAGCACTAATTAATACAGGAGGTGGAAGGATATGATGTGTGCGAGCCGTGTTCGATGGAAAAAGACGGGAATGTGACCGGGGCCATGTAGGCTAACGTTACTGTACCCGAGCATAACGTTACAGTGAAGCAAGCAACACCCCTTCGACGTAGCTACGCAGACGTTACGGTTGACTTTTGGGTTATTTATATTGTAGAAGAGCCTGTCACGGCGACACTAGCTTAAACGGAGATGAGTATTTGTGTATTAGTATTCATTCATCCGGGGGAAGAAAAACAAAAACACAAAGCTAACGGTTATTGGTGATGTTAGATCCGCCAGGTCGGCTTCGTTTGGCTAAATACAAATATTCAGTACACATTCCGCGAGGCACTTTCGCGTGCAGTCTACAATAGAGACATAACGACCCATTTCTTAGAACAAGCCCCCGCCCGCCCCTTCTTTTTCATTTAGCCTCCAGTCCTGTGCATGTGTGTAATCACATCAGACATGGAAAGTAACGTCCCCGTCAATCCGGATATGCGCCGAGGAAGGGAAAATAAAAAAACCTTCTAAGTTTCTACCTGTTTGTCCTCCTTCCAGGCGAATCAGCGAGCGAGAGATACTCCTGCACGGGAGACAGACGAAGCCCTCCGGAGAAAGACGGTTTGTTTTGGTTCTGTTTATTTGCTGTCCTTGTGCGTAATTTAGCTTCCCTACCTTAGAAAAACCCCACAGAGCAAACAGGAACAGCGTAGTCTGGTTGGAGGCTGGCTCTGTGCTACTGATGCTGCAAAGGGGAAAAATTCAGTAGAGGGAAAATTCAGTGAAAACGCCCCCCTAACATGGCTTCAAGAGGGACAATGTTCGTTGAGAGGAACGTGATGTGCTTGGCATGGTTTTGTGAAGCACATCTAAATATAACCTATATAAATAAAAATAAATTATCCTAGGACGTCAAATAGATCCTAATTGGGACCCTAAATGTACCTCTCATTAGGCCTTAGAGGAGGCTATACTGGATATTTCACTGGATATTTTCCAGCTGCCCAGGCAGTAGGCTAAATGTAAAATGAAACCTGCATAATTCCAGGTCTAACAGGTAGTGAAACAGTGCATCTCTCCTCCTTGAACATGCAGACTGTGGGAAGTGGATCAGGCAGATAATCCTGGCAGCCTGTTTGATGCATCAGAAGAGAAATCCCAAGTGGCTGAGAGGGTCTCAGCAGCCAATCAGATCACCTGACTCCATCTTTCATCTGTCAAAGCCAATAGATCCATGAAGGGGAAGACAGACACTCCACTTCATTTAGTGGTCAAATAAATACTGTATACAAACTTCAAAACAGGTACAAAAGGTTACAAATGAAACAACTGACGTGAGGGAGTAAAGGAAAAGGGCTGCAGATGGCACAACATTAATAAGCACATAAAACAGACTAAACGTTCTATTAACTTAAGTTCACAGCTGACAATTTCCACAAAATAAAACACAAAATGTCTTCTTTAATCGTACGGTTTAAGAACATACAAACGTGGCAGGTTTACTTAGTGAGCTGTACAACCTGTGACTACATGTGGATCCCAAAACCATGAAACGCGTGCCTCTACAAGTTAACAGTTCAACACATACAAAATCAAAAGCTGACATCAAGGTCAACTACAGCAGACTAGTTGACAACAACAAAGGCTGCTCCGAGGAAATCACAGGGTGTCTGTCTATTGCAGACGACTCGGCTCACTTGTGTGTCTGCAGCCAGCGGCCTTGGCTGCTGCCGTGGGGCGGGTGAGAAGCTGACGAGGTCATCTACCGCTATGAACTGTCTGCGTTTGCTGTTAGCTACGTTGTTATTCCAACGTACTAATGTGCAATATCGTATATATAATAAACACAGATATGATTTGATGGATTACTTGACTAAAAGTTAGTTTCTGCTCTCTGCAAATTGAGTTTCAATGTGTATTGAAATGAATGGAAAGCAGTCAGGAAGAGTCTGCTTTCAGGGAGAAAGATATGCTGGAGATATTGAGTGTCAAGATAGCATGCTATCATCATTTTACAGCACAGTTCACTTCAATGATGTACATGTTGAAGCTTACACGTAGATAATGTGTAGGCTAATAATAAAGAATTAATGGTAATTAATTAATTAATAAGAATAAACTCAATTACTAAGTAATAGCTTATAAAGACTTAATTAAGTGCTGCTTTTAAACTTCTCCCCTCTGTTAGGCACTACTTAACACTGTGTTCCACAACAATCTGACACAAGGACATCAATCTCCTGAACAGCTGAATCAGATATGTGACATCAGAAATATATCCTGTGAGATAATGCACTCATCAATTTGCAATAGCATGTGCAGTATATCCGTTCATTGCCATAGGTAAGTCAAAGTAGAATTCACGTACTGTCTCAATATAAGCATATACCACCTCTGTGTAGCCTACAGAGTCATGTATTATCCTCACAATATGTATTCCAGCATTGGAATAAATAAATACATTTGCATTGCGCAAGATGTCAATCTGCTCCCAATGGGCAGGACAGGGCCTTGAATGGTGAGTGTGTGTGTGTGTGTGTGTGTGTGTGTGTGTGTGTGTGTGTGTGTATGTGAGGGGCAAATTGTAAAGAGCTTTGTCCATCAAGGTAAAAAAGCACTACATAAGTGCAGTCCATTATCCATGTTATTGTAGTATTGCAATATGCAGCTCCTACTTGTATATGAGGCTCTATGTTTAAGCTTGCTTTTATTTGTTTGGCTGTATTTCTGTTTTATATCCTTCTTTAAATCTGTGTGTGGAGGTAGATTGAGAGCTGGTGAGAAGCGGAGACGACTACCCTGTATGTGTCACCATACTTGTCGACAAAGTAGATTCTAATTCAGATTATTATGTGTGCTTCTGTTTCTTAAAGTGCAGCATGTTGTCCCTGTGCTGCAGTCTCTAATGGCCGTGATGCCTGCCAGTAACCTATAATCAACAAGAACCCAAATCATAATGCAGACAAGCTTTGCTTTTTATACATATTATTAGTCTTACAACACAAATGCAAAACAGTGGCATTTCTAAATCATAATAATCAGAAGCGTGGGGCGTGAAAGGTGTATTTTTGTCTCATCAGTACCAGCTCCTCAGAGGAACATGAAGATTCTTGTTAGCTTCCTCACGTGTCTCAAGTTAAACAGTAAAGTGTTGCAGCGTGAGTAAGACTCACCTTAGAACCCTCAGATATAGGTTTGTCTTTTCTCAAGATTCTGCAGGTTTTTTTCAGAAATGATCGATTCAAATTCCATTTTTTCGACAAATCTGTTGGAAAGTTGTAGGAAGCAGCTTTAACAAAATGTTTCTACATATCCTTCTTTCAATTGTTTGTAGCCTGAAGTACATAACACCATGCTTACACACACACACACACACACATATGCTGTATATATATGTATATATATATATACATATATATATCTTGTTTTTGCTTTATTATTTTATTTATATTTAATTTTTTCTTTTTGAAAGAATACCTTTTTTTTTTTTTAGATAAGACCAAACTGCCAAACAGGATGATGAGGATTTGGCAACCTTTCATATAATACCTTTCATGTAAGAATATTACATGAGTATAATGCAGGGGGCATATGTCACATATTTGAAGATTACCACCCACTACTTGCTTTGGGATATCATGATTTGGTAAATGTTTATTTTACTGTATTTTAATGTGTTATTTTATCTTGCTTCACTGTACCTCTCAGTTTAACAGAAATAAACAAACTTAACTATTGGTCACTTCTAAGTCTAGCTGAAGAAAGCCTGTTTGTATATTTGTATGTATATGTGTAAATATAGATTTATTGTTGGATGGATATGTCCATGGTAGTCTTGACTTCATGTGGAATGGCTATATCTTGGTTTTGTTTGCTATTTATCAAACTAATCTTATCAGTGTAGTTTGAGTTTGGCTTTCAGGCCTGAGGAGGGAAACTGCCTGCTTTGTGTTTTCTTTCTTTCACTTCCATTCTTGTTGTTACCTGTCACATTTGGCTGTATTGTGTTCATCGTGCCCAAATAGCAACGTGTGCATATACATAGCACACAGACTTATGATCTTAGTAAAATGTTTACTTTCACATGCTCAAATCTGCTTCTGCAACAGAATGGAATCAGTACAGTTCTTTCCACGATGTTCCAGACATATTCTTTGTTAGATCTCTACTGGAAGCACTGCTACTTCAACAGTCAGCCAAACAACAACGCATACTTAAACATACTATGTACTCTATAAGACATATAACATGAGAAACCTTCCTGAAAACATTTAAAAGCAACTTCACAAATGTGAGGACCTTTTTGTAAAATATCTTCTTATTATAAATGACCATAAACACTGTCAGTCACATTTTCTGTGCAGATGACCCTTTGACAATTAATTACCAATAAGCCCAACATTAAAAATAAATAAACAATACAGACTTTGATTTTAAAGCCATGAATAGGATTTCGGTTTTTACTAAAGATGAAATAAAAGGAAATCTGTAGACGTCCAGTTTCTCACACCTACATGTAGATAATCATAGAGGACTCGACAGACTAAAGAAAATACAGTTAAGATATCATTTAATAGTTCATACATTTAAGATATCATTAAGATGAGTGTACTGTGATCAGTGCTGTTGCAGTATTGGTTATGAGCTTCACTGTTGCTATATTTCATTTCCCCCAGTAGAGGTCAGTCCAGGACTGACTGATCTGTGTTGTGTATGACTTTGCCTGGGATCAATCCGCTGAAGCCCAGAGAAAATAATGATTTCATGTCATTTTTAATATAAGGGAGTGTTTATAGCCCTGCCAACAAGATTCCCGATGAGATTGAATGCATTTAATACAAACATGATAATGTTAGTGTAAAGCATGTACAAAGACTCTACTGGAAACTTCATCTCCCCATCAATCTATTAGCTCTACTGTTCAGCCCTGTTCAGTTTTGGACAAAATTCCAAAACCAAGTTAAGTGTAGGAAGACATATTGTACGGTGTCAGGAATAACTCACAACATTTTTATGATTACAACAAGCTTGCGGCTCAAGAGTGAAGGCGCAGAACACCAGAAGGTGATGGTGATGATGAGACAGGTACACTGCCAAGATGTCAGGCCTGCAAAACGAAATATATTGTATAACGTTGCCTAAAAAGCATAATTTAAGTTTAGTGTCAATGAAGTGTGTCGTTATGGCATATAAGGTCTAACATACAAACAAGTGCTTTGTTAAAAGCAAAATGTAATGTTGAGATGCCACCTGAGTGTGAGACACTCGTCTCGTAGTCTCTAAGCAGCAGCAGCGGCCAGTAGACTTAAGTTTCAGAACTCCAGACCGCGCAGGTCGGATTGCTCAACAGCTTTACAGTTTGGATGCAGCTGTTCCTGTGGACTGTGAAAGTAACCAAACATTTTATTTCCATTGGCTCTTCTCTAAATGGAAGTCACAAAATGCTTCACAAAAGTATGATAAAATCATTGAGGACACAAATAAAGGAATTATAATGACTCATAGAAATGATATCAATTTTACTGTAAAGTAAGTAAAACAGCTCAATCAGCACAACTGTTCCTTCTGATTTAGACATTAAAATATCATCCAGACTGAAACACAGAGCTGTAAATACAGAGGATGCACAGCTATGTCTGTTGTGTCACGATGAGCTGGCACTTGTAAGTTTAAACGTGCAGGTTAGTCACTGAGGGGGATTCTGCAGGATGCTGGATCCACTTTAATGACCTTAACCTACAGGATGTGATGAGTGCGGTCAGTCAGACTGCTGGACTTACTATTGTAGCAGATGCTGCATGCCTCAGCATCCTCCTTCAGATGGCTTCCCCAGCCTCACCGCTGCTTCAGGGAGGGAGGAGGCCCCAGAGCCCCTCAGCTAAAGGGGCATGGACACTCTTAGTCAGCTCCACTGTGGATGGAGAAAACACCTGGATACAAAGGCAGTCCAAACAAACCCTGTGCCTAGTTCTGAAAAGACTGCTGCAGGAGGAGGACGTTGTGTGTGTTGTGGAGTGTAAGTGCTCGTGGCTATTTCATTTGCTTTGAATTTAAACACAGCAATAAAAATGATACAGTGAGTCAGGTGACAGAAGCTGGCCTTACAAGTTGTAGATTACCAGACACGATGTGATCACATAGACTCATTGTGAATATCAGCGGGGCCAGAGACAGACAGTTATTCTCTACTGGCAGGGTTTGGCAGACTAGAATAAATGTTCAGATCGTCTTCATAGAGGAATTTGTAGAGGAGTTGAATCATTCAGATTTTATGACCTTTTCCTTTGGCCACCCTCAGGACAAACGCGTCTCGAGGCTGCTACCATGTTTTAAGATTGTTCGTCTTGCTTCTGCAAAAAAAAACAATTAATTTATGAGTAAATAAGCATCAATTCATTTGTTCAGCTTACTTTAAGTTCTTGTTGTTCTTGCTGATAATGTTCTAGTGTCCACATACTTTTGACCACATTGTATCCATGTATTATGATACAGATAAAACAGAACAAGAAAGCTTCAGTATGTGTTTACAGGTTGATCTACTGTCAGGCTCAGCTTTTTGATTGTTTACTCCAAATGCATGGTGTCTATCTCCAGCTAACGTCTGCCTGACCTATAGAAGCAGATGATATAATAATGACTGTTGTAGACCCCTTACAACATATATCATTTAGCATTGTGGTAACACAAAGAACAGAAGAAAGTAGAAACAAAAATCCCTTCAAAGCATCGGGGAAGGAATCATCTAAGAATAATGTTTGACATAGATGGTTCCAAAGGCCTCAGAATGCTTCAAACACCCTCTGTAGGTGGTACATTGTGTTGCTAACTCTAATGACCTACCTCGGAGTTACAGGGATTTCTAAAACTACTACTACTAGTAGAGTGGCAACAGGAGATAATAACCAACCAGATACACCTGCAAGTTGAGGCTTGTGAAAGGCAAGAGAGGGATGCTACTGAAACCTTTATAGGCTGAGGGAAGACAGATCTTTGCAACACAGCTGAAACCTCTTCTCTTGAGAAAGAAACCTGTTTTGTGATTGGATGATATGACTTGTTGTAAGTCACTGACATACGTGGCTTTATATATTCCAATCCGGCGCTGTTGAATTTGGTCTGTTAGCGGCTGGGACTAAAGACGTTGGCAAGTTTGGTGGCCTGAAAATGATACTATATCTTAACATCTGGCACCACCATCAGGCCTCAACGTCGACTGGTACTCAAGGACTACATGTATGTCAATTGATTGGGTATATTGTTATCATACTTGCGCATATGCTCCCCAGTGGATTAACCTTTTTACCATTTTGACACTTCACTGTTTTTCCTCTAGTGCCATTCTCAAAAACAATATTTTTACACACAAGACACCTCATAGTCTAATAGGTATATTGTCATGAATTTGTAGCGGAGTTGAACCATTCGAATAAAGAATACACTTTAATACTCTCTAAAACTTAGAATAAAATAAATACGACAAACTACAACAATTAAAATATAAACAGGTGAACATACTATAGTTTGCTTTTTTAATAACTCATGGTTTTGATAATTGATGAATTTAGATTGTATGACCCAGTGGTCGAGGTGAAATACCCCCTATTTCTTATGAGCAGGCAGCTCAGAAATACACATTGAACCATTAAATCCTCTGGAGGCTGCTACCATGGTTTAAGAATGTTAGTCTTTCTTATGTTTTTATAAAAACGTTTGAAAAAAAAGAGTAAAATAAGCATCAGTTCATTTGTTCACCTTACTTTAATTAATTGCTGTATTCCTTTGTAAAAACGTTAAGGAACTTTAATTTAATATCCTGTACATTTCATGCACTCCCTTGTCTGTCTCACCCTGGGAAAGTGACCTGTTGGCCAGCCGGGTGGGACTTCCTACCATCCTTTTCCCTAGCTCGTCTACACACATCTGACATCAGAGGGAAACTCTGCCTTTCCTCTCCTGTCTGTTTATGGGCAAATATCATAACAGATCACGGGTTACTGTGTTTATTTCAGTGCCATTGTTCTTTACGTTGTGACCTGTAAGTTGCAGTTCAGGGTTAATGTAATGGCGTGTTAGTCAGGTCCTATCTCTGAGGTTTAGTAATTGGAGGATTTCGGCACATTGTACAACAAAGACCGCTCACCCTAGATTAGAGTGACGAACAATGACGTATGACAGCCTGACAGTTGTTATTTCCTGTTGAGGTTGAAGCTTATTCGTTGCTAACCTTCAGCTCTTGAGTTCAGTTATTGTGTTATCTCTTCATGGATGGATTCCTTTCCCATGTTTATCTTGGTGGATTTGTGCACCCCAAATTCCATACCAGTTGCAATTACACACCACACAGTATAATCCAGCCAGGACTTGATTTACAAGTGCTAAGAGCAACATCTTGTGTTTCTTAGAATGAAGACTTTCCTTCCCAAACCCTATTAAAAAGTGTCCCAAATAGGGTGTTGCAACTTTCTCCCTTCTCCCCAGCTTTGTTTCAAAGAGATAAGAACTGATAACAGCCTGAGTGCATTCAGACCACATAAATTCAATCAAAAAAAAAACTGGTGTGTTGACACACTATGTAAAAGGAAGTATAAAAACTGACAATATGCTGCATGAAGATACATTTTGCATCATTTTGGCTTCATATAGATAACGTCTTGAGACAGAGAGCAAACATGGAGATAGAGATAAGACGAGCAACAAAAGGGTCAGGGAGTGATTTTCGGTAAACAATTAAAAAAAATGTTTTAGCCACACTAGCTCAAGGCTCTGGTCGGTAATGTCAGTCAGTCGGTCTATGACTTTGTTTCACGCTGATACATCTTGACATCTATTAGATTGATTATAATGCCATTCATGTTCCCCAGAGGATGAATCCTACAGGCTATTGTGATCATCAGACGTCCATGTAGTCCCAAAAGATTTAAATATTTTGTTTCAGGGTGAAAGGTCACCACAACAATTGAATCGGTTTAATAAAATTTGTCCTCTATTTGGTGATCCCTTAACTTTTTACGCAGCGCCGTTATCAGTTTAACTTTTCAAGTGGTCCAATACTTTGTTTTATGACTAAATATCTGCAAAACTAATGACATCTTCTGGAACCTCCACTACATAATATCTGTGAAGACAAATGAAGAGCCAAGTCGCTTCTGGAACAAAGATGATGTGGAAATTAGAACATCACTGGCCAGCTCTAGCCTACTGTGTGTCTGAAATGTAATTTGCTAACGATTTATTGATGCAAAATACATCCACTTAGATGAATTCCCTGACAAATCCAATTATTCTTCTTTTCAATGACTACATGTGCCTACATGTATTAAAGTGTGTCAGCAGTCCCATAAGCCAATTCAGCCTGTTTGATCTTCCTAACATCCTGTGGGTTTGTGATGATCGCCATAATTAAAGTCAGATGGAGGCCATTTAGTAATCCAGCCTGTGTGACAAACCCAGCAGCAGCAGCATGTGGGATGGGTTCAGAGCTGTTTCCCAGCAGAGGAGCCCCTTGAAAAGTTGTCTTCCAAACCACACTCAGGTGGCACTGTTAAGAGGCAGCTGGAAAAGCTATCTTACTGTTTACTTTCTGTCTGTTTGGCCAACTATTCCCATGCATTCAAGACACATGTTAGGTAATGATCAAACCTTCTTTTGGGTTACCTCAGAGCAGTTTTTCAGCCTGGGCTCAAAAGGTCTGGAGTGTTTTTGATCTAATTTAGCTCAGGAGCCGACAGCTAAGTGTCCTTCAAAGCAGTGGTGCACTTCCACAGAGGCCCAGAGCATTAATTTTTTTCCCACTTGAGTAGGAATATTATTGTTTTAACCTCTGATGTGCTAAACACTCAAATAGTGAATTTGAAATCCACAGAACTAGGTTATTAGCACTCAGTGGCAAACTGAGTAGTTATTGTCATAAACTTCAGTTTTGTTGCTATGTTTGTAGTTCTCTGACAAGCTTCGCTATTGGTTGTGGCAGGTGTTCTCCATCGCTCACTGGGTCAGCACTTGTCTCTTTTTCTTGTTTTATTTCAGTTCTGTCTCAGGCAGGACAAACTAACAATGCTTTTTAAACAAATAAATAATTTAATGTATCATATGTTTGCCGAATTTACAAGAAGGCATAAATAATTACAAATGTGTAGTAGACAGCGTTTTTTAAACTTTATAAAGTTTCCCCTGACTCAATAACTCACAAAACAACGTGATTTTTCATGGAGCCTGGTGATATTCTCACCGAAAACCAATAATAATGAAATTGTGGGCGCTGTTTTCTGTATTATTTGTTAAATTTGACGTGTTTACCGTAAATTACATTTTGTATTTTTCATAAATGTAGTGTAATGATGAAACATATTCAAACGGACAGTGTGAAAACTGTGTTGACTTGCAAAGTAAATGCATGAAAAACCTGCAGTGGCACCAAGAAAAAGAATAAAGAGAGATAGAACATGGAAGCTGCCAGCTGATGATCAGAGCAGAAAGGAAATCTGCAGTAAAGGTGAAAAGTGGGGTTAAATGTACAGGATAGGTTTCAGTTTGTATATTGCTTCACTTGCCATTACCGGTTTGTTTTTGTAAACATCACAGCGCCTGTGCAAATAGCATTCAGTAATAATCAGTATCCAGGATTCTACTATTGATCATGTATACAGAATATGAAAAACACAATTCTTTTTCTGTTCCAAGCATATCCTGAATATGGCCAAAACCGGGATAAGCCTCATAACTATATTCTCTCTTCCTCTTTGTGAATGTCTGTGGTTTTTGAACTTGTGTTTTTGGTGTTTAAAGTGTAAAGCACTTTGTCCTGCATTCTGTCCTGTAGCGGCGAGATTGAAAGGTGTCTGATGGCACGCTGCTGCGATGCTTCAGCATCCCTGGAGTGGTCTGCCGCTGCTGTTCCACTGGTATGTGCCGTTCCCTAACGGCAGGTGCCGCTTAAAAGTGGTATGCCACTTTCACATCAGTAACATCCCCTAATGCATATTTGTCATAAATATTTATATTTATTTATTGACAATATTGCGCAACATAGCGCCATAAATAAAGGATTGTATCACGTTAAGTTGTTCTTGTCTAACACCAGTCTGATTAATCCATAACAGAAATATTGAGCTAAATAACTAAACAATACTTGTATTACGTTGGCATTTTTAATAGTAGAATGCGATCATACATTTACACTTCGGAGAACATTACCAGGCAAACATGTGACGTATTTACTATTCACCATACTTTGAATAAGTAACTTTTGCTATCAGATCCAGCGGCATACACCGTTTTTTGTGCTGTTTTATATCAGTTATCAGATGTAATCAATATATAGACACGTTATCATATCAGACTATCCAAAGATAGATCATAGTAAGAATCACATGTATCACATGTATCGTCTATCATATCAACGCTGGTAGAAAATGGCTAATGCCACAATAGCAACAAGTACTCATTGAAAGTATTTATAGTGAATAATTAATATGCCATGCTTATGCCTGGTTAATGTTCTGCGACGTGGAGTTGTATATAATGTGTGAACGCATTTTATTATTCAACATGCTAAAAATAATACAAGTATTGTTAATTTAGTTGGCTCTAAATTTCTGTTATTGATTAGTCAGACTCACTACAGTAGCTAGGCTAACAACATCCATGTAAGACTAGAGAAACTGCAGCATACCACTTTCAAACAGCAGTACTAGGAGTCTGTAGCTCATCATTTATACTTCTGGTAAATGGACTGCATTTATATAGCATTTTCCAGTCTTTGCAATCACTCAAAGCACTTTACAACACATCAGCATTCAGCCATTCATACAGAGTCAGAGGCTACCATATAATTCACAGAGACTCACACACCGTTGGCCATTGGGGCACACCCATTGGGGTTCAGTATCTTGCCCAAGGACACTTTGACATGCTGACTGTAGAGGCTGGGAATTGAACCACAGACCCTCTGACTGCTGGATGACCTCCACCTCCTGAGCCACAGCCACCAACTGTTCTGTCCATGAAAGCTCTAACAATGTGTTATTCAACAGAACTGCATGAAAATAAAAGAAATACAGGTTGGAAATTGAGGATACACACTTAGCAGTAACTGTGTGCACGGCAGTAATGTCTTAGAAATGGTTACCGTCAAATAAATTGTGTCTTTTCCATAAATGTAGAGTAATGATGAAATCAGCTCAAACAGACAGTGTGAAACATATACACGGAGGCTTGCAAAGCAAACACTTTAAAAACTGTCTCGCTATACTTTTAATGATTATTACTTTAACTCTGAATGATTATTTTCATATTCTAATGTAATGCTTCACTCTAGAGTCTTGAGACAATAGGAAAGTTCACGCTTTACTGGTTTAATCAAACACACAAAACAATACAGAGAAGATGTGAAATAATGTCTGACAGTGATACAGATCTCACGCTCGTGTTCCAGTCACGCAGACAGTTTATATGAGCAGACTGTTTGTGCTTAGGTCAGCAGTGATACTGAAGCACAGGGCTGTGACACTGATGTCTGATGTCTCTTTATTAGCATTACAGTGCCTCTCTGAGTGTAAAAATGGTGTAAAGTCACTGTTTTTTACTTTGTGTTTAGCTGCGTGAAAACAGATTATCAGCAGCGGTGGAAGAAGTACTCACATCTTTTACTTGAGTAAAAGTAACAAACTACACTGTAAAAATACTCTGTTCTAAGTAAAAGTCCTGCATTCAAAATCTTACTGAAGTAAAAGTACAAATGTATAAGCATCAAAATATAAATACACCATGTAAACGGTTTCATTATGGAGAATGGCCCATTTCATAATAATATATATATTATTGAATTATAATTATGATATGATAAATTGAGGTGTTCATCACTTTAATGTTGCAGCTGGTAAAGATGGAGCTCATCTTAATTACTTCTGGCATGCTAACTAGTTACGTGGCCCCATGCACAGGGCGGCTGTGGCTCAGGAGGTGGAGGTCATCCACCAGTCAGAGGATCAGTGGATCAATCCCCAGCCTCTGCAGTCAGCATGTCAAAGTGTCCTTGGGCAAGATACTGAACCCCAAATTGCTCCTGATGGCCAACTGTGTGTGTGTGTGTGAACTTGTACAGCAGCCTCTGACTCTGTGAATGCTGATGTGTTTGGAAAAGTGCTATATAAATGCAGTCTTTACTTTATATACTGCTGGGTGGCTTAATCTGTAATAATATATTAGGTCTATATATTGGTACAAAATCTAAATAAATGAAGTATCTATAGTCCAGTGATTCTCTCTGGCAGGGGGTCCATGAAATAATTTGCTATACAGTTGTGCTGTATCATTATAAAGTGCATATCTACAGATAGGGACCATTTACACCAATAAAGAGAAGAATAGAATACTGTGTGCATTACTCACACCCATGTTAACTTTGGGCCAATAGAAACTCTGATATGATTGTGGCACACAGCAATAACTTTATTATTTTAAAGTACTTATTGAAAGTCAGTTTTAGACTGCTAAGTTTAAATGTCTGGATTTATAAGGACTCTGTCACTATTCCTACTGTTGATTTTCTAAAAAGCTTGGATGAGATCAATTACATGAAAAGTATAAATGCTGTCAAGTTGAGTCCAAATGTAACTTGAATAAAATGACACTCTGCAGTATATAAGTTGTATTAACATTATTCAAATTGTAAGGTTTTTCTTTTTATTACAATGAAACAGGTCTGAAGTTTTAGAAAACCAATAGTTCCAATGGCATCCAAGAGAACAAGTGGTAGTGAAGCTTAATCTGTGTTATGATGAGTACAGTACTTGAGTAAATGTACTTAGTTACATCCCATCACTGAAAATAAGGGTTTATGCTGTTAAAAATATGTGATTAATAAGTTTTGACAACTGAAGGGTGGCACACATTATTGAAGTTCCAGCATACTACTGTATGTCTGGTAAACATACTGTGTAAACCACGGCCTAAACAAAGACACATGACTCTCCTGTGATTGAATGAATGGGCGTGTTTACAGTGGAATCTAGACACGCCCTATGAGGAAGCAGGAGGAGGGGGCAGACTCCCAGCCGCTGGGATTTGGAAGGCAGTCAGCTGGCCTTCGGCTTGGAGGGGACGTTCTGCATGGCTGCATCTGTATGCAGCCAGAAACACAGGCAGACGCTGGAGCGTGGTTACCAGCCATGAAAGCGAGGCAGGTATTGTTTTCATCTTGTGAGTCTGTAAGTCTGTCCGTGGATAGATCTTTCGTGCAATAGACGTTGTGTGTACTGAATAAACAGATTTGATTTCAACTTTAGTTTAAAATCTTGTGGCACCTTTTCATTTTCGAAAAGACCAGACTGGACTGTTTTTTTTGTAAATAGTTTGACGATATTAATGACTTAACCATGTGAAGGAGCCTTCAGCGTCACTACACATTGATGTGGCAGGACAGTGGACAGAAGCTGCTACACATATCATTGGAGAATTCACGGTCAGTCACAAGAAACGTAGAATGTATTTCAATGACATAAGCAGACTTTGTAATGTGCAGAATAAACAATAATATATGGAACGTAGAATTAGCAGTTAGGGGTAGATATGAATATGATGACATATGTATAGACAACATTCAGTATGTCAGTGGTGGGAAGACCTGAACCCACCTGACATTTGTAAACACATTTTGATGAGATATGAGGGTTGATGGTGCTGAGGAACTGTCACTGAAGTATGAAAAGAAATATGGACCTGATTCAGACGTCTGACAAATGCTCATGATTTAGCAATAAATGAGAAATGGTCAGCAAAATGAAACACAGGCCACTATGACTTTAAGACAGCATTCATTACACTGAGGGCAACATAATCAACAGGTGACTGTAAGTCCATCATCAGGATCTAGAGTGAAGTCACAACTTGGCTGGTGTGCTCTCAGGAAGCTTGACTACAAAACAAAGTTTGCCATCAATCAGTTTTCCATACGTCCACTGTACTTTGCTTCATAAATAACAGTTCTGTCTGGGAAACATAGATGAGAAGCCAATCACAGCCTCCCAGTGTTCCTGATGTTTGTTTGACAGGCTGTAGAAGAAGAATTGTCTAACAATAATGTATTGGAAACAGATGCATCAATGGTGGTGGTTAATACTGCACATACTGTAACATGTAGCTCCTAACTCTCCACCCACAAGCAGTCCGAAATATAACAAGAAGACCATAAGGACATAAAAGACAAGTTGTATGGACTCTGTAAAATGAAAGGAAAAAGACAACGTTAATATTAAAATACTAAAAAGAATCTGGTGGTAACATGACAGAGCTGTATTATTAGAACAACATATCTAGTGTTCAGAGACACACAACAACATAACAAATGTTGAGAGTAAAAGTTCATTCTTGACCTTGGAAATTGTCTTTGACAAAGTAATCTTAACTCTATTTACTTGCAGCTTTCGACTGCATTTTTCTTTTTTGATTAAAAAATTGATTAATTCACTTCCCTTTTTTTTTTTACCAAACCCTAAGACATTACATTACAGGTTATTTAGCAGATACTCTTATCCAGAGCAACTAACAGTGAACTAACTACAGAGACAGTCCTCTGGAGCAGCTCAGGTTTAAGTGTCTTGCTCAGGGGCTGAATGGTGGCAGCCTGCTGTTGAACTCACAACCTTCCAGTGTTCTATTTGAAAGCCTGACCTCTAGACCACTAGACTACCACCACCTAAGACTCCTCCTTTCCTGATGGACTTGGCTCAAAATGTCGCCATGGTGGAGATTAGATATTGCTTGCTGTGTTACATTCTTGATAGTCCATTTTCTCCCTATAGCCAGGGATGGGGCAAAAGCTCTGAACACAGAGTCCCTGGACTCTGACAGGGTCATGTCAAGTCTCACCTTGGTGCACTTGAATTCCTCCGTAAGGCAAGAGAAAGGCAGCTGGAGTAGACCATTACCATACAGGCCTATTGTGCTCAGGCATACCTAACTATTTCCTCATGCAAGAAATTATCGTTCTTTTTTATCTTTACGACTCTTGTGAGGGTGAAATTGTACATGGTCAATGGCCACAAAAGGTGGGGTAGTACTCCAAACTGTAGAGTACTACTACTACTTGTAGGTACCAGATTTTCAGCTTGCCAGGCAGCATAGATTGGTTGATGTTCTCCAGACCTTTGATGGTTTCTTGTCTAAGTTATTGCGCCTGATCTGTGTCCTTAAGTTTCGAGTCATACCATCTTCAAAGACTTTTGATTGGCTTCTCTGACACCATTGGAATTAGTACTTTGTCGATGAAGAACCAAGTTTGCGGTTGATTGTTGAGATGCTCCTTGATTTGAGGCTTGATTTGCATTCTGCCCCCAGTGATGATTTCTTGAAGCGTTCCTAGTAGGAGCGTGGTGCAAGGTGCTGTTGTTGTCATGATGGATGGTAGATGGACTCCAGATTTCAGTTGCTCGCCACCGACTTCCCATGTGGTTTGGTTCAGGATATTAAATCACTGTGACTGTGCATGGATGTGCACCTGGACTCACGTGCTGCTCAGCACTCTGGATCTCTGGTGTCAAAGCCTTGAGATACATGATATTCCACACAGCATTAACAACTGAAACAGAGTTATCATAGTGGGTTTTCCCAGAGGGAAAGCGATATAACACCAGAAGGTAACCTTTGTCTGCATTCATGGCAATCAGTAACCTCAATGTCTAAATATTCTCAACTAGAGAAAGAGTAAGAATAAGGTTCAAGGGAGACCCTATGCCTGGCTTTGTCTAGGGCCTCATAGTCAATAAATCCACCCCTGACAAGGAGACCAAGCAGGGGCTGAAGTGCTCAGGGCACACAAATCATTGTTGAAGAAAGCTATGATGTGACAATACTATGGTTAAGTTTTGCTTAGATTAAGGTAACATAAAATAAATAGCAGTTAAATAAGTTATTTTATGTGGTTTGGGGTAAAATGACATCACGACAACATCACGATTAAAATGATAAATCCACGATTAAGATTCTGGAATGATCGTGATGACAAAGTCTTTTGTTCATCCGAACATCCACCACAACCCCCACCCCTCTTGGCACAGACTTTGTCACTCTACAAAAATGTCATAATATCTATGGCCACTAGAGGGCTATATCAATTGCATAAGGTTGTTTTGGGGCACTTGCTGAAGCGACTGATGCTGTTGTAATTTTGGAAGGACAGACTCACCATCCCACTAAAATGACAGGAGCCATCTCAGAGTGGAAGAGATGGAGCAGGAAGCAAAGTTTGAAGTTAGAACAAGCTGATCTGCTGTGCGGTCCAGCACGGGATACATATATCAGGTATTAATAGCCACCAGACGGCTGAGCAATGCTGTCTGGCAGACAAAAAAAAAAAAACTTTCAGAAGACTCTCCCCAAGGACCCCAGGAATAGCGGCCCCAAATCCCCCTCTCATCTGCTCTTGGAGCCTCTGCAAGTCTCCAAGAAAAAAACCTCTCCCAGAACAAAATAGAACATTAAAGCAGAGCTGAACCAAGGAGCCGGCTTCAGGTTTCGGCGCTCTTGTATAGGAATAGGCCCTGAGAGTGGCGACAAAGCCTGGGACACCAACATGTCCCTGTTGCCAAGTCTTGCATTCCAGCTGGGTATTTTTAGTGCTGGCATTTAAACTTGGCAACACATTACATACCCATACCATCTGCATTTCCTGTTCCTTTGAATTTGGGGCGTTTGGAAGCACACATCACCACCCATTATAAAATGTGCAACTAAGAATAGGCATATGTGTACTCAGTAAAAGTTATTTTACATTACAAATATAAAAGCCAGTATTGAGTTTCACTTCGGTACAGTGTCAATTACACTGTCACCAGAAAGTTTTATTGACAATGTCAAAGACCTTCGTCAGGCATCAAAGTCCCAATATGAAATAACGTCTTTATGTAAACACAATAAATTGAAGTCACCATAAACAATTGAATAAGAAACATCCAATAGATAAGAAATGCAAAATATGCATTAGAAAAATGTATGTGTGTTCATTCAAATATATATAGGAATATAGGGAGTAAGGTGGGAAAACAACCAGTCCATGTCTCATATCCAAACTTAAAATAATATTCATAACCAAAAGAAATACAGAAATACAGAAAATTACATGTTTTGAAAAGTCTATAGATCTACAAGTCTATAAGTATCAGGCCAATACAATATTAATGAAGAGAAGTGCAGAAATAGTGGAAACAAGTATTTTAAAGGGAATATCAATTACATCACCTTAATAATGCTATTAAGAAATTATCAAGATATCAAATAAGCAGGTGTATTAGAGTAAACAAAATTCTCATAGAACCACTGAATAGGAGGAAAAAAATAACTTAATAATAATATTAATATAATAATATAATAATAATAATAATAAAGAACCTCCTCAAAAACATCATATTAACATTTAAAAAATTATTTCATACTCCATTTTTGATAGTGTTAATGGTTGGCCTGTTTTCATCAATAGCCCTTAAATGTATTTAAATTTGAATGTAGAGTGGTTTTCATTGTTAGTGGCAGAATTTAGCTTTCCTGCACTGGATTTAAATAGCCTTTATAGGAATAAGCGATTCAAAGGTAATCCAGGCTAATGATTGGTAATTTAATCTCAAGGAAAGAACTCTCCAATGATCTGATCGCTCTTTACACAACGAGAGGTTAGTGGTGTCACCATGGTAACCTGAGCAGCAGTTAACTGTTGACTTCAGAGGATCAGATCAAAACCTGCTAACATAATTCTACAGGATCCTCACAGGGACAAAAGAGTTTACAATCAAGTGCAAGTAACACTGAGCAATAGATGTTTTACAGATCAGCAGACTCGCTGTGGTGTTCCAGGCTGTCTATGTGTCCACTCTGATCTTAAAACAGAGCTTCGAACTATTTTACGACACTAAATACATTAAAACCATTCAAGCTGCGTTTTTTCATTCGTTCCCAAAGGGATTGCTGACCGATGCCTTCACATGACTAAGATATAAATGCAACATTTCCTTCAGATAAACCTCATCAGGCACAAACTGCTCTTCTTCTCTCTCTCTTCTTGTCTCTCTTCTTGTCTCTCTTCTTGTCTCTCTTCTTCTCTCTCTCTGCTTCTCTCTTTTGTTCTCTCTCTGCTTCTCTCTCTTCTTGTCTCTCTTCTCCTCTCTCTCTCTTCTTCTCTCTTTTCTCTCTCTGCTTCTCTCTCTTCTTCTCACTCTTCTTCTCTCTTTTTTCTTCTCTCTCTTCTTCTCTCTCTTCTTCTCTCTGCTTCTCTCTCTTGTTCTCTCTCTTGTTCTCTCTCTGCTTCTCTCTCTTCTTGTCTCTCTTCTTGTCTCTCTTCTCCTCTCTCTCTCTTCTTCTCTTTCTTGTCTCTCTGCTTCTCTCTCTTCTTCTCTCTCTTCTCCTCTCTCTTCTTCTCTCTCTTTTCTTCTCCCTCTTCTTCTCTCTCTCTGCTTCTCTCTCTTCTTCTCTCTCTGCTTCTCTCTCTTCTTGTCTCTCT